>JAWWLZ010000094.1:1965985-1981675 GCA_035041345.1 Poliocrania exsul | reverse complement strand
AGAGAAGAGAAGAGAAGAGAAGAGAAGAGAAGAGAAGAGAAGAGAAGAGAAGAGAAGAGAAAAGAGAAGAGAAGAGAAGAGCAACAGCCATCTTTGTGTATAGCTCTGGTGTGATGGTTTGATCCAGGCAACCCGATGTAACTAGGGAGGGGCTTGCCTGCCATGTATTCCTCACCTGTTTTTCTCCCCTCCCACATGACAAGGGAGGATATGAGACAGCGATATAGGAAGTGGGCAGTTCTTCTGTTTCCAGTGAGGTTTGGGAGCAAGGAGTTTTTGCTACTCTCGGTCCCTCTTGGATCCACGCAGAAGATTGGAGATAGGACGTGAGTTAGAGGGCATGATAGAGGGAGCTGGCTTTCTTCTGAGAGTTGTTAGTAAGATTGTATTGTACTGGTTTACTTGTGGGGTGGGTGAGGGTGTTTGGTACCTATTGCTTCTATTTTGTCTCTTTGTTGTCCCTGTTTCCCCCTTCCTTTTTCCCTTCCTTTTCCCATTTCCTATTGTGGGTGCAGATTGTATACATATAATTGTAAACATTTAGAAACATACACATATATCCTGACTTAACTCAGTTTTTCTCAAGTTTTTTTTCCCCTTTTTCCTTTTCCCCATTTTGAGGAATGGAGGGAGAAGGAGGGGCAGCTCGGGGCTGGGAAACCAAAATGAAACCAAGACAGTGACTCTGATTTATTGTAAACTATTCAAGAATGCCCACAGATTTTTCTTCACTGGGGAAATTTCCCCCATTTTACAGTATCTCAATGTTTTCAAATACCAGTGACTCTTTTCTGACAGTTCTATGCATCTACGGAGGCAGCCAGGCTTCTGTCACCATAACTGCTCTCCAACTCAAAGTGCCAGACTTAAAATACCTGCAGATGTATTTTCATAATTAGCCCTGTTATAGTATTTTATGTATGCATCCAAACCTCAACTTCTATCTGCATTCATTCAGAGAGAAGGGAAAGCTCCTGTTAAAGGATGAGGATGGCCACCTCACAAACAGCAACAGAGACAAGGCTGAGGTATTCAAGGCTTTCTTTACCTCTGTTGTTAACACGGACGACAGACCAAGGGGGTTTCAGTGCCCTGAGCTGGAGGACCATGGCTGCAAGAATGACTGGCTCCCTATTGAACATGAACATGTGTGGGATCTGCTGCTCCAGCTGGATCACTGCAAAGCTGTGGGGCCTGGTGGGTTTCATCTGAGAATTCTCAAAATGCTCGCTGATACCATTGCAAAACCTGGTGATTTTGGAGCAGTCCTGGCATCTGGAGAGGTCCCAGTTGACTGGAAGCTGGTGAATGTTTCCCCTATTTTCAGGAAGAACAAGAAGGAGGCCCTTGGAAACTACAGGCCTGTGATTCTCACTTCAGTTCCTGGTAAAATCCTGGAAAAGATTATTCTAGGAGGTATTGAAAAACACCTGGAGAACAATGCAATCATCAGTCACAGCCGGTAAGGCTTCATGAGGAGAAAGTACTGATTGTTGAACCTGATAATATCCTTCTATAACAGGGTCACCCATTTAGCTGACCAAGGAAAGCCAGTAGATGTAATCTTTTTCAAGCATAGCTTTTGATACTGTCTCTCACAGTATTCTGCTGGACAAAATGTCCAGCAAACAGCCAGATAAAAACATCATGCAGTAGGTGAACAATGGGCTCATGGGTTGGGCACAAAGAGCCATAGTGAATGGGGTGACATTGGGCTGGTGACCTCTTGCTAATGGGGTTCCACAGGGCTCCATCTTCAGCTCAGTTCTCTTCAATATCTTCATTAACCACCTCGATGCAGGATTCAAAAGAAGTTTCCCAATGACACTAAATTAGGAGAAGCTGTTGATTCCCTTAAAGGCAAGGAACCCTGCAGAAAGACCTTGACTAAAGAGTTGGGCAATCACCAACCACATGAATTTTAACAAGGGCAAATGCCAGATTCTGCACCTGGGGCAGGGAAACCCTAGTTGTGTATGTAGACTATGAAACAAGTGACTGAAGAGAAGTGCTATGGATAGGGCTCTGGGTGTCCTGATCATTGATTATGAGTCAGCAGTGCCCTGACAGCCAGGAGGGCCAACTGTGTCCTGGGGGGCACCAGGCACAGCATTACCAGTCAAGGGAGGGGATTGTCCCACTCTGCTCTGCATGGGGCAGCCTCACCTTGAATATTGTGTGCAGTTTGGGGCACCACAGTATAAGAAAGATATTGGGCTATTAGGGAGAGTCTAAAGGAGGGCAACAAAGATGGTGAAGGGTCTTGAGGGGAAGCTGTATGAGGAGTGTCTGAGGTCACTTAGTCTGTTCAGCCTGGAGAACAGGAGATTTCAGGGAGACCTCATTGTGGTCTTCAACATCCTCATGAGGACAAGAGGAAAGGCAAGTACAGATCTCTCTTATGACCAGCAACAGGACCCAAAGGAAATATCATGAAGCTGAATCGGGAGGTTTAGGTTGGATATGAGGAAAAAGTTTTTCACTCAGAGCGTGGTTGAGCACCAGAACAGCTCCCCAGTGAAGTGGTCACAGCACGAAGACTGAGCTCAAGAAGTATTTGAAAAATGCTCTCAGGAACATGGTGTGATTTTTGGGCTGGAGTTGGACTCAATGATCTTGTAAGTCCCTTTAAACTCATCATATTCTACAGTTCTATGAAATTATAATTAATACCAGCTGATTTATGATTCAACTTTTGTTTAATTTCTGAGATGAAATGCAGATCCCTAGACTGTGAACATAAACTCCAGGTTTATGTTTCTTTTATGACATCAGGGGAGTCACAATTAATAGTCACTTTGGAAGCACTGGTTTAAATGACTTGCTTAGAAGCACATGAGAAGTATTTTATAGCATCAGACTCAACTCTGGTGTGTGGTATACCCTTTTCTCCTTCCTTGTCCATTTTCCAAACTGTACAACATAGTATGTCAGAGATCCTAGGGTAAGTATCCTTACTTGCAAAAGTAGACTCCTCTATTACCCAAAACCATAATTTCTTCTTCCTCCTTTTGAGCTTGGGCCTTGAAGTGTGTGTGGAGATTCCTCCCTTGAATGGGGACACCCCTCAAGCCTGAGCGAAAGACATTTGCCCATGGTCATCGGTATGGGTGAGTAACATCAACCTCTTATTAATAATTGGTTTTGCTAACTTTTATAATATTGTTTTAGTATAATTGTTTTGATATTGTTCATATGGTGCACTATACTATACTATACTAGTTTTTATAGCTCCTATACTGTGTAGAAAATAATTCTGATTGAGATATTTTTGTCTAATCATTATCATAACAAATAATTTATATTTATATAAATATATCTGGTTTACTATCCTTCATCCCACAAAGTTGTATAAAAGTTCAGTTACACTTATATAAACATTTAGACATAAAGTGCTGGCAAAGTCTGGGGCTAAGATTGGATCCAGCTGCATCTGGACTTCTCTTTGAGAAGGAGTTTAGAAAACAAGGGAGTCCTTTCTACATCTTGTGACTCACCTGGAGGGCTTCTCTAAAAAACTTTGTCTTATGCTTTCATTCTGCCGGCAACAGTGGATGACTGAGACCACCCCATTCTTAGAAGGAATAATTACAGAGTAATCTTGTTTGTCCTTGGTAGGTTCACTGTTGTATTTACAGTTTTCCAAGAATTTAGCTATCCTTCTACTGAATGTTACTTAAGGATGTGCATCTTTACCTTTTCAGAAGCACTATGTCTTGAGCTGCTGCTGTTGGCATTTCTTAATGGGAACAGGAAATGTCTCTCATTTCAGAACTGTTCTTGAACAGGCTTCAAGTTATTTCCTCTGCTGGTTTAAAGGTAAACTGGCAGGAGAAATGAACCCATCATAGGAGAGATTATAAGCAAGAGTTACAATTTAATAAAAAATATTACAATAAATACAATGACACAAAGAGAAATTGCTTTTAACCCACAAAACCCAGAAGTGTAACCCAGTGCCCTGGGGCACAAGCACAAAGGGGTTTTGTTAGCTCTTGTGCTGAGCCCCACGTGATTCCCCTGAGTCCAAAGCAAAAGGAGGTAAAAAAACCTGCTGGTGAAGATGATGCTTGCAGTGTGGTGAAGAGCGGTGTTCACAGTCTGATCGAGAGTGGTGGCTGCCTCCTGTTGAGGTTCTGGTCCTCCTTTTGATCCGACGAGTGGTTTCCCAAGGTCTTCAAACCTCAACATTACGTACTCTCTGTGCCAGGTGGGAGCACCCAGTCCCTCCCCCAGGGCGGAGAGTTACACAATGGGTGATCTGTCTCTGTGAGTCTGGGGGTATTTTGGAATTGTTGATGGCCCATTAGCAGACATGTCCCCTCAGGCTGGGTGTTAAGGTGCTAACCACTCCCTGGAGGGGAGTTATCACAGCTCTGATCTCACAGATGTCTTTCACACCGAGCTCACACCCCGACGAGTCAGGTGTGCCCTGGGCAGCTGCTACAAATGGTCCATTGGTCTTGGGAAATGAGTAGAGGGTGTAGAATACATAGCTTTGATCATCCACACAGTGATAAACTGGTCCCACCTGCTAAACTAGGACATTTCCTCAAATAATGAAGGTTGTTTCTTCAGAATTAAATGCTTAAACTACTGACAAACCATTGTATTTTTTCATGGTTGATCTTGGAAAATGCTAAACAATTTCACTGAAGCTTTTAAAGTATTTAGGATGAGTCCTGAACCATGTAGTTTTTGTCTTTACTGGTTCAGGTTGGACAAGCTAATATGAAACTGAAAATCAGGTCTCAGAATGATAAATATTACTATGGCTTGTGAATCTTTTCTCAAAGAACAAAGAAGTATCTCTTTTTCCTGACCATTAATTTTTTTGTCATTTGACCTGAAGCCTATCAATGATTCTATGAGGAATACAAACCTACTTCCTGCCCCAACTGTCTGTGGATCCCTGGACAGTAACTTGGCACTTTCTCCTTTCTGAGGGCAATGGCAAAGGAGGGCACCTGCTCTACCAATCCTTTGTAGAACCACAGGAGGATCTGAAAGCAGAACAGGTTTTGTCCTCACTATTCTGCTTGAATAGGGTGCAGAAAGAAACATAATCTGTATGTTATCCCATTTGCATGAGCTCCCACAAAACATCTGCTACAAGGTCAAAAAGTGCTTGGCTTTTAAAAGCTGGACTGAAAGTATACCAATGGTTACAAAAAAATATCCCAAGATGTTTTGCCAATACCTCAAAATACCTAATTGGAGATTAAAATATAGTAAGTGAATTCATTAGAAGTCAATTGCACTGGCCATTACTCTAGAAGAAAAGGTCATTTTATCAGGCAATTGTAGATCACACCAATAAATTTTTCCTTTTTAAGGTAGTACTTAAAATCTCATGTCTTTGATGAGATGTTATAAATATCATTTTATTTTTCAGTTTTCCAGTCTGTGTTATGATACTCTTGTATTTGTTTGGAGTTTTGGAGGTGGTGGTGGTTTGGGGTTTTTTCTTTCATTAAAAAAAAAAAAAAAAAGGGAAGAAAAGAAAGACGAGAACAAGAGTACCTCAGGAAGCAAATTCTTATCTAAGGAATTAGGAAAAGAAGAGATGCCCATAGATCTGTATAACCAAAAGAGGTAAGAACATAAATAAAATTCAATACACATCATAACACTGAACACCCAACATGAAGATATGGGACAGCTGCAGTTTCTTACAGCATAAATGATATTAAAGTATGTGACAAATCTATGCTAAATCTTGAAGCGTACTTCATACTGTGACTTCTCTCCTTCTAAAAATAATAAAAACAGAGAACAAATTGTGAAGGTTTTAACTTCAGTCCTGATCTTCTTTCACTGAAATACAGAATAGTTCAAAGTCAGACACTGTGTGATGTGATTTACTTTTCTTTTATGAAAGGCATTATAGAAATATCATTCTATTGTATCTTACTGTATTTGAGTTAACTACTGTAGTACAGTGACAAGAATGAATATATGTACTGTGATCAACCCCATCAATTACTAGTCATCAGCAAATAATGGAAAGCACTCTTCAGATAAGAGATTTGAAGACAAAGGAATAAACACATTATTTAAAAAGGGTTTGCATTTAATCCCAGATTTTTTTTCCCATTCTAACATAACCTTATACTACAGTATTTTTTTAAATAATAACAGCCTTTCAATTAAATGCTGCAATCAGTATGCCACAGGCCATTTCTTTCTTTCGTAGGTGGAGTTAGCTGCTCCAATGTTCAATTGACCTGTTTCCAAATAATCTACAGGAAAGAAATGAAGATTAAGTCCTCTAACAAGAGCAGCTTTCACAGTGTAGCATACAAAGAGAAGGATTTGGTGAAAAGATGAGAGGGCAAGCCGCATTGTGCTGGCTCACTTAAATCTTATTTCCAATTCACTAAATGTGTTATTTGACTTGGCAAGTGAGCTGGTATGTGTATTAGATCAGCAGGGAGCCTAATCAAGAAGATGCCAAGTTTGCTGCAGTCCCTCTGTGCAGCATTAGCCTCAACTAGTGACCTTAAGCAAAGTGGGTGGTTGAACCCAAAAGAGAATAGCATTAACTTTTACTTGAAGTTCAGCCTGATTTGAAGTCTCCCTTTGTGTGTTATTTAAAAAAAAATGCAAAAGGCATTCAACAGAACTGAATATAGTCTGCTCAGCACCATCTTCACATGCAAGGCTTTATGGAAGCCTGCTTCGAATAATGCTGACACATGCAAAAGAAATGAAAAGCATTAACTCAGCTAAGGCACTTGATTTTGCAGCTGCAGAACAATACACTCTGTAACACAGTACCTTGAAGTTGGGGTGGTATTTTTGTTTGTTTTCTTTTCATTTGGTTTGGGGTTTTTTAATCCAGATAAACTACTAATTTGTTAATTGTCACCAGAATTATTTTCAAATATTAAATAATTATTAAATAAAACCAAAATTGATATGCAGCACTATTTTTAATACCTTCATTTTGCTAACAATTTGGTGTACACATTTTTTTAATATTTTCTGCATTTACGGATCCAGAAAGAATAATGGAAGCCTTCCCTTTCCAGCTTTTCTGAACTATGTAATATTTAGTCCCTTAATCTTGGAAAAAAATAACATTCCAAGTAAGGATGTATTTTTGTCTTAAAAATACTTAACAGAAAACACTGGCTTTATACATGTTAAGAGATAAAGTTTTTAAATATTTATTAGTTTGATGATTTGGTCTTTCTGTAATTTCTCACTCTAATTTAAGGTTGTTGCTGTACTTGTAAGCTGTTGTTCATTACCTCTGTTTCCAGTAACATCAAACTTTATGTAAACATCACTTAAAGTAATGATTTTATCATTTTTTTGGCATTTTTATAGCATTGCTTTCTCTGCAATGCTTTTTTAGACTGAAGATGTGGATAAGAGAAATTATTATCAAAGTACATAGTATAAATAATGTTAGTGGACTACTCTTATAAACTAAATGTTTTCATTGTATTCCCAATCTTATTTTTACTATTTCCAAGTTTTTTAGATAAATAGCAGAATCAGTTTAGTGTCTGTTTCTCCATCAAGGATGTTTCTGTATCTCTGCCAAAAATCAGCTATTCATTAGCATCTACTTCTCAGTATTTACATATATATGTGTATATATATACACTACATGTATAAATTTCTTCTCACTTAGTTCTAGAAAAAAGATTCTTTAGCTTTCTAATCCAGATGATTAAAAAGAAATTCATGGAAAAAAGTATTATTCTCAAGGGCTGAAATAGTTTCCAACTGCTTGTGCACAGCTCTGTCCCTGTTGTGTATGGGACCTGCATTTCACATTTCATTTTAGCTGTGACCTGTGCATGTCCTGTTCCTTGCTCTCTCCATCAAGGGTATGGCACGAAGGACAGTAGCATCACATTCAGCTCTTTATTATGTTATTAAATTGTACCAGCTTTTACTGTCCAGTATTCCTCCACAACCACAACAGTGAAAACTGGATTTGCTGAGCAGAAAGCACTCCTGGGGAAACATATATAAATACATACATACATACATATATATATATATACACACACACACACACATATGTATATATATAAAGTCTCCCACTCAATGACAAATAACAGGTTAAATAGACAGATATAAAATGTAATCTGTTTTCCTAAATTAACAGTATTTCAGAGAATTTCACAAACTTTTATAAACATTGTTTATAGAGCCTCAGATGTTCTATAAACAATTTAAAGGCACATCCATAATCTCTGGGCCAGGTTATCAGCTTTTAAATTGCAATGAACTTCTCTCCTTGTCCCCAGCCTGGCTGCAACAAAGGGTTTCTGTTAGAGTCTACCATTAGTATAGTCCCATGATAGTCCTCCATGGGCTGCACCATGGGCTGCAAGGGAATCTTTGCTGCTTCTGCTCCAGATGTGGGACCCCACCCACGAGAGATAGTCCTCCTTGAATTTTTCCAGTGTGGTTCTTTCCCACAGCTACAGTTCCTCACAGACTGCTTCAGTGTGGATCCTTCATGAAGTCACAAGTCATGCCAGCAAACCTGCTCCAACACAGGCTTCTCACAGAATCACATCCTGCTTCAGGCATCCACCTGCTCTGGCATAGTGTCCTCCACAGGCTGCAGTAGATCTCAGCTCCATTATGGACTCATCACACATCACAGTCCCTTCAATTCAAGTTCACACTGGAGTTGCAGTACATCCAGTACAGCAGCACAGAAACAGCAGTGATGCCCTGGGCACCTGCCAGCCCAGGCCACAGTTGTTTTCAAAACATTCCCAGGAACAATTAAGTGAGGTGATAAGCAGTACAGCACTACAGCAAGCAGCAAAACCAAAATGCAACCACTAACAAGCACTAGAATCTAATAAACGGTAAGTGACATGGCCGGCACTAGAGCTTGTTCTTTACTAGCTGAACAGCCTTAGCTATAAATTCAATCTAGTGTATCCCAATCAAATCTGTTCTTATCTCAAATTCTTTTTGTCTCACATTGGGCATCAAAAAAGGACTGTTGTCCAGCAACCAAGCCCTGTGCAGCTACTCACTCACTTGCTCACCAGCAGGACTGGGGAGACAATTAGAAGGGTAAAAGCCAGAAAACTCAAGATAAAGACAGTTGCGGAAATTAAACTGGAAATTAAACTCCAAATAAGCCACACTTCTTCCCCCTCACCCCTTTTGGCAAGGGAATAAAAAAGACACAGTAACAGCAGTAACATTAATAACAGAAGTATACAAAAAGAGAAGGTATTTTACACACAGAAGGTGTTCACGACCTGAGCTTAGTTCTGCATAGCTTTCCAAGACAAATACAGGATGGTGGATGAACCTCACGGCCAACACTCCCTGTCCCTGAGCCTGAGACAATGGAAAACAATGACAGACAAATCCCCAAAAGCCAGATCACTCATGTTTCACTGCACTACTGCTTTGGACTACTCAGTAGGCTCAACTTGGATTTGGCTTGGGCTCAGCTCCTCTTGTCTTGTTTCTGTCCCTGCTGTGTTCCATGTAGCTCCTTCCTGCACCAGTGCCATGCCGCTAAGACCTTGGTTCTATGCAGTGCCACTGGTTTTATGTTTTTTCTTGAAGTTACTTTTTCTCAGAGACACTTTTTTTCAGAGATACATTTTCTCACAGCCACATCTCATTGACATTTGCCAGGTCTTAGAGAACAGGGAGGGATGTGTGCAGTGCTGGTCCCAAGAGTCCACAGCATTACCACAGCTGGCATTTTCCACCAGCAGGAGACGGAACAAAATGGCACACTTCCTGTGTGTACTCACACTTTTCTTCCCCCCAAAACCATGCCCCCTTGAGTATGACATGGGTGGTGTAGAAGAGCAACCTAAGCATGCACACATGGCTTTAAGCTCTCTTCCCTCTCTGCAACCAGCACTTAATAAGGAAAGCAAAAGCCACACACACAAGCAAAGAAAAACAAGTAATTCAATGTTACCCACGGGCTAGCAAGTGTTCAGCCATCTCCAGGGAGCAGAGGCCCATCAAGCGTAAGCGTGATTTGGGAAGACAAACTCCATCACTCCAAATGTCTCCCCCTTCCTCCTTCTTCTTCCCAGCTTTATATACTGAACATGACATCATATGGTGTGAAATATACCTTTTGTCAGTTTGGATCACCTGTCTCCTCCCAAACTCCCATGCATCCCCACCTTCCTTGTCAGCATGGTAGTACAAAAAGCAGAAAAGGCCGTGCCTCTAAGTGCTGCTCAGCAATAACAAAAATATCTCTAGATTATCAATATTGCATTCAGCACAAATCCAAAACACAGACCCACACGAGCCACTGAGAAGAAAATTAATTCTACCACAGCCAAAATCAGCACATTCCTCCCCTTATGCCATACCATTTCCATCTTCCTTAGGTCCCGCAGTAGTCAATATAACTTCATTAACTGCCACCCCACTTCCAATTATTTGATATAGCACACAGATATAATTTTCTTAGAGAGAAAATTTAATTTCCCTACAAAGAGAGTGATAGGAAAACAAAATAACTTTTGTCTAAGGACTATGTGGGTACACCATGTGAGCTGCCCTGAATTTGGCTTATACATCTCAAAGAGTATGAAAAATCCCCAGTCCTATGATGACTTAGGAGGAAAGTTTGGAAGATAATTACACTGAAGATACTATGTAGGAAAAAAACCACAACAGGACCAGGATCCATGGGTACACTGAAGGCTTTTATTGCTCACGCTTTCTTCAATCGTATGTTGCTTTTCTTTGTTGAGACCCTTCAATGCCCTAACCAGCTTCATTTAAGATTGTGTGCCATATCACAGGAAGGTAAACGGTAAAAAAAGATATAAAATGGTCTGTGTGTAATATATGCACATTAAGCTCTAATTTGTGATTAATTCCTACAGCTGACTTACGAACTCCCAGGAGGCAAAATCTGTGCTAAGCCAGTCTGATCCACAGCAGCACCACTGGGCACTACCAACTTATCAAAGAGTATGGTATAAAGGACAGCCATACAAGTGGGTAAAATGAGGGGTCACACCAAACATACTGGAAAGGCCTTCAGGTTTCTCAATCTTTATTCTTTAAGAAGAAGAGTTTTTACTGAAGACTAAGTCTACAATGTAGGCCAGCAGCCCAGCTGGACAATACCCTGGATTTGTGCAGTCTGCAGCAGTTCTCTTCTAAAGTCTTCTTACAGACCTTTTTTATTTTTAGCAAATTTAATTAATAAGTTTAGAAATAAAAAGTTATCTTATTTTTTTTTAATGAAACCTTAACTTCCAGAAATACTTAAATTTAGTAGTCATTTTCAGATTCCTTTCTCACTGCAAGACTGAGGACACTACGACAGCTGGCTGTCAGCTCAGCCCCTATTACCAACACCAATTTTGAATTAAAAAGCCTACCATTAGTATCTGGCTACACATCTTCACATAAGACATTAGGAAAAAGAAAGTCAAACCCTAACCTTGTGATAGTAATTATGTTTTATATATACATATTTTGTCACAAACCTCCAAATAAGAGGACGTTATGAATGATTTTAGATTTGATTCTCATTTAGTGGCAGATTTGGAGGAAAAAAAAACCCAAGAAAAACAACATTTAAAAGACCTCATGTCATCTTCCTGGCAGGCATCACACTTAGGAGAAAAAGCCATGACAAAGACAGCAGCAAGAAAATTGAGCACAGTAACTGAAAAGCATCTGTAATTCTGGATTCCTTCACAAGGATTAAGTTTAGTAAAATCAAAGTAATTCAAATGAAATCTGAATCTATTTTCCATCCAGAAAACACTTATGTTAGAACTGGCAAATGATGTGTCCTGAAGCACATGAGGAATGGGTGAGAAAAACAATACGTAGATTTATTTAATCAAGCCAATACTTCAATTAGATGGAAGAAGAGATTAACTAATTTTTATATTAGTACCTACATTTGCTATTATTTGTTAGACATCATTAAGAAGACAGTATTTACTGAAAATTACCAGAAGACATACTTCTTTAGGTTTTGAGGCTTCATACTTGATTTGCTGTAAGAAAGAGAAGCAGATTTCACCAAGAAGAAACAATACATACTGTACCTGAAACAATTATCTTCCTTTTAGCTGGAAGGTCTCTCTTCCAAAACTATGAGAAAATCTGGTGTGAGGTCAGTGAGATTTTTGTCAGATGCTGTTATGTGGAGAGGCTATAAAGAGCTTTTGGGTGGTGATCTGAATCTATTAAAGTGGACATAAATGTCAAAATCAGGTCTTTACCACAGTCTGCCAAACTTGGTGATAAGGTTCATTTAATCTATTCACAGAAGCAAAATATGTTCTGTCAAGTTGTGCCATAATCTCTAATTACAGAAAAAAATACATAAATGCATAGTATAACCAAAGTGAAAACGGAATTGTCACCTGTAATTCAAGCAAAAGACTCTGACCTGCAATAGGACTAATTTTTACTATGTTTAGTCATAGCTGCTGAAGAGAATTATACATCTCTAGGCATGTAGGAGATTTATTGCCTTTAAGGGCTGGTTTCTCTACACTTTTGACTAAAGAACTAAGATCAACAGCTGAGTTCAAATGCTTAACTTTAGTTCAACATCACTAAATGAACTCCAGATATATAGTCTCATCATTCTTTACAAAGTCACATGCAAACACAGACCTTCCATGTCTTTCTGATCTCCAAAAAATAATTTGTTTTGAATTAATCTGTTTTGGGTTTGCTGGGGATTTTTTGTTTGTTTGTTTTGTCTTGTATTTTTGTGTTTGTTTGTTTTCTTGTTTTGTTTTGTTTTGTTTTTTAAGATGGAGATTAATTCTGGAAATTGCAGATAGAGTTTTATTTGCTAAAAAATAAAATAAATTATTTTAATGTATATTTTCATCTTAACAGTCCTGGATAGAAAATTTTCAACAAAATTATACTCTTTGGCCTTCCACAGTCTCTTCTACAGGTTTCTATCCAGGATAGACACCATTCTGCTGCAAGGATTAAGTACATTCAATCAATAATAAATAACATGTTGATAAAACTGTAGACCTACATTCTGAACTATTATTACGCATGGAAATAAATGTTGAGAAAAAGCTGCATAGTTCTTTTTTTGAAACTCTCTGCATTTTATCCTAGCCTTTGTTTCAGAACACTGTTGTACGTTGGGTGACTCTTTTCATAAAAGCTGTAAGGCATGCATGAGCAAGGTTGTTTCTTGACCATATCCAGAATTACTGCTGAAAACCTGTTATTCTTTAAATAATGAATATATAGACCATTTAACTTGATAGTACCTGTCACAATTCATCAAAGACAAATAACCATAGTTAAGGTCACCAAAAGGAAACTCTTGAAACATGTAAATATTTTCATTTTTTGTTATGTGGTACTTTTCCTACAGCATTGCATATCACCTTTGGATGGCCTAATTAAGAGTGCTGCTTTCTTTCTACTTTGGTTCAAAAATGCAAGTGTTTGCCTGCTTTGTATTTCTGTTCATTATGTAGACAAAGGGAATCAACTGATTTCTAATCAAAAAACATCTATTAATTCATAATTAAACAAATAATAATCTTCTTAAAATTACTTGCTCAATTTATTTGAAAGAAAATTTGGAGCTCTGTAAATATAAACAATTTCTATGAGAATTCCTTCAATGTTTGGCCTTGAGTACCAGTTCTTGAAATCTGCCATATTAAGATGAACCACTTTGCCTTAAGCAGTCTTCCATTTTCACTGCTCTCAGGATTAGTTCATAAGATATGCAAGCCTCCACCTTTTCCCTTCCAGTTGCTATTTTTAAATAATTAAAATTTTAGTTCATTTTAAAGTATAACACTCTGAGGATTCATAGAACTTCAACCAACAGACATTAATTTATATTTATTTGCCCATAAAATTGTGGATCTGCTTGTCTCAGTATAAATGTACCTTAGCTTCTTTTTCCCCTATCAAGTGATTTTTATTTTATTTTGAGAAATTAAATTTGGTTAGTTAGCAATCTTCCCCATCTCCCCCTTTTTTTTTTCAGAAGAAGAAAGAGGTCAGTAAACAGAAGATACTACTTCCATAAATCCAGATCATAAAGTAATTTCTAATAAGAAGTTCAAAAGAGGTTAGAAAATAAGAATACATTTTTGGAGTTTAGGGCATCAGCTCATTAAGAGTAATATTGCATGCCTCCAGTTTAAAAAAGGCACTAACTGAAATTCGTAATGATCTCACTTTCAAATTTCTTTTATCTCAGCTGCTGCTACATCAACAAATACAACTGCTTCAGATATATAGGCAGACTAATGAGCATTGCAGCTGATTACTAAAATATTGTAATACTTCCCAAGGCATAATGACATATTTTTCAAAATTAAGAAAATAGATTGTGTCTTCACTGCTATAGTGTATGACCTCAGTCTAAATCCAACATTTCCCTGTGTAATTGAAGTCTTGCACAGTGTCTTACAAGGATTGATTTTGTGTTGTGAAAGATTTGCTTTGGTCATTGTGTTCACTATGGCTGTAGTGAACTTAAACTCCATCATATGCTTTCATGAATCTCAAATTCCCTGTCTTATACTTCGACAGTTCTTACATATGATTATTTTTCATTCATCACATTTGTAGTTAGAGAATTGGAAGACAAAAGTAATTTAAATGTTATGTTTGAAAAGAAGAGAAAAATCTGTAAAGAGACTCTAAAACCCCTTCCCAGGAGACATAGCTCCACCTCTCAGCACAGCCCTTGTAGAAGACAACTGTAAAAACACTGTGAAAACACATCTTTCAAACTTTATTTTTTCAAAATGGTCTGATAATGAGATTGGGACAAAAGAAGAATATTATGAAAGGATCCTCAAATTTGATGACACAAATATTTTGAGCTATGGGTTTTATTTTAATCTGCCTTGAGAGAAAAGAATCCTAAGGCAAAGAAGGAATAAAGATATGGAATGCCACCTTGCCTCTCTTCTCCCTGTTCTGCTAGTTCTGTTCTATGTGTCCAAACAATTGTACAGAAACCTCCCTGAAAGTTAAAAAGTAATCTTACCATCTCCAGTGAAGTGTAACAGCTGTATTTTTTCTGTGATTTAAATTCAGAAGTTCTAATTTCCTAGCACATTCCACTTCCAAGGATTTCAGTGAAGCCAGATTTGTTTCAGAAGTGCAAGTTCAGTAAAATGCTTGCTAATATTTACTAGTGTTTATTCAGTGAGGAAACTGGGCACATGCTTAAGACCAGATAAGAATTTTTTAATAAATACCTTTTACTGAAATGGAGCTGCAATGAGTGGACAGTAATGGATATTCAAACTACTGTAACCATCTGATACATATAAATTTTTTCATAATACTTAAAAAAATACCACAAAATAACCCAGGAAATTCTCTGTATTACCCACAATATGAGACATCTGTGGTCTCAACAGCAGAGAGCAACTAGCAGCTTCTCAAGGGACTCGTTACATAATTCAGAAATTTTTTTTGGCTCTCTTTCATTTTGTGTTTGAAGACAGATTGCTTTACAAGGTACATCGGCCTGCAGGGAATAGCAATTTCTTCTTCCTCTGCAACAAAACAAATGTAACTTTTAGAACTGCTTATCTTTGATCAAATATATATTACTTAATACACTGATGCCGTGAGAGCCCCCCCAACAAAGCAGGACTCTGAGCCAAGTTAGTGTAGGATAAGATAAAAAGTAAAGTCCTTTAATATCAGGCCAAAGGCCCACAG
>JAWWLZ010000094.1:1919666-1935034 GCA_035041345.1 Poliocrania exsul | reverse complement strand
ATAATAATAATAATAATAATAATAATAATAATAATAATAAAAATGCCCTTAAACAAGCAAATAAACAAAAGTGCCCAGAGCAAACCCAATCTCATCAATGTGGTACTTCAGCACAAAGCAATGAAGCATCCCAGGCTGTCCACAGGCCTGATAACCTGCTTTCAGGCTCAGGTTCTCTACCATACAAGTGGATGCTTGGCAGTACCAGCAGCCAGGGCCCCTGCAAGCCTCTCACATCTGCAGCAGAGAGCCTTGAAGTGCTGGGAGCCATGATGTGGTCTGGGTCTCCCAGGGCTGCCAAACAAGCTGTTGGGAAGATGGTTATTCTGGCAGCAACACTTCTAGGTTTCTGTCAAAAAATATGAGTAAAACTGGATGGTTCCAAAGAACATTTACATTTCATCAAAGCAGTGTTTTCCAGCACAATAATTTTTCCAGCACAATAACTTTTCCAGTCTGAAATTCTTGTCTCTCCATTTGTTAGTGCCATCATGCTTCCTTTTTTGGGCTATACCACCCCTGGCCTGTAACCTTGCCTTTTATTTACAGTCTCCAGCTAATGTGAGGCACAGTCTGCACAAGGGACAGTGAGAGTGCACCCCTTCTGTGTGCTGTGCTAAAGGAAGTATACTCCCTCCCCTTCCTCCTTACCTCATGAGTCACCCTTCTCAAGCACCGTATTTAAACCCTAAATTAGCCTGTGACTATCAGCATCCAATTCAGCTAACATGTCCTGTTATTCCTAAATAATTTCATAATTATTTGTAAGAACTACTAAACACCACTGCTCTAGCAATGGTTTTCACTGCCACAGGGTTGACCAGAACCATACTATAATAATTTTCAGTCTTCTCAAAAGATAAAAAAGAAAAAAAAATCTAACTACATTAGTTTTCTTTTCTTCAAAACATCAGATACTGAACATCATTGTGACACAGAAATGACTTTTTTTTTTTAAAAAAAAAGAAGGTCACAATATTAATCTGTAATGCAGCTTTCAGGTTTCCTGTTTCCCCAGCATTTGCAAACAGATAACTTCTACTTTAGGAACTCTGTGATAAGAATACAGTAGATATTTGGCTCTCAGAATTAATGCTGTGACAGATTCTGTTACAGATGTACTTATATCACAAAAACATTGCTTCAGAAAAAAAAAGTTGTTTGGAACTACATACGAACTTTTCAGCAAAGGCACATTTTTGTCTGGTGAAGCTTTTGGTAGATTATCCAAACATTATCATCTTGCAAACCTAATGTTCTGTTTCTATTTTTTATTTAACAATAGTATCCTCTCCAAAACTGCCACACTCTGAAGGAGTCTGAGCAATGAGCACAAGAAGAAATCAAAAGCAAAGGTACTCAGTTACTGTGGTAGTTTTGGCTTAAGTTTCAGCATAGGTCCTATTTAGGCCTCAGTTTTAGCAGGCCTCAAAGGATGTGACACAGATTAGAGGGGACAGGCATCACTTGATTTAAGCAGCCGAAGATGTATTTCATATTATCTGACATCATCAGAAGTGTCGAGGAGTAATAAGGGAGGGAGGAGGAGTTTCTGTCTCTCTTTCAGTTCCTGCTTTTGACTAGGAGGGATCCCTGCTGCCCTGACTCCTGAAATTAGGCCCTGCTGCCGCCTATGTTGTTGTTTACCCAGGGAGGTGAACATTTTCCTGTTAATTTTTCTTTCTCTCTTGCTGGGAGGTTTTTCTGGGATTTGAATGGTTTGGAATCTTGCTTATTAGCTGGGCGATCTCAGTGGAGGTGTTGTTATTTCTTTCCAATATGTGTTATATCATATTCTGCTTTAAGTTTTATTCTTTTATGTATAAATATAAAAACCTCACCATTTTTCAAAGCTTTATTTCTGGTTTTTTCCTCACTCTTCTTCTCTGGGAGTGAACCCTCTGACTGTGTACCAGGCAGTTCGCATTTTGCCAGCTCAAACCATAACAGATACAAAGGAGGTTGGAATTTACTTTTATTCAGTGTTGCCACACTGATCTGTTCACAGTTTTTCCTTAGTATTTTGTTACTTTTCTGGACTTTTTCATCACAGAACAAATTTTGAGTTTCTCTCTCAGGCAAGATTATCTTGTTATAGATGATGTAGTTATTGAATGTTCTCGATGAAGAACAATCTTGTTAATAGCTTTTCTGCTCAAATACATGTCACTTTAAATCCATCTTGTATCTGGATGTCACCTACATATAAATGTCCTCATCTGGAGCTCTCCTTCTTAGACTGATGATGCTTATTCTGCTTCGGAGTCAAATGTCTCACAAAAGACTTACTCAGCTGGTGGAATTTATTTCACATAAAAAGTGTTATAAAGAACTTTATCTGAATGACTATCATCTTTCTTTCTATAAACCTTAGAGTTGCCATTTTTGCAGTTTTCCTTCAACACTGCCATCTATTATATTTTGACTGAAGTGAAAACATAGGTCAAAAACATTTCCTACATATCCACATATGCAGGGAAAATTATGTAATTATGTCTCCTCTGAGTTATTGTCTGATGTGGGAGACTTGTGCACATTGTTCCAGGTCTGTGAAAACTCTGGGTGAACAATATGTATTTCTGGACATGAAGAGAAAAAATAATCCATACTTTGCCCCAGAAATCCAGGACATCTGAAGTCAGTTCTGGCTCTTGGGAAGTTAAGGATAACTGCACACTTAAAATGTACAATCCTGCTATGACTCCGGAAGTGTTCCCCAGCACTTCCCAGTGGGATTAAACCATACATCCCAGTGTGACACTAGCACCTAAGTTGGTCAGTGGACCAAGGAGTCTTTGTCAAGAACTTTGACCACATTCTTTTGTAGGGTATATCTTATGAAGATACAATGTGTGACCATGTTATTAATCAGAAGTTGAATTAGATACAGGTCATATTTTGAAATAATAGCAATCTTATTGTTGTAGGTTTGGGAAATTTTTTCCATAAAACCCCTAAATCATATTATTTGTAACAGATGTGGCTATGCATTCTACATTTAGAACTATGGCTTTATAAAGTTTTGGGAAGCTCTAATGTTTAGTTTCAATGATTCTTTTGAACAGTTCACCTCCTGTCTCACATAGTGCAACATGAGCTGGGAAAAGAAGTAGGAGAAGTGATCTGAAGACAAGACATCTTTGCATTTGAGAATGTGACTTACAGTAATTGTCACAATGTCAAGAGGAGGTCCTGGCACACAGTACAGATAACAAAAAAAAATCCTCTGAATAAAGAAAGTATCAGATGCTGCACAGTGCACAAACCTCTATAGAAAGAGGAGGTCAAATACAATAGCTGAATAGAGGAAATAACAAGAAAAAGAGTTGCAAGCAACTAACACCAATGAATAGTTTGTTGAGAACAAGCTCAGCTCTCCAGGAATATAGTCACATTGGTATAGTTTAAAAAGCGGATAAAGCCAACTACAAAAAAAAAAAATTACAAATTATTCTGGATAAAATAGATGGTATCACAAAATAAGCTGTTAGCTCTTCAGGGGTCAATTTAAATAAAATTAGATCTACAGACAAAAGTTTTTTCCTTCCCAACTATACCCATGACCTTGAATGGAGAGAAGTTAAATGCCTCAGATATTAATTTTATGTATAAACATTAAGACGATAGCTATAAATATATCATAGCTATAAATACTTCCCTTTCTAATGAGATTACTGTTATGTGTTATTGCAATATAAATTCTGAAAGAGATGAACTTTTACAAAACAATGGTTAAGCTACTTTTCTATATGCATAGCTGGACTGTGGTAAATAAACCTTTTTCTGAGTCAGTATCTATTATACTTTGGGAGTGATTTACAAATACAGCACCTTTCAAAATGTTTCTCAGTAATAGTTAACTAAATCATGCTACTTGCTATTGTTAACTGCTCTCATGATGTCATTAATGCTGACGTCATCAACATATCAACATAGAAAACCTTTTCTATCTGGCAATACAAAAAGAAGTATAACCAAGCATTTCCAATAAATTTCTATTTTTTTAAAAAAACTCTCTCTCTCTTTTTTTTTTTTTTTTTAATTTTAGGCAGATGTTAAGGCTATCTGAACTCTCTCTAGGTCAGTGTGCACACTAGCTGCTATTATAAAAGCGATTTTGTAAATGACATCTTACATTTAAAAAACCCTGTGATTACAGTAGTCTTATGATTATAAAATACTTATCAGCATCTTTAATGCAGAAGCAAGAGAGACCATATTAACACTGCCTCTTGTGCCATAATCGATAGACTAATTAACCAAATCTGGAATATTTAATATGACTACATGGCCACCAGCTATGTAACTTGAATTTCAGATTCCATTCACAAGGCTGACAGCTAGAAAAAAAAATATTTTACTTACAAAGTCCCTACTTGAGAAAGAAGTCACTGAGACACAAGAAACTGAAATGTCAGGATATCTTTAGTCACTCTCTCGAATATATTTTTATTGTACACAAGAATCATTTTTGCCATATTACTTCCAGATCTTATTAATCAACAGAACTAGTTCCATTATGTCTTTCTGTCTGTATTTCAAACAACTTAGCAATACAGAACAGAGTTATGAATCTTGGGATGAGTAGAGTAAAAAAGAAGAGAAAAAAACAATCAACTTGTGTTTACTGTGTCTAAAATGGAAAGATCTCAGTCTATTCATATACAAACAAAATTAGAAGTTGCTGTTCTGAAAAAGAAATGCTTGAAAAACACCACAGTTTAAGAACATATCATTGTACTCAGTGTAGGAGGTGAAGACAAGAGACAATTTATTCTGCAGCTGGCTTAGAAATAAACACAGCCATGGAAGATAAGGAGTGAAAGGGATAAATCCTTCTGTAGCAAACTTGATGAACAGACAGGCTGCCATTAACAATGCTGTTGCCTTCGTAAGTACAGAGTGATGTGGAGATACCCTTGCATTTATACTGTAGACATGGTCCTTAAAGATTTTACACCTCCAATTCCTTAGAATTATCAGCTATCTCTAGCCTGTCACTCATCCTGGCAATTGTAGATTTCTGGCTTGCAGGCCAGGCAGATTATGGACAAAGCAATCTAGAGTGATATAATACACCCTGACAAACAACAGTGATGGGGACTGTGTTTACCACTTTCACCACACCAGTTCAGCTAAATTAATTTTTAACACCAAAATTAAACTTTCTCTTGATAAGCATTAACTCCCCTTGTACTATTGTTTTGTGGTGCTACCCTCACTCTGAGTAGAGTAGCAATACATCTTGATCCATCTCATTTAATCTGTTTTCCCCTAATAAAAATGTGAAGATTTCTCATACAACACCAAGATAGCCAACAGTTAGGAAAAAATGCTGGCATGTAAAAAAGATAAAGTTTTAGCTTAAATAGAAAAAAAAATCCAGGAATATTTCAAATTTCAAATTTAGTTTTGCTTCTCAGTCCCCATCTTACCAACATTTACTGAGATTCACACACAGAATGAAGATCACATACTCTTGAGAGATATAAGCACTGATGTAAACATGTAAAATAAAATTGTCTCTGCGAAGACTTTTTTCCTTTTATTTCTTCCCCTCACCATGATTTTGCACAAAGGCATTTTTTAGTTGTGAGGTTACACAGTCAGTGAGTAGAAAAAAAAAAAGGAGGTTTAAATTGCTGACAGACCCTTAGCAGTAAGGGTGACACTATGTACTGCTGGACTGGTGAATTGATTACTTTGACTAGCTTTATAAAAAGGGTTATTTTATGCATTTAGGATGACAAAATCACTGATTTAACACCCAGTGCTTCAGCTGTAGCTCATGCAAAGATGTGTAAGAAAACATCACATTTGCTTACTTATCAATATTGATTAATCTCTTCTGTGTCAATTTTATCAGACACAGCAATGCTAATCCAGAAAAGATTTATGTACCAGGAGTTCAGTCATTTGCATGAAAGTTACTTGTAAAATAGAAGTTAAAATCAAAATCCCAACAGTTTTGTATGGACGAAAGTGTTAGACAGTGGATTGCTATTCCTTCTGAACACTGGAAATAAGCCCTTAATCTTATATAGAAATAAAATTCACTTGACTTTGAAAGTGCTCTCATCAAACTTAGATTCAGGTTCATTACCCCAAAATTTGCAAATTCAAGAGAACCACCTGAATCACACACCTTTTCAGACGTTTCAACCATGTTAAAAAAGGGAGTTCCTGGTAACTAAATATACACTTGACTTGTGTTGTATGGAAAATGCTTTAATACATCTCCAGCATTTAAAACTAAGTTAATAGGATATATGTGTTAAACACTATAGCAGCTGAGCACGTGGGACCTTGGCAACTTCTGTTTCAATCAGCTGTTCATTAGCTGAACCTTGATGGTCAGGAATGAGATTTCTGATGCTTATGTTTTGCCAATCTCCATGAGGTAGCTTAGGTGGTTTAAACTTTTTCAATACCTCTGTATGAAGTTCCTCTTCTGAAGAACAAGTCTTTCAGTAAAACAGCAGCAAATTGCTCAAAAAGATTATTTTTAAGAAAAAACGAGGAGAAGCAAGAAAATTGATTTTCTTCAGTCTTCCAATAACTTTTCTGCCTAATACAAGAAGGAAAAGAAATATATTACCTGAAGAACAAGTATCCAGTTTTGGTTTCCTCCAAAAAATTGTGATCATAGCTTATGATCAAAGACTAAGATATGCTCTTCCCACACCTGGTAGAGTTATGGCTTGGTTTATGATTATTTCCTCAATGTCTAGGGAACAGTGAGTTAATTAATTAAACAAACATATTTTTCTCCTTTTCTGAATACTTAAATATTTTCTGCCCAAAGTGACCTTCCCTATTTCCTGTATTAGAAAGCTGGCAATTCCTGAGTCCTGTTGATATTTTATTGAGTACCTGTCTAGAGAGGTCTTTACTTGACATGACAATCTCATTTGTCAGGGTAAAACTTTTCCTCTCCACATCCCTCTGAAATGTATTTTGATATTTTCCTTGGGTTTAAGTATTAACTTATTGGCTTGCTGTAGCTTGGCATTGGATGTTATTATTACTAAAAAAATTTGCTAATAACCTTTCAATAATGACAACAATTTTAAAATTGTAAAAATGCGCTAATCTCTGGGAAGCCAAAGCCACTGTAAATCATCGAGACTCAGACTCCAGAGACAACTGGATTTGGCTTGGCATTCAAGCATAACTATTTAATTATGGATAATGATGTTTTTCAACTGAGCTTGTTACACAACCACAAACCTTAGCTAGTTGCAGGGTGAGGGATTGTACGGTATCTTATTGCTTATAACTTCTGACATATAAGAACAAGCTATTCCAATCATGGCCTATATTTTTGGGAAAAGTGAGGTGAAGTTAACTAAAGACTTACCTGTGGAATCTAACTACTCAGCCAGGTGGCGTTGAAAACTCTCTCCAGAATTATTAGTCTCACTTCATAATATGAATTAAATAATCAGAAAAACTAAAATTCATGAACAAGTTGCAGTGTGCTGTGATTGCTGAAGAATTACTATTTGATGAATCCTTTCTAATCTGATGTTTATGTTAGCAGTTCAGTACATTTGAGACAAACAAGATTACATGGCTTTAAAATGTAATTTCAATATGTAAGGATAGATGAAGACATGCACAGTTTGGAAATGGGTTATTTCAACACTTTGTTTATGTTCTGTGAAGTAAAGGTAAGAGAGCATTAATGTGATATCACAGCAGAAGGAGCAAAATGTATTATTCTGTGCTACAGTAAAATATGAATTTTTAAATAATACTTAATTTGATGACATCCCCATTATGAAAAGCTAGAACAGATTTAAGTCTTTGAAAGTTCTGCCACCTCAAGAACAGCATCTGCAATGGGTTTTGACCTCTGAAAAGGCTACAGATACAAAGGGCAAATATTCTAAGATGATGGAAAATCCTGCAAATTGCAACAAAGGGAATATAGCCTTGACTATAATGTGGATGCTAAAAGAAAGCAAAACTGTCTAAATTATAACAATGATAATTTGTTAATTTTAATTATTTATAAAGAGATAACAGCTGAGTCCCCAAAAATCTTTCTATTAAGTATTCTCAGTATAAATCTCTCTGATATACTGTAATGCTACTTCATCTCTGCTGCCAACTATGCTGGAATGCATAAAGCCCCTCATTAGTTCACGCCTACGCTTACAAGGATTGCTTTAACAAAGGGATCTAGTGTGTGCTAATGACTCTTAGAATTAAGATATGACTGTGGCAAAACAAAAAAAATACCATTGTCTTGTTAAAATGATTTGGTAATAGTGCAGAGGTGCTTCGTATTTGCTTTTCTGCACACGCATTACACACGTTTAGTTCAGGCAGAAAATAGGAGATGCATTCTGGAGAAACACGTAATGAAGTCCGATGGAAAATCTTGTATGTTTCAGATATGAATTCAATTCACCCTTTCCTTCATGTGAGACAATATACATAGAATAAAACACTATTTTAACTTTACTGGCACTGAAGATGTTTTCTCTTCAGCTTATTATCTTCATCTGAAATATTGTATGTAGGCTTACTGGAAATGCTGATGAAATTGGTTTTTGTTTACCCATTTAACTTTGACTTTTGACCCAACGCTTGCTGAACACCTCTGATCAAAATTCTTTTCTTAATTTTGTCAGTTAATTCATGTCTAGCAAAAAAAAAAAAAAAAAAGAAAAGCTAGATGTAAGGCTGTCACCTTTTCCCTTACTGCTCAAAACTCCTATGGGAGGGTCTGCAGATTTTACAGGAAAAAGGGTGGAGGAAGGGTTCTACAATTCTGAAAAAGAATACTGGTCCTCTAGTTAAAAACCAGGAGAACTGGAGTTCACCTGTCACAAGCAGGTACTTTGGTTCAAAACTATTCCCTAGAGCCATGCTTTCCTGCTGAGCATAAGTCAGAACAATGTGTCAAGACTTGGAGCACAGCTCTTCAATGTCTAACAAAACTATTAGAGAAAGAGCTAAAAAAATTTTGGTTGTCAGCATAATTTCAGTTTAAAATGATTTTAAAGGAATATTTAATTCCTAATTAGCCTCTTCAATGCTTTATAACGTACATTTATATCCAGCAGTGAAGGAACCCAGGCTAATCTTTTTATGTAGTGCACCTCGTATGCTATAACTACCCATAGAAAACAATATGGATTGCTAAATTAGCTATGACCTTTAACATACACAGGTCACATTAGAGAAAGTGCTACATAAAAGAAATACATATAAAAAAATGGAGCTGCACTTCACCAAAAGGGACCTTTTCTCTAGCTCTAGTCCAGCTAAAGTATCTTTTACATCTGCCTGTTAGGAGAAAAAAACAAGGTTTGCTGTTAAGCTTACACACCCCATTTTGACTCTTTTACAGTGTTCGTTTTAGTGATGTCTAGGTGACTTATTTTGTTGAACATATATGTTTTGTTTTGTAAATAGTTTGTTGTGGTTCAAGGAACTGTATTAAAGGCCAGTGTTATACAGAAGATTTTGAAGAAGGAATGGAGTTCTGATACATGGTCCACTTCGGCACCCTATTCACATCACCTTTATCCTTTCTACATGGTGGCAACGGCATTCACAATTCTTAAGGAAAAGTGTCATAGTGTTCAATAGTGAAAATAAGAGGATGAATACTGTAAGTTATGTCATGAATGTCAATTACATCATCTTAAATATTTGTGAATGGTTTATATATTTCTTCTACAGGAAGCTAAGAGTAAAGGAAAATATACCTTTAGTCCTTCTCATCTCAGAACTGGAAAATGCTATTCATGTCAAAGCCTGAATGTCACTGCCCATGATTTTCACAGTGGTGTTGCTCTGACTGTGAGGTTCTACCAATTATAGACATTTTAAGGACTTCTCTGAACTTTTCCAACTAGACTCTTTGTAAGGAGACTTAACTGTGAGAGAGAGTCTGAACCAGTTTAAATTGAGACAGTGGCACTGAATTAAGTAGAGGTGAGTATAAATGAAATGCTTTGGAAGTGCTAGTTCTGACAATTCCAGGTGCTGTTAAATTTTACAGGGTATTAGCATTCACATCCTAGATATAAGCAAGAACTGGCACTGTTCTAGGATATTTTAAATAGTACCATTAATTTTTAAGTTAAAATAAAAAACCTCTCTGATTTCATATAAAATATACTACTGTCATAGAAAACAAATATGCACACAACAAAGATGAACCACATTAATTTTCAGACCCTATAACATTTATCATGACAGAGAGTAATTCTTGAAAGGAAAAAGATTTGCCTGTCACCCTATCAAAAGCAAAATGTGAATTAGTATGTTTAAAACCAAGTTGCAAATACTCTAATTATAAGATTGGATGCACGAGGAGAACAAAATAATTTATCAAAAAATATTATCCTCTACATTGTAATTTTAAAATGAAAGATTAGGTAATGGTAAATAAACCAAGGATATAAAAGTGATTTTGTTCCCAAGAAAAAGGGAAAGGTAGGAAAAAGCAGGGTGAATAGGAAAAGAGCCAGCAATCATATCATCCTCCAATCACAATGATGTTACTTCATGAATCCATAAATTTGCAAGTGAAAATTGTACAGCTTTTTCTTGAATTTCACAGCTGTGCATTTGCAGCTTAAAAATATGTAACTTTTTTTTTTTTAAATTGTGCACAAGTGTTTGTGGTTGTCAGCTAGATGTTCAGTTACTGCAGGGAAAAAAATCAGGGTGGCAAAGCCCACCTCAAGGGAGTCTCATCTGGTTGCTGAGGTGAATTTCACAGCTCAGCTGATTAAGTTGTCTGTTAAATGATAGAGCAATAGTATTTTGCCTATTAAATGGTGTAAACTGATCAAAGCAATTCAAGACAAACCTTTTTGGCACAAGCTAACATGCCCTTCTCAATGAGCAGAGAAATTTTTCACTCATGAATTGTGAACTCCTCTGCATCATAACAGAATTAACTCTTTGCTTAACTGAAAAAAAAATGAAAAGTCCTTAAGGATTTATTCTGAGACACTATTGTTTCTCTATTAAAAAAAAAAAATCAAACCCAAAACCAACAGCCACAAAACCCAAACAAAAATGCAACCAAATAAAAAACATCCAAACCAAAAATATGCTACAAAACAGAACAAAAATAATCCCCGAAAAAGACACCTCACCAATTCAGAAAACAAAAGAAAACAAAAACAAACCCCCAAACCCCCAAAACAGATATATCTGTGATAGAGGATGTTTTTATAGCTCTTTGGAAAAAAAAATAAAAGTGTCTTAGATGTCTGCAAAATTTTTTGTTACTTTCATTTGCTCTGAATCATAAACCAAAACAAGCATCAGAGCTTGGGACAGCAGGTTTGCAAGATTGATATTTACTGTTAAAAAATTTCTCCCTTCAGTCTGTTTAATTGTCTATTTGTAAATATATTTGAATTACAATTTTTAAAAGGTCTCAGCGGTGTAAGTGGATTGTGAAGACAGAAAGTACTAAGGACCTACTGTAGTATTTTCAGAGCTTTGAGGTATACAGACAAAATACTGTAGAATATATAGGTACAGAATTGTCCTAAAAAATCACATGCATTAAATAAAATGCATCATATATTAAGTGTTGTAAGGTTAAATCATTCAACTGAAGTATAAGATCTGACAATCCTTGTTTGGTGCAAGAACAGAAGAGAATAGTGAAGTGGATTTAAGTTAGTGTTGTGTTTCCTTGATCAGCCAAATGCTGGACATATCAGTAGGTGTGTGTCTGAGTTTAGGTTATCTCTGGTATGTACCTGTGCACCTGAAAGTAACTGTACACTGTGTGTTTGGAACTATGGAAATATTTATCAAGACGTCAAGCCTCCAGAAAAAAAATAGCATTACTATTTTGTGACAGCTCTAGTATCTTGGTCAGGCGTATACAAGATACATACACACTTGTACTCTAACTTGTACTGTAGCTAGTTTCAAAGATAACTGAAAGATCTCTACGATCACTCAAAAAATACTCTACCTACTCAATCACTATTTAGTTGTTTTTATAAGTATACTTTCAATGCTTTCTTCAAAGCTCCAACCTAAAGCATATATTTCTTTCCTCTACACAGGCTGTAATAAAACCAAAATGATAAAATAATTAAAATTTGGACAAAACAGAAACACTATAAAAGCATTCAAAGACGTGCAGTTCATTTTCTAGTACAACAAGGCCAGAGATTTTATTTGGCATATATTCACTTTCAAGACTTCATGTCTCCCAGCAGAGCTGTCATGTGTTTGAACTGACTTTCCGAACTGAACAACTCAAAGGATCTTGGGATCTTGATGCAAGCTTTACAGCTACCAGCACTGATGCCAGGGCTTGGTCCTCACCAATGAGTTAGACACAATCATTAAGGACATAGAAAGAAGGTATCTAAAATTAAGTATTTCCACAATAGGTATGAATAATTTTTGAAATGAGGTCCTACCTGCCATGCCCATTTAGCTCGAATCTCAAAATGTTAAAGGTAGCTCTTTGAGAAGAGTTCATAATTTTGGAGTGCTACACCACTAACTAGAAGCTCAAATAAACTGCAAACTGGAAAATTGTGTAAAAAACAATGGAAGGTACCAAGGTCTATCAGACATTAATAGACTATCACAGAAGCCAGCTTCTGGCCAGCTAGGTCATGGTGAAATGGATTGGAAGTAGAAAGATTTTTCAAAATAGTAGGAGATAAGGCTGAATATCTTTCTAAGTGGTACAAAGCTAAAGACAAAATTTCTGATATTATGACTAGTGTTTAATCACAGTGGCAAATTTTAACCTTATTCCAATATATCTTTTTCTCTTTGTCAATCAGTCTCATTTTGGACCAAATTTATAACCTGTCTTAAACAGTTAATCATGCTTCCCATTTTAATTTTTTATAAAATGGGCCCACTTCATATCATAACAGTATGTCTTAATTCCTAGGTGCTATAATACAGGTTTAGAAATATGTAAAGCCATTTTTTGTAGGTATATAGCTTATCTGACACAAGACTACATTTTGTACTGAAATGCAAAATGGGTCATGGTGTTTGTTTTTCTATATTTTTCCTTTGATAGAAAAATGAAATCTGTACATAAGGAGCCTCTGTCCACAATATATCCTGAAACAAATCTGTGTCAAACTCAAGATGTTCGCTACAGAAATCTGAGCTGAACAGTGCAGGAACATTTTCTGTACTTAAATTCCATTCTTGATAATAACAGACGATCTCTCACTATTCAAAGGCAGTTCTGTACTTTCTCAGTCTGACAACTGTTGTCCTTGTTGGGGCAGTACTCTCAAGATAAATTATGAATGCAACGTGAAAGCTGTAAAATTTGTTGTATCTTCTATTATCTCCATGTTAAAGGCCACAAAAGCTCTTCGGTGAAGTCAGCCATTAAGAAATGACAGGTATTGCTATCAGCCTTCTTTATAGCCTATTACCTGCAATGACAGCAGCTGCTACACTACCACTGTACAGCATATCACATTATTTGCAGCTAAAGCCAGATACTGTATCATTTTGGCTAATTTTCTTGACAGTGCCATCATAAATCCATGCAGCTGCAGGGTAACTGTCGGCTGCCTCGATTATCTTCATAGCCTGAATGAATCTTGAAATGTGTGTAACAGGCAATGACTGTTATGGATCAGGCACAAGGGCCATTCTCTATCCATTCTGTCAGGTCTGTGAAGCAATGCCTACCACAAAGAGAGTTCCTAAACTACTGTCATGTAATCAAGTAAAGTACCTGAACTTTGAGAAATTTCATAGTTCTGTGCTGAAGCTTGTGTGGTCTCAAGTCACTTCCCCAAACAGCGGTTTTAAAAACCTTGTCTTTAGATGTCCTAGTGGGAATCGTTCAATTTGGTATTATTATTACTAGTATGTATTTATATATTTGTTTTAAACATATGTCTCTGACTGATACACAGACAAATCTGAACATCCCTGCAAAATAAAACCATATCAGCATTAATTTACATACCTGTAAGGATTGAAGGAGATGAGTGGAAAGGCTTCTCAGCAACAGTGGTCTGAATGAATTTAATATACATGTCTAAAAGTGTTTTAGTAGTAAATTTGTTTTATTTCTACTAATTTGTGAGTACTTCAACTGTGTACAATCAGAAGAATAGGATATTGAGCTGTAGTTCTGTGGGATGTGGGGGTAAGGTGGGCAGTGCAAGGTGAAGTTGGATAAGACACCAAATAATGATGAGAGATCCTGGGTTTGCATTATATGTAAAAGTGAACTTTATGATGTCCCTGTTATCCTTGAACATCTCTCTCAAGCAAGATAGCACAATAAATCAGTCCAGTCTCAGCCTGTCCAGCCTCAGGCTACAAGTGCAAAGCCTAGAATAGGAATTTCATTGACTTCAGTCCCTTATGCAGTCGCCATATAAAAATGAAAAGTTCCAGATTAAATCACCTAAGTGTTGAATATTTCAACAGAGACAGGTTGCAGAGACAACTTAAGACTTTTACCACTTAATTTCAGTGCCACAGATAGTAATTTTGAAATAGCTAAGACAGATCTGAGATGCTTTGTACCCTGCTAATTTCTGATTTTAAAAACACTAAATGTTTACATTTGTTATGAAAATTTAAAAAAAATTTAAAAGGGTGAGATAACATATTTTTACTCTACTTGCTGTGTCAATTTTATCATGTACTGGTATGTATTGAAAATACTGAAAAAAAACCCCCAACCCTTTTTTTCCTGCCACTTCATAAATCCTTAATCACATGCATGCTACATACTTATATTAAGATTGCATAAAAGGTAACTTTTATAATCAATATGGTATCTAGCCTACTTGTGTTGAGCCCCACTTTAAATTCCAATGATGTAAACACAAAAATTTCCCACTGTCATTACAGTTTTAGAAGGGTCCTATTTTTCCATCTTTAGAAAGGAAAATCATCCTTTGATTAACCAAAACTTTTAAATATCTGTGCTACTTCAGATATTAAGTTTTTGTAATTCATTTCATTTGGATTGTTTGACATATGCCTGTGTCTTGGAATTTACTGCAGTGTCTTGTACAGCCGGAGAGAAACATGGTCTCTACAATGCAGCTTCCAGTGCCTCTGAAAATTTAAGTTTTAGAAGGTTCATTCTGATGTGACCTTAAAGTACATTGTAACATAGAACCTGCCTGTTTCAGTTTAAAAGAAACCAAGATGTCTATCAAGGAAAGTGAGGAACCCTTTGTGACTAGGAAGGGGCCTCTCCTCAAAACCCACCACAAACTTTGAAATTAAGAGACTCTAACCAGAAAACATAAAGAAAAAGGGTAACAGTTCTTTACTAAATATATATATATGTATAACAACAACAACAACAAAAAACAACTAACAACCAAAACACAGAACGAAGAGCAACA
>JAWWLZ010000094.1:1886744-1904991 GCA_035041345.1 Poliocrania exsul | reverse complement strand
GGCTGGTTTATACTATACAACTACTAAGCAGCAATTACTCCTTCAATACCACTTAATGGTCCACAGAACAAACTCACTCTCTGCCTTTCCACCATGACCTGACACTCCAGATGTTGGGTGGCAACACCCAGTTTCAGGTTTTGCCAGATCTCTACTCCCTGCTCCTCACCCTCACCGTCTTCTAATGCTTCCTGTGTAGTCCTTCATGGGGGCCAGCACAGACATTACTTAAGAGCATGGTTACATGACTTGGGAATTGCTTCCCCCCAAAATTTCAATCTGGCCAAAAAATTGTATAATTTTAGAACCTACCTGAATACTTGAGATGTTAAACACTTCCAAAGTGCAAATAAATACTCCTCAGATCTTCTCATCTTGGGAAGGAGAGGTCTAGCTTCCTACATGTCCTTTATGTAATTTTTGGTTAGTCCAAAGAGCTTTTGAAGTGTCTGTGTTGATATGATGTTGAATCAAGTGTCCAAACTCTAGGAATCAGGTTGCTCCAGTAGATTTGAGGTATCATCTTCTTGTTTTACCCAGTGTTTCTTAAATATACAGAGAGCGGAGGGGTTTTTTGCCTAAGTCAACTGAATTGAGTAGATTTTCACATCCTGAGGCTATGATAAAACAAACAAACAAACAAACAAACAAACAAAACTCACACATATTTTCTATATTTTCCACACAGGCCACACAGTTTGCCTCCATCTGTCTTCAGTTCCCTATTCTTGAGCTACATTTGCACAAGGTTTGGCCATACTCTTTTCTCAAGTTCTAGCACCCTCTTGCTACCAAGGAGTAAAGACTGAGATTCAGTTTGGTTTCTCATTGTGTGGTTACATTTAACTTAATTTTGCTAATTAATCACTTATTCATAACATAAACTGGGACCTTCCTATCCCATTAATATTATTTTTGGGTTGTGGGTTTTTTTGGTTTTTTGGTTTTTTTGTTTTGTTTTCTTTTTTCAACATAATGAATTGTCTCATTCTGTTAAGTGTATTACAGACAAAAAAGTGGATAAACTGATTTAGGCACTCTTTTCCAAAAATGAAACATGCTTCCTCCACAAATTATAACCATGTATTTAGTATAAAATACAAGGAAAAAAAAATAGAATGTAAATATGACTTTCATTTGTATTATATGTTATATTATATAAATTATATATTATGGCTTTGCAGATTTATTGTCATGTAACTGCTTTCTCGATACTATATTTGATGTAGAAGTGCCTTACATATAACAGCTAAGGAAGAATTAATCTTCTGGTTTTCAAAGTTTTTTAGCCCAAGCACTAATTTTATGCTATATAATCCTATTCAGTCCTACAGTTTATGTAGACTTACCCTACAAATAACAACTAAGGATTAATTAATCTCCTAGTTTTCAGAGTTTTATGGCCTAAGCACTCTTTTTGGATGGTCAGAAACCTAGGCTGTGTCCATAAAATTGAACCTAAACACACACAGTAATTTGTACTTTAAGTCAAAGTTTTGTTTCATTAAAGGAACAAAAAAACCCCCAACCTTCAACAGAGAAACTTAATAGATTAATTTACTTAATAATAATTTTTTCAAACAGAAATTAATGATGAAATAGAATTTTCCCCTTACTAAAATTTATTCCTGTTGTATTCTCTTCAGGCTACTGGTGATACTTTCGTAGAACTTCATCTGTCCTTCATAAATTTTATTATGTGTGCTCAAAATATCTCACAAAGTTTTAAATTGGATCCTATACACAGCAAATCAAAAAACCTAGGACTTTCCTAGGACCTAGGAAAAGAGGAAAATAAATATTCACTTGCTTCGGTAAGTGCATGCTACTTTAGGGAAGATAGTCTGAAAGTAAAGCCATTAAATTGTACTTCAAGGACACACTATATGTGAGGGACACAAGAAGACACAAGAAGAGAATTTAGGATTCTAAGTTCTCTTTCATCTTACATTTGTCATTGACTATGACACAAACCTAATTCCAAACTGCACAAATCAAAAATACAAATACAAGTCTCATCTGCTGATCTAGAAGTAGGTACACAGTGTATCGTAATTCAGAGACCTTGAGTTTGTTAATTATGCAGCCTCACCACACTGTTACATGAGGACTGGTCTAGGACTGTATGGGGCCATACTTGATGACTACACAGAAGTCTTACCATTCAAATTTCGTCTGAACCCTTTGAGCCTAGAGATGAAATATTTTCAGTATTTTAAAAAAATAATTAAATAAATATTAATAAAAAAGTTACTTTTCCATTTTGACTTATGTGAAGGTTCTGTGATACAGGATAAAATTTATTTATAGTGCATGCATTTCCTTTCATCCTTTCAAACAGCATTAAAATGACTGTTTTCTATTATGTACTGTGTTTGTTTTCTTGATATTTAGAGGTTGCCTTTCTGCTCCTAATTCTCAAGATTAAAACATGTAGTGATTTTAGCTAGGCCTCAAATTAGCAGGCTCAGAGAATCTATGTGGATTGGTAGAGACAGCTTTCACCTGACTGGGTAACCAAGGAAGTATTTCATACCAGATGACGCAAACTTAAGATATATGTGCGACAGTGGGAGGTGTTAGATCAGTTCCACCATGGCTGGAGTACAGAGAAGACGTGCTGCAGTTATTCTCTTCTGTTAGGCCCTGCCCCTGCTGCTTGCTGCTCGCCTTTTGCTTGAGTTCAGGGAAGTAGAAACATTTTGTTGTTACTCTTTCTATTTCTTGCTATGTGTCTCTTAGAGTACTTACAGATATAGGGTAATAGATTTTACTTTGTATTAATTGGGGAGTGGGAGGTTATTTCTTGCTATATATAATAAAACTTCTGTAAGTGTATGTTATATTGTAGTTTTCTCTTAATTTCCTCTTTTCTGTATAAATACATGTAGTTAGTTTCAGCATAAAACTAGTTTTGGTGGTTTTTTTTCCTCACCCTCTTCTTTTTCCCTTAGCTGGTTGGGGAGAGGAGGAACCCTTTCTCTCTGTCTTGGACACTTGGCATTTTGCCAGCTCAAACCAAGACAAAACAGCAATCATCTTCTGAACCATCACTGTTTTTTTCTGCTCCTAAAGCCAGATAATAACTAACTCATTTGCAAATATTGCTCCTAAACAAGTGGCTGCGTCAGCTTTAAATGCATGTGTCCATGATATGTCCACAGAAAGCAGAGCATAAGGATTTGCCAAGGCTGTAATTAATGTCCGTTTCTCATTTGTCCAAAAGGTAGTCCACAATAAAGTAATTGATGTTGCCAATCTGACATTCTTTCCTTGACTTTCCTCAAATGGCAGCTGAAAATTTCAAGTGAAATTAATACAGACATTTCTTACTCTATTTCGAGTAATAGTATAAAATTTATCTGTGTGTACACCAGGAAACACAACTTTCCAATACCTTGAAGAAAGTTAATCCTGCTGTTCTTATGACACAACATTAAGTAAAAATGAAGATGAAACTGATATCTTTCAAGCTAGAATAGAAAGACAGTACTTTTGTGTAGCTTATTTATTTGCTTTTTATTTTATGCGCATCAGAAAGACTGCCAGGAGAAAGGCTTTTGGAAGAGAAAATCTTAAGCTGTTTTGCTGCGTTTCAAGGTGTTAGATAAAGTCACCACTGAACCAACTAAAAAGCATAATCTATTTATCTGTGTCATTATTTTGCCTTCTAAACTGAAAGTACATTTTAAGTCACTGACTCAGTCACATGGAGAAATCAGTTTCAGAAGCCCATTGGGCAGGGTATTTCCACTGCCTCAGTAGGCCCCTTTGGCACAAGCAAAAGCCTCTGTTCCAATTACACTTTTTGTACAGTTTTAGCTGTACAAAAACTCCTTCCAGACAATAATAAACAAATAGCTTAAAAATTAGCATCAGACAGCTTCAAACATCTGGGGAAGCTGAAAGCTCAAATCAATGAGCATGTTAATCTTGCTGTCCCTGTGATACAACACTAAGTAAAAATGCAAATGAATCTTGCACATACCTTGTTCTTGGGTTTGGGACTCCATTTCATTCCTTCTTTTTCTCTCCCTTGTGGCAATATATTGGAAAAAGCTGGACCCAGCATACTCAAAACAGTGTCTTGTAATCTCTGATAGTTTTTGTTGATTCAGGGTTTTTTTCAGTATGTGCTCCTGTCCTCCATGGCCTGAGAATTTGTGACCCCACTTCTCTTTCTAAAAAAGAATCTCATAAAAGTGTTTGTAACAATTATACTGTAAAAGTTCAGAATTTGACCCTGCTTCTTTTCTGTTCTTGTACTCGTTTCAGACAAGCATACAAAGGAATCGCTCTAAATTTGTAGTGGCACTATAGCAGAGTCAAGCCCTGATATGCTTTAATCTTCTGCTATTTAACACTACGAAATTCCAGCTTGCCAAAGAGTACCAATGGGGGAAGTCTGTCTATGCTTTGAAGTCACATTACCTATTTATGGCTATAAAACATTTCCCTATTGATTTTTCTAGTCTTGCATCAAATGTGCACAAAAAAGATAAACTTCCCTAGAAATTATTCTGACACAGTGTTGAACACACATTTTAAAAACTGCTTCATTTTGGCAGGTCCCGATATTGACGGGCCTAATGTTCAAACCTTTTATTTTCCTTTCTTCTCTATTCCTTTTGGGGTTGTTGTTATTTATTTATTTATTTATTTATTTATAACTCGGAATAACTCATTGTAAAAGTTGGCTGGCAGCCTACCATTTGAAAGTGAAGAAAACATCTTGATTTAACATCTGAGCAGGGATTTTTTTTTTTTTGTCATCTGTAAACAATTCGACCATATGTAGTGTGATAGAAAACATGTAGGCTGTGGTAGAATATCATTTAAGGAACTTGGTGCTTAGTTACTGTTCTTGATTAGCTGGAATAGGAATTAGATTTGAAGGTTTGGTTTACAATATCAATTTTAACGGTATATAAAACAGTTATCAGTAAGCTTAAGTACTAATAGTTCTGATGATTACAGTTCCTCTGATTATTTGCAAGAAAAAAAAATACGGTTATAGATATTTATGCCTTTGCTCAGTTGGGTAAGACTTGGTTGTAATAATGCCAAGGTCATGGTTTCAATCCCCTCTGTGGGCCATTGACTTAAGAGTTGGACTTGATGATCCTTATGGCTCCCTTCCAACTCAAAATAGTCTGTGATTCTGTGATTAAGATTATTCATAGAGATGCCTTTCAGAGATATATATTTGTTCAAGGACTAAAGAAAGAACAGAGACTCTAATGTTTGCTCTCCATTCCTTAAGAGTTCCTGAATTTCCCTCAGAATTAATCCAGTATGTTCCTGTTTTCCTTCAGATAAACCAGTAAATGCCATTTTCTAATAAGCTCTACAAGCCTATTCTTTTTTGTCAGGAGGTAAGTTTTAAGCTATTGCCAGGAAGTGTATGTCCCTTGCACACGCAGAATTTATTGGTTCATCATCAGAAGTCTCAACATAAGCCTATAACTTAGGTAAAATTTTCTCCAATCTTTCTTAAGATGTCAACACAGAAGCATTTTCATATGAGCACAGGGGAACATAATAGGAAATTTCACCTGAAGTTCTACTGTTTCCCTCCTTATTCCTCCAACCCTCACTGAAAACCTGCAGGTAAGACAAAGGTTCAGTCTTTAAACAAACTCTTCTTTACATCTGCCCAAGACTAAACTTTCTTTTAACATCAGTTGTGTCTCCAAAGTACTGAAAAAAAAATAGGGAGGGAGAGGGGAGGGCAGGCGGAAGGAAACAAGATGAGCTTCAAGATGCCTATCATTCTGGCTGAGAAGGAAAAGGGAAATCTCCTGTGTGTCAACACAGGAGTGACCTTAGAAATACATGGTTCTCCTTTAGGAGAACTACAAGAAGTAGTTGTAGTAAAGTTTTATTATAATGCTGAACAAAATTCAAAAAGAAAATAAACACCAAAATTCCTTTCTGTATCCAGTCTAGTTTGGTAAAAGCAGTATTTACAACTTGAGGGTTCTCTGGAAACCCCAAGATCTGGCAGAAATGAGAGACAATGAAGTCCTCTACTGACTTAAGCAAGTCAAAGGACACTCATTATATAAAAAAGATGCCATGTATTTTGCATTAAAAAAAAAAAAAAGGAAAAGAAACATTTCATGGGTAATGTGTTCCTTTTTGCCGTGATAGTAAGGAAAATATTTCACACTTTGGTTGCTTTTAATTGTTTAGTAATGCATATGTTAAATATAAATCTGAGTTCCTGAGCTCCTCTGGTGCCCACCTTCCCATAAGACAGAAATTCTCCACTTTGGTCTTTACCCAGGGCCAACAACATTGGTCCTGGGTAAACAATAAATACTGTTTATGCTTCCTCAGCTATTTTGAGAGACTATTTTTAGGCCCTGAGGCTATAATGGTCGGACATGACAGTTGTAGGGAATTCACTTAACTTTTTTTGCTGAACTAACTGGTATCTCCATAGAAACAGAAAAAGAAAGACAGCTGGCAGCCAGTAACCAGAAGTTCAAAGAATTTATTCACACCAGTTTCAGCTGTATGCTATCACTTGAAATCTGGAAATGCTTATCATTGGGAGGACCTTGTGCTGCATATACAGTATTTTAGAAGATCGATGATTGTATATATAAGAACACTATTTCAGATTGTATTTTTTAACTAGAGTTTCCTTAATTCTGCTTATGCATAAACTTCCTTGTCAAAAAACTATTATATTGCAGATTTAAATTCTTTTAATGGTAAAATCAATAGAGAGCTGAGCATTAAAGGCCAGAACAAAAAAGATTAAGACTGAACAGCCTAAGACTGATGCATTGCCTGATACTAACCAAACAGCACACTGGGAACTGATCAAAATTTTTTACAGTTTCCTGTAAAAGTAAAAAATAATCTTTTTTTAAACAAAACAAACTTATAAAAGAAACTTATAAAATCATGATTGTTAATGAAGTCACTGACAACACTGGTTATCTTTCAAAAGTCTCCTTCAATTTTTAAAGCAAAAAGGTATAAAAAGCAGCTATGGAAATATTTTAGACTGAATTTGGAGTAAATAAGACATTCTTATAAAATCATTCGATGTTAAAAAAAGATAAAAAAGATGCGGTGTAACTCATTTACCCTAGAATCAGTTCTTTTTCAAAGGTTTAAAATTGAAACAATATTTTTTAATCAACACTAGCTTCCTCTTTTCTCTTCTTTTTTATTTTTTTCTTTTTTTCTTTTTTTTTTTTTTTGTATGATGGCTGTGGAGAACACAATTTACTATCTCTCCTCATCCCTCCTAGACAGCTGTGTGGTTTTTATGTGGTCTATTGTGTTTCTTCCCACAGTCTTTCTCTCTTGCCAGGTTAGTATATGGTCCAGAGTCCAGAGAGAACAGAGAGGGTTAGAACCAGTCATAACAAAGACAGTTCAGATCCCATTATTAAAAAAAACGGGGAGTGAAAAAAGAGAGAGATGATCTGATAAAAAGCAGTATCTACCCTTTCAGATGGAAGAAAATAGTGGAAACTGTACCTGTATTTGTACTTCAAAAGAAAAACCTTATAATTTCCCTGTAATTTGCACAAGCTCTGATTTCTTTCATAAATACACTTCCTTTTAGTTGTTTCCCACTCATAAGAACATATGTCACTGTGTATATTATATCTTTAACATTAGTATTCCTGTTCAAATAGAGGTATTAGAAACTTCTTATACACTAAGGAGTCTCTTAGTGGTCAAGAACTTAAACTTCTGAAAAAATTTGAGGAAAGATTCTGAAATTACAGAAATGCAGATTTTCACACTATCACTCAAAATATCTATTACTATTTGCACATATCTGGAGTGCCACACTGAAGTGTATGCCTACATATGTATAAATATATATTTCTTCTTTGCTAAGATTAAAAAAAAACCAACAAACCAACAACACCCCCCACCCCCCATCCAAAAAAACCCTCAAAACCAAAACACAACAAAAAATCCAACTACAAAGCAACCTAAAACCACTCATGTTTTTTCACAAAAATCTGAAAATACAATCCACTGGTTTTATATTAATTTGGTTGGAATGATACAGATATACACATGTTAAAATTATGTTTTACAGTGTCATAGCCCTTGTTTTCTCTAATTAATGGAACCTTCTCACCTCATGGGTAGGAATTTATCCTAAGGACAAAATTTTATCTATCTATAGTCATTATTAGCATTATTGATCTCAAATCACAGGGACAATATAATTCCTTTTCCCAGGTGCCGCAGAAGAATACAGACTTATTTTCTCTTAATGCCCCAGTGAAATGCTGAAGTTAAAAAAAAAATAAAAAGGACATTGGTAATCTAGAGAATTATGAACATCTGATCTTAACTCTTAAATTAGCCATATGTTGAGTCTCAACAGATTGACAGTACTTATTAACGTGAATGTAAAGTTTTAATATTTTAAATCTGCATTTTATTAATAGTTAATCCAGGGTCATAGGTAATGTCCATGTGTGTCAGATAGAAAGGAAAGAAGGAGATATCACAGGAATCCAATTACTTCTGCTTCTAATTGCAAATTACTTTCAATATTGAGGCAATATTCTTCTTATGTGACCTTTAGTGCATACTCTAGACTTCATTAAACTCTTTTGTTCTTGTCAGTTCAGGTAAATCCCATCTTGTCCCATTCCTTTGAAAGTATTCTGTCATATGTTCATGATTCAATGAAAAAGGATTGCAGCAAGAAATATGCATGGCAATATTTAAAATATATGACACATTTTAATCTTACAGGTGAGGCAAACCCAATTCTCTTGTAAGATTTTCTTGCACAAACTTCAGGCAAACTAGATCAACTGTTGTTGTCCAAGCTATCAGAAGTTTCATCAAGTTTTATACAAAGGGTTATTCCTATAACTGCTTTACTTGGTACAGAACAATCCTGGAGTTGAAGTTTAAAGGGTGTATGATATAATTGCACAAAAATCTATGCTTTGTAACAGAGGAAACATTATTTGTCTCAAATTTTAAGTGGAAAATAAACAATAGTGAGTTCAAGACCAGACTAGTATTCTGTGAAAAATTAAAATATATTTATTTCCTCATAAAGAAACATTAATCTCATGCCATTATGTATGTAGAAAGGGTAATATATAGACATGTAGCAAAAGAATAACAGTATACTAATTGATGTATTAGAATAATATTGTATAATAATTTTTAGACTGAAGACTGCTATTATAGATACATTACAGGGAATGGTGTCTGTTATAGACATAACAGAAAAAGAAACAGTCTATTATAAATAGTATATAAATAATAGGATAATGTAAATAAATTAATTGAGACATGTTTGAAGAAATGGCTTGTGTTCTCCCTGAAATCATTTTTTTTGTGTTTCCTTACCTTTTCTGTTGGGAGTCTGTATCTGCAACACATGGACATATTTCAGCTTCTGCATTTTTAGATGTGAAAGGTATGGGAGAAATTATCATTTTCACTTTTTTTAAAGTTACAATTTTTTAATGCATTATATTCATATATTGTGAGACTGCCTTGTCAAAATAACATTTTACATCTAGCACTTTCAGTTGATCATTTATTTCCTTGTGAACCAACTCAAAGCAAATGAATCCAGACAGGTGACTGGCTTTTGAGAAACCCTGAGAAAGACAAATATGTGTCTCCTTTTCTTCCTGAAATGCCTCAGTGGACAGAAAGGTCCCACAAAGCCATCACAAGGTTCATATTTGTTTTACAAGAAGTAATTTTTCTTCCAGTTCAAGGAGAAGTTTGTTTTTATAAGTTAAGCTGCACTGATGAAAACCAACCTGCTTAAATTGAAAATCAGTTCTTTGAAAATAATAGTGAAAACTTTTTTCACTAATCTTAGATTTGTAAGAATCTAGTTCTGTGTTAAAGAATGACATGGGTACTTTGGATTTCATTTCAGAAACAGTGACTGGGAAGAGTATACTTTGAATGTAGGAGCAGGTATGGCTCTCTCCAGTAGTTTTATCCCCATTACCTTACAGGGACAACTTTTAAAATAAAATAACTCTGGGGTTTGATTTTTTTTTTTTTTGTGGGGGAGGGAGGGGGAGCGGGAGGGGAGGGGGGGAGTGATTTGAGGGGAAGTTGCATGTTTGTTTGTTCTGGTTTGGTTTTTTGATTGTTTTTGTATGTTTGTTTAATTTTCTTTTCTTTTCTTATGAATCCTGTGTTAAAAAACATGATTTTGTATTGTTTGTTTTGCCAGCCTCCAGCTGTAGAAACTTATATTAATTTAACATTATCAAAGCCCAGAATTGGGAGATTTGTCTTTTGAAATATTTAAATGAAGGCTGCAGACAAAAATATTTAACATCATAGGTGTTTTATTCTCCTTGCATTGGTGGCAATAAATGAATACTGTAAGGAGGGGATCTAGAAAGAGTGATAATTATATTGCAATACCTCATTGGTTAAATGCCAAACAAAAGGCATTCTGACAACTTGGATTTGGTTACATGAAGCCTCCACCATGAGTTAACTTGTCCCACAACATAAGTGCACCTTCTTTATTGGAGTCCTTTTCCATGCCTTCATATGCATCTCCTGGTCGTCACTACTCTCAGCCCAGTGCAACCTTTAGCTGCAAACGTGGCTCTTCCTGAAACCTGCAGCAGGACAGGCTCAAGCTTGCCTTGGCTCAACTTGATAAATTGTGATATAATGTAATTATGTACCTGGGTCTGAAATGGGTCTTTGACACTTTTACATATTTTTAACCTGTGGTTTGAAAACTCAGTGCTAATAATCACATCTTCACTTTCCAATAGAATATGAATATTAAAGCCAACAAAAAGGAAATATTATAGCAGTAATTGGTATGCACAGGGAGGGCATATATATATTTTGCCATCTGCGAATATTAATGAAGCATAAATCTAACACATTAAGTCATATTACCAAACCACATAAACAGTACAAGTTTCAAAGTTCACCTAAAGGGCAAATTAGATTGGCGTCTACTGGTGTGTTGTGATTAAATTCTTCAGCTTTTACAAATTCTGGGGTTGAGAGTTTATTTTCTTATTTTTTTGTAATTGAATGTATCCCAGTTTCCAGTACCAAAAGATTACATATCATTATTTGAAATAGTTATAGACAAGAAGTACATTGTCCTCAACCTATTAAATGATTAGTCATAGAATATCTGTTTCAAAAAATAAAAGCAAAATTCATATCAGTAAGAATATTTACAGTAAGAACTGTATAAAAAAAATTGTGTTTGATCTTCAGAAATTTCCCTGTCTTTGAACTAACACTACACAAATGATTATGGAGAAAAGATTCATGAGTAGCTACTCCTCCACTTGTGGGTTCTTGTATTTGACAGTGCAGTCAACATCCCTACCAGTGAAGATCTTTACTCCCACGTATGTTACTAAGGTCAATTATTTTTGGTACATTAGGACAGAAGGGGGAGAACAGAGGGAGGGATTTTCAAGCAACATGGCCTCCATTAATTTAAAACACAACATAATGGGCTCTAAAATAACAGCTTTTTAACCAGTGAGTTCATTAAACATTTTCTCGAATGCATAACCATTATTTTGCTTGGTCAGATGTTTTCTCAAAGGAGAGTTCACTCATTTTAAGTGCTTAAAATATAAGATGAATGAATCAATTTGGTTTTTTCATTTACATTTTACCATGGATAATATTTTATTAAAAACACTGCCACAAAGCAGTGGAATACAGCTTTAATCAGTGTTTAGTTTTCAGGGCAGAGATTTCTTTAAATGTAAAGAAAATAGAATATGTTAGGTTGCATTTGCAAATGAATTACCTCAAACTCTGATATATAGATGCTACCATAATTAGTTTTAGAAATTCTTGCAGCATACACGTAAGATTATAAAATAATTGTATGTCTGGTATTCTGTAAGGCTAAAGGGCATTCAGGGATATGGATTATTGCTCTTGTCAGGACTGACTTCACTAGCACAATGCAGTCATCTTTGCAATGTACTAAATGCATAATATAAATAAATTTAACAAGCAAAAATAAAGGAAGGACAGACGGCTGCAAGACAAATGTGACATAGCAACTCATCTGCTCTAACAGATTTGAATGAGCACATGTGGAACAGCTGAGGAATCATGTAATCCAAGTGCTGGAGGAGTGGAAGATGGCCCTGAAAAACAAGAACTGTGCAAGTGCAGGAGATAGATGGTTATGGACTATGGCTTTGATGTAATATTGTATGAAATAAGGACTGGAAATTGTGATAGATTTAGTTAGGCCAGTCTTCAGTTTCTCATAGTAGTCCCTATGTTTCTGTATTGGTAGATGGAGGAAGTGATACAGGCTGTCAGCTGACTTTGGATGTAGGCTGTCAGCTGACTTTAACTAACCAACAAGATATTTCATACCAGATGAAGCCAAACTGGATATAAAAGAAAGAGGGAGGTGGTGCTTTCTCTCTCTCTCTCATGGCCACCATCCTCAGGGACTGCTGTTCTCTGCAGCATGAAGCTGGGCCCTCATCACTACTCTTGTGGGGAAGTAGACACTTTTCTGTTTGCCTTACTTGTGTGTATATTGCTTTGTTTCACTTTTTGTTTTCTGTATACAATATAATCTGCCTTGTAAATTGTAGTTTTGTAGGTTTTTTCTTTCTTTCCCCCTCCAGGAAAAGGGGGACTGCCACGGACTAGGTGAATACTTGGCATTTTGCCAAGGTCAAAACTATTACCATAATGTGCTGTTTCTCACATTCTGGAGGACCTAACTCTTACAAGTCTTCATTATCTTTTAAATGCCCATAAAAATATTCATCTGCTCACTGAACAAGTTTTGGGAACCTCACAGAACTATCAAAACCAATTTCTAAGATATCAAATATTAGTGAGGAAATGTCAAGTGGGAGTAGAGCAAGAAGTGGTCACTCAGTGCAAAGAACCCAAATCTTATTATGCACATATATATGTGTGTATCTACACATATGTATCAGGAAAAATGACAGCTGTTATCAAAGAATTGCATTGACATTTCACCAACATTTGATACTTACTCTCCAAAAATGTTTCTCCAAGACCTGCCTTGAAAATGGATGATAGGACCATCACCTTGTGCTTTTCATAACTCCACCACATCCATTACTCCTTGGAAGTCAACACTTCACCAACACTTACTTCAGTATACCTCTCCCTTTATTTCCACAAAGCATAAATAAAAACCCTGGGTCCAGGGGAATTAAAAATATCTCAGCTTGCACAGCATGGATCTTCAAGGAGGCATGTGAATGAAACAAAATAAAATATTTAAATGAATGTATCTAGGATTATGACAGCCTACCAGAATTAATCACGCCTGAAAAAGCATGTGCCTGTGGTGATCTCCGTATTACAGGGTTTCATAGCTAAATGACATGATGTACAAATAGGATGTATCTATTATGCTGTAGATGGTGCAGTAACAACCGTTTGCTGTTAGACTGGACTTAACAAATAGAAGAGCAGTCAAAATAGTGAGATGGAATATGTCAGGGACTCAAATCATAAACTAAACAATGCGATAATAGATAATGGAGACATAACTGCTTTTATTGCACAATCATAAGTTCCCCAAGGAGATAAGATAATGAAGAAATAAATATATTGTCCCTTTTGCATTTAATTTTTGAATAAGCAGGTTGGGTAAAAACCCTATACATTTTGTTGACTTTGGGTACTGAGAAAACCCTGAAATTATGACTTGAAGACTGGTGTAAGATTTCTTCTCTATTAATCTTGATGTTTGGCACTTCTGTGCATGAATTATGCAACTATGAACTATCACATTACTTACACTTATTAATATAAGATTATGGGCCATCCAAGAGACATCCAGTTTCTCTAATTCACCACACATTTTAATCTGTCTATTGGCCCATTTCAGTCTAAAATTTCTCTAAATTCCTTTTCTACTTTCTGCACCATTTTCAAAAAAGCATGGTGAATTTTGATGAGCTTATCAGCCTGAGAGAAATTACTGGTATATTAGAGCAATTGTTGAATTTTTAGCTATGTCTGTTTTAAACTGAGATGCACCCACTTTGTCAAAGGCTATGCAGACAGATGATGTTTGTTACATTAACAACTGTAGACAAAAAATAGCAGGTTTAAAGAAGGCAAAGGACAGGATTTCCAGAGACATTTATGGTGACATTCAGGATATAGATCCCCCTTCAGATGGTCTAGAGTTTTAAAATACAGCTTGCAGTTGTCAAAGGACTAATGTGATCATTTTACTCTTAATTTCATGCAAAAAGGAGGTCTCTGCCACAGAGGGAAGCAGGGTCAGGCTGAGACCTTTGAGGAAGCATAGTGCTGCAGTAAGCTGGGCAGCTGCATGAGGCATTATTCTTAAAACCCTCTTCACATTATATATATGTATTTTAGGTGTACAAATATGTATGTGATATATACACTATGTACACTCATGTATTTTTGTTAGTACTTGGGTACCTCTGATAAGTATTTGCTCCTCTTAAGCCAACATAAAAGTGGATTCTACAAGGTCTGTTTTTAATATTATTTTGAAGTTTCTAACTTCAGATATCATTTCATTCCCTCTCTACTTAAGCAGAGACTTCTTACTTCTTTTATGTTTAATAATTCAGAGTATCGTATTTATGTACTTCTTGAAGGCACCTTGAATTGCTTATCAAACAAAGGGGGAAAAGACCTTAGAGGAAAAAGAACTAAAAGAACTGCAAGAAGAAAAAATCCCTTTCAGCTGAGAAGGGCAAGTGAACAGCAGCTTTATTTGATCAGCATTTACTTTAAGAAAGTTGGCAGACATCAAACTTCTTGTAGCTAGCTAATTACACAAGAGCAGGTACTATCATCCAGGAGGAGGGGGACTGACCAATATGCATGACTGCTGCACACAGTGCCAGAGACCAAGCATGAATCATAATGCCCCAAAAGACTTCTATGAATATAAGAGGTGCCAAGTTATTCTTTGGTGATTATGGAAATTATTAGAGCAGCTATCAAAAAGTGAGCAAAAACATTCCATAATTAGTCATATGAGCCTAGATAAATATGATTCAATATAAGTAATTGTGTGGAGCTATGCACCAGGACTGTATTTAGTTTCTGCAGGAAAGCACCATGATCAAGAAATAAGAATGGCTAAAGACTAATCCAGCAAAAAAAGAGAAGCAATCTGCAGATGTCATGCAAGCAGAGGTCAACACAGCCCTATGGAAGGGTTTAATGCTGCCTCTGCAGTATAAGCTATATGTGGAGACTAATATATGTACATATCAAACAGGATGAATACATGTAAAGATCACAAAAATAAATTTTATACATTGTGCTGTAAATGTCATGCAGGAAATATACTCTCTGACTGATATGCAGAATGTTTAGCAGAACAGTGACAGACTAAGTTCAAAGTTATAGGAAATGTCATCAGCGTACTGTACAAATTTACAGTTACTTACTATTCTCTTTCTGTTTAAAGGTGACTACTACCATTTTTTTTTCCTTAGGCTACTTGTTCACTCTAGCTTATTATCATTAAAAAGTATTATAATGGATTAGCTTTTCCATATTGTGTTCATATTGGGAAGGGCATGTTTCAGACAAGGTTTTTGAAAAGACATTTATTCATCCACTAAAAATTACCAGGCAGTTTGTTTTCAAGAATAAAAATCTCTAAATTGCATGCTTGCAAATTCCTCTTCCCCCATAATTCATTTATTATAAAAAAATCAGAAAAAAGAAGAGAGAAGTATCTAATTAATATCTCCTAATGCCCAACTGATGTCAAGCATGACTCGAATTTATAACCAAACTATATTTTTACATTGAAAAATTCAATTACATTTACTGACAGACTTTGAAATGCCCCATTATTTATACTGGCAAGCTTTGCAATCTCTCAGTATATTTATTAACATTCTTTCCACAGACAAAAGTGTATATACAATACAGATCACTGCATTCTTCATTTTTCAATCTTTCAAAGTGATATGTACCTCTCCTGGAGTAGAATGGAACTAACTTGTTGCTGGATATCCAAAAGACCAAATAGAGCCAACAGTTAATTTGCCCTCTCTTTTGATTCTCCAGGCAAAACAAGGTAACCTTGACATTCCTTTTCGTCCTCTCCCTCCCTCCTTTTCTCCCTCCCTCTCTCCCTTTCCCTCATTCCCCTTCTCTCCTGCTCTTTTTTTCCTCACACACACACTCCCACACTGCACTATCTGTGCACACATCAACAATTTTGAGCTGTGAAGAGGTTCAATTGCCACCTTCGTGACTCACTTATAATCAAATCATTTACTAGGATAGCTTGAGGACATGACAATGACAGAGAGACATCTGTTATGTGGATGGGATGCAAAAAAAAAAAAAAAAAAAAGGAAAAAGAAAGAGTAGGAAAAAAAGGAGGTTAATCACAGCTGGTACATTAGCCATGCTAGCCACTAGGCCACCACAGTGTCCTAGTCCTACAGCTTCACTCTCCTCCTTTCTGCCTGCTCCCTGCTGTCAGCTGCCAAAAGATATCTGTTCTCACCCTTTGCTGAATGAAAAGGTGCTAATGCATGACTTCAGGATATGTCAGAACATACAGTACTTACAAGTGTTTGGAGATGCAGCCAACCTGACCATGGGGAAAATAAATGAGTAACTAAAGAGTGATTTTCCTGAAAAAGAATGACTAGAAAAATAGTGAGGGGGTTGTTTCTTTTTCTAGCTGTGGCAGGCAGAACAGGTTTTTGTCTTCTTGACGATCATCTGCATTTCTTGTAGAGTACTAAATACCCTACCACATGTTCAAAAACTGGGCTGAGGCTTTTTGTTTTTTTCTTTTTTTCCTAGTAATTTTTGCACTAACTGAACTTAAAAATACATCCCAAAGCAAGAAGAATTATAGAATGTCTAGATTACTTGCATAAAAATAAATGGCTTTAAGAACTGCCTTTTCCTCCTACATTAAAGAGACAACAAAAGAAAACATTGAGGGAAGGGTTTGATAAATTGTGATTAAAAACACCTTAGCTGTTTTTATACCAAAAGTGCCAGAGAGCAACACATATGTAGACTATTCATCAGCAATCTCCTCTCCAGTTACACATGATCTGTGTTGTGCACCCAGTAAGTTCAAGAGGCAGAGGGAACCAGTGATGCACTCAGCACACCAGAAAGCTTCTGAAGGGTTTGTTTTCTCAAATGAGTCTGCTGGTCTAGGTGATATGGGGAAGTTTTAATATGACTTAAAACTCTGCACTACAAATCTTTAAAAAAATCTGCAGTGCAATACCAGTGAGGGTGATTTCTGCAATCTACATGGTGAAATAGTCATACCCTTGTTCACTCACTTGCCTAATGTGGCACCAAAACCAAAAACTACAAACCAAACTTCTAGTGCAAGGGCAGAATACTGTTTATTTTTTTCAGTGAGAAAGATTTTTTAATAACAGTAAGGGATTCTAAAATTCAACCCAGCAGACATGAAGGTCATGCAAATATTTCAAAACATGTTTCATAGCCATGCTCTAAAAATCCCCTACAACACACACTCCTGAATAAAAATAAACAGAATAAAAATATTCCAAAGTGACTGAGGCATGCACCAGGCACTCAGCTCCATCTGACTAGGAGCCTTGCACGGGCTCCTAGTCAGAGTTAAACACCTCAGTGGCATCCCTATGGCACCTCTGGAACTGGTACTTCATTTTTCTCTGCATTGTGGCCTTGCTGAAGGAGGAAAGGAACAAGTCAGGGAGGAGAAAAGAGTCTCTTCCCTCCCTTAAAGAGCAAAACCAGTTTCCTTGAAAATAATTTTTTTCTTAACCTTATTGTGTTAAAACTCTAAAATGAACAAATTATTGTCTGACTTTGGTAGTGGTTCAATTTCAAGGCTTTATCTTTTGCAACTCTTGAGAAAATCAAACAGAAACATTTATTTCCTTCCGAAGAATTAAAAGCATTTCCTCATTCACTGGATAGTGTAAATTGCTACACATTCAGTGACCTTGGAGATATTTAAAAATATATAAAATAAAAAACCTCCACCAAATATCTAAACCAGTCACAGGCCCACCCTACTGTGTGTTGTGCCACACTTAACTGCACATTTGAACTCTGCCTGAAATTTCTATTCTTTTTCCAAGTTTGTCTGCATGCTTGCTCAAATGATCAGCCGTGCATGCACCATATACATATGTGTGTGTGTGTGTGTATGTGTGTGTATGTGTGTGTGTGTGTGTGTGTGTGTGTGTGTATGTGTGTGTATGTGTGT
>JAWWLZ010000094.1:1837954-1841939 GCA_035041345.1 Poliocrania exsul | reverse complement strand
TTTTTAATCTCTTTTTTAAAATCTCTTTAAATATCACACACTCACAGTGAATTGTTTCCTAGAAGTTTGAGGCAATACAGCGTGATGATGATAAAGTATTCTTTTGAAGGTGAGAACATAGTGCTGAATACAAATAACTATTGTCAGAGACCTGGTCTTCTGAATGTCAAGGCTGTATGCATTTACAAGACCTCTCCTGTTCACAACCAATGAAATATCAAGGAACACATCAAATAACCATGAGAGGAGCTGAAGGTAAAGAACAAGAGTATGGTTTTAGCCTAAGAAGAAAACATTTAGTATTATGACTCTGCAAAATTATAGCTCAGCCTATCTCCTTTCTCTAAAAATAAGCTATATTTTATCCACACACAATACATTACATTAATTTTGCTAATTTCTAATCTTAGGAGAGAAATTATTATATTCTGTAACACTGAACATGTGTCCTGGCTGTTAGATTTTCATTCTATCAAATATGTTTTACATCTACATATATAAAACATAGACCACAGTTATTGATAATGAAGTCAATATACATTTTATCAGTAGTTTATAATAATAATGACACACACTTGTATTATCAGCTAAGAAATATCTATGTGTAGCTGCCTTTTAAAGACTTCAAATTAAGCTAAAATTTAGTGACTTTAAGAAAATCTTTATTCAAGTCCACAAACAGCTGTTTTGTAAATTAAACTTCTGAGTATGTTATTCTGATTACCTGACTTGACTAAATCTTTTAAAATATATTGAATTCCTATTTTGAATTTTATCTAATCTTTTATAGTACCTAAAAGAAGCATGCAATATAAAATACATGGCTGGGATTTACTTCAAGAACCCACTTATGTTAAACATATCTTTTCTGATCAAATCCTGTATGCTTTACATACATCAAAAAATAATTACAGCAACATATTAATATTGCTAAGAGACTTAATACAGGCACTCTGTGGAATAACATTACAGTCATAACTCAGATCTTGTTATCTTTGGAAAAAAATAGATATTATTACAGCAGTAAAAGTATACAGTATGTGTCTAATCAAAAGAATTTTAAATAAATCCCTTAAGAGGTCTCAAATATAGTGAACTTAATGAAAATTAACACAGTGTGAAACAGAGCAGAAGTGGAATCACAGACAGCACAAATCAGTGCTTGGGCTGGAAATTCTTAAAAGCTCATATTATAATTTTAAAAATAATTATCTTAAGAGATCTTAATAATAAAAGAGCAATAAGGCTATTATAACCATCCTCTACAGTGCTCCACTTCACCTCGTTATTAAATTGTTAAAACACAAATAATGTGCTTTGGGCTAGATGACCTCCATATTTGTTAGCATGAATGCTCTGTTTTAGGCAAGGTCACCAAACAGGGCTTAATCAAGGAGCAGAGAGGTTAGGCAACTGAAACAATATATTCAAATATAAATTCAGCAAGGTACAGATTAAACTTAATTATGAGACATAAAAAAGAATAGATTTCCCCCCCTTTCATCATAATTCTGATTACTATTGACCAATAATTCTGATTACTATTGACAATTTTATTACAGTGAATGTCAGATGGTGTATTACTCTGATTTCTTCCTGTTTATAGGGCAGGTTATCAGAGACACTTTTTAATAAAAAAGTATAAAGACTACACAGTGTTTTACCAACCTATGTATTTTCACTTGCACTAAACAAGCATAAGCAGAATTTATCACCTATAAAAAACAATTTTGAAAACACTTTCAGTCTATATTTTTTAAAGACTTTTTTGTTTTTGTTTCAAAACTGTCCTTATAAAAAATGCCACTGTGTTCTAGATTAAAAAGTAATTAAAGTGGAGCAGGATATGAAATTTACAATCCTTATGCAAGACTTATTTTTGCCTTGTCCTGATAATGCATCATAATCCTGAAATCATACCAGTATCTACTACTCACTGTGTTTATTAGCAATAGGAACATCGTTATGCAAGTCACCTTACAAAGGCAACAGGATTTCACCCCAAGGAACCTCAATATTATTGTTTTGTAGAAAGCCTGTCTAGAATGAAGAACTGACTCCTTCTTCACATGCTTTGTATCTTGATCTGAATGAAGAAACTACCTTCATTAAGGTTAAGTCCCAGTTATGTTTACTGGGATTTGCGGGTATGGAATATATTTCGTTTCAACTTATTACAGAGATTTCAGAGGACAGTATTTTTGGCTTTACTCTGAATCTGAAAAAAAAAAAAAAAAGTCCTTATATTCCTGCAGGGATACACTAAAGCCAGGGCTTCAGTTTGCAGGATCAAATTCTTTACTGTGCAAGAAAACCTTGTACATGACTTCAATTCTACTAAACATCACAAGCAAACAGTTCCCTGGAGTATTTAACTGAATGAAAAAAAAGATTGGGGCTTCTTGACCAGAAATAGTGATCTCTACAGTATACAAAAAACAAACAAACAAAATCTATTATATATAACCCAAATTACCAAGTGAAGCACTCTTGTCAGCACCTTTTTTGACATGGATATTTCCCCTCAAAAGGCCTGCATATCTGCAGACTTTTTATTGTGCACAATTGTGTTTTCTAACTTGCCCAGCCAACTTGATTCTTTCTCTTAAAATCCCCAAAACTACCTAAGACCTTGTTTGCCCCTCCTTCCAAAGGAAGTTGCTTAAACTTTAGTCTGCCTGTGGCTCCTTGTCTCTTAAACTTCAGGAGACTTTTGCCTGTGATATCTGCTGGTAATAAGTTTCACTTTTGAAAACACAACTTTATTTACACTGTTAAATATTTCATCAAGTAATTAGCTGTTCTGCTTTAAAGGATATAAATAGGAGATCACATAACTTCTATTTAAGAATGCTTTGTGTATACAATTTAACATCTCATTTTAATTATTGCTTCTACAAAATTTGCAAAAAGAAGCCTCTTCATGGGACACCTCTACAAATTTTTCCTCTTTTTACATATCTCTTAGGAAGACAGTGATCAGAAATTAATCAAGTATTTCTAGGAAGGTATATTTTTTTCTGTTCCCATTTTTATATACTTTAATGCTCCATGCAAATAGCTCCTTGATACCATCAACTCACAATCATCTAAGAGTGGAGTTAATTGGAGGCCAAATACCCTGTACTATTTACCTTCCCACCAATAAAATATGACAGTTTACTCTTATCCTTTATTTACTTCTGACTAGTTTCTGATTTATAATTCTACTTTCTTTTTTCAAAAGTGTCTTGTGCTAGCAGTCCAATAAATTTCTTCAAAAAGGTTTTTGTTAATCTTATGTTGATTGGCATTGTGCATTACTCTATTGACAAGTAGAAATTATGAAAGTATTTAAGGTTTTGAATTTTCCTTTGCAGAAATCATTCAGTATTTTCTCAATCATTTCATTATTCAGACATAATAAAATACGATTATTTTTTATTCATTTATTCCTAGGCAATTTTTCTAGATGTGCAGGTTCCCTACTGGAATAATTCTATACATTAAAATGTTCTATATATCATATTATTGCCTAATGTTCTCCCCTATTGCTACATTTTAACTTCATTTGAAGCAATTTTTTGGCAAATGTAATGGCTATAAATTCCCATGCATCTTCTTCAAATCTATGCAGTGTAGCAGTGCAATGCTGGACCATATTCAGATCTGTACAAGTCTAAAGGTACAATTCCTTTGAAGACAGTACGTTTTTATTATAAATTATTCAGCTGTCTTTTCCCCACTCAATGACAAATCATTGACTACTATTTCACCACTTAATTACCTTTATCATCTAAAATATTCTGCATTCTACACAAATGTTTAAACAGGTCTTCTTGTTGAAGAAGCAAAATATAATATAAAAAGAAGATTTTACTCTCCTGTGCTGTCAAATCTGGCACTTTTCAAAAAGCACTATAATGATACATCCACTTAAAGTGAATTAGATCACCAGGATCCCCAACATAATACAAGGGGAAAAAAATCCAAACTATTTTGGTTT
>JAWWLZ010000094.1:1815454-1835454 GCA_035041345.1 Poliocrania exsul | reverse complement strand
TAAACAGAAGCCAACTTCATGGAAACTGCACTGAGGGCCTTTATAAAACCTAAGCCTCAGTTTTGCTGGATATATTACAAGTACATGAAGAAGAATAAATCCAGGACATAAATTGAAGTATGCTGTGATAAAGTTTTTTGTAAATCCAGAGCACAGTAGCCAACACAAATTGCATAGATACTTTCAGACCATACTCAGAGTATCGTTTTATTTTCCTGTAAATAATTTAAACTGCTGTTGTAATATGATGAGAAAAGCATTAGGTTTCTTTAAGCAGTTCCAGGACCCAAGTTCTCCAATCAATCTGATTTTAATACAGCGTTGTATGATAATTTTTTGCATGAAGACCAACCTGAAAAGCCACTTGCATTCCTGCTCAGAAAATTATATCCCTATATACACTCCAAACAGATTCTACTTGAAAAAGAATGGACAAATAAAAGCCAACATAATGCTATTGTTTACAAAAAACATTAACATTTTCATTTCCTATTCCACTTTCTAAAAGATAAAGAGATGACTGGATGTCTCAATTAAAAAAGATTGATTAGTTATCATTATACAGGAATACTTAAGGATAAAGTCTCATTTTTTAAAGTACTCTATGAACACCGTGATAGAAAGGACAGTTCATGCCTTGAAGGACTTCCAGACCAAAGGGACAAGACAAATACATACCAAAAAATCCAGAAGTACGACTATATGAAGGGACTTATTGAAAGTGCCCCAACAGATTAATAATAATTAATAGAATCTAAAAGGTCAGCAGGACTAGGGCAGTGATCATCCACCTCTACTCAGCACTGGTACGGCTGCATCTTGAACACTGTGTTCGGTTTGTGGGTCCTTACAGAAAGAATGCCATCTGAGGTGCTGGAGCAGGTCCAGATATGTGCAACAGAGCTGAGGAATAGTCTGGACCACAATCAAGATGAGGTGCAACTAACGGATCTGGGACTGGAGAACCAGAGGCTCTGTGGGGAACCTTCTCCCTCTTTACAACTACATGAAAGGAGATTGTAGCCAGGTAGAGGTCATTCTCTTCTCTCAGGTAACATAAGGACATGGCCTCAGGTTGGTCCAGGAGATGTTTAGATTGGATATTAAGAAAAAAACTCCTTCACAGAAAGGATTGTCAAGCACTGGAACAGGCTGTCCAGGGAAGAGGTGGATTCGCCATCCCTGGAAGTATTTAAAAATGGGTAGATAAGGCACTTGGGACATGGATTAGTGGTGGGCTGGGCAGTCCTGTGTTAATGGTCAGACTTGATGAACTTAAAGGCCTTTTCCAACATATATGATTCTCTGATTCTATCTAAACTAGTGTAAAATTGGTGTTTTTCAACAATGTTTAACATTTGTGATTTGTATCTTTTTTTAGAGCAAAGCAAGTAAGACACACAGGTTATGATGGTGTAGTAGACGTTTTTATTCCGTGTCTTTATCTTGCATATCTTGCTGTTACACTATGCATGATCTTTTCAGGTATCAAAACTTTATTAAGAAAGTGCAATTCTTACTCTCTGGTCAGGTAAGCAGAGGCAGTCAGAGGCTAATACAAAGGCAAAGAGCAGCACTAGCCTTTGGGTTTTATCCTGATCTCATGCTCTGTCTTGTAAATCCCACAAATGACTGTGCCTGAATTATAAAGTAGTACAATTATCAAGTAGTGCAATTTCACATTCATGGCATAGAGCCATTCTAAAGTCACCATGTCCACACTGCCTAAGGTTCAGAATTTTTGTGTCAGACTAATTGTAGTCTCGGTCCTACTCACTGAACACCAGTTGGTGGCTGGAGTGCATGAGATGGAACATATCTCGTTTACTTTCACCCAGTCAGGACCTATGTCATAATCTATGAACCAAAGCTCCATAAGTAGCGATGCCAATGTGACTGACTGGAAAAACACAATATTTCTTTGAACTACAAACTCACAGATATTCACCCATTCTAACAAAGAAATGTGAGAATAGTGCACATAGGTTGTATCCTTCTCTTCAGCAGCTTTTTGGCACAGCATAACAATAGTGAAGAATGTGCAGGTAAGCAAACTTGTGCATTAGCCTAAGGCAATAAACTCATCATTCAGTTATACATGCTATTTATTTTCTTCATTTTTATCAAACTTTGAAGCTCAACATATATTTAATTCCCAGCCACTGAATCAAGTTAGAGATAAAAATTCAGTATACTATGCTGAGAAATTAAAGGACAAGTTGTAAATAATAGGGGGGGGTTATCCTCTTAGGGTTGTTTGGGGGGTTTTTTGGGAGGGGGGGGTTAAAGGAAATGAATAAATCATAACTTTTGATACAGTCATAATAGATTGTCAAAACTAGAAATTTGAGATGAGTGCTGTGAAGTACCTAAAGAGGAGCTCCCATACTGTGTTGTTTTCTCAGCTTTAACATTTACAACTTTTTATTCCTGTTTTAACCACATTCCTTTCCCACTGTTTCTCTAATCTATAACAACTCTTAGATCCCGTCTGTTCTAATTTCCACACTGACATCACACTCAAAGTTGCACAGAAGATACTAGCATAATAGATTTGTAGAAACTACTGTTTTTCTTCTTAAATGACATTCCACCACTGGTCAGCAGCATACTCCAGAGCCTTTGGTTATTTACAGAAGCTGAAATGTATACATTTCCAAGGGTACCACTGTATTTAATTCTTGAGATATCAAATGCTGTCCAATTTGTGGGTAATGGCAAATTCAGAACACAAAGTCTCTTTTGATTGCCAACAATGTTTCAGCTACATGACTGACTGATTTTGGTTACTAACTAAATGTAGCTGCATAATCCATAAAGGAGACCTGTGTACAAAAGAAAACATACTGAAGGAAAAACTTGTAAGTCTAGTTCCTGAGACTCTAAATCAGAGGCTAGCACTGGAACTGAAACTCATGAGAATTTTATAGATGCGATCAGAAGCTCACTTTTTATTTGGAGTTCTTGTGTGTTATTGTGTTGTCCATAAAGTCAGACTAGGGATCTAAGTAGGAATTGGATTTTACACCTGTTTAGGTAGACTAGTCACATAAGTTCCCAGTGGTCAAGCAGGAAAAATGATTTTTACTTTTGAGTAATATGCAGAGTTTTTGATGATCTTTAAATAATCAAAAGAATTCACACAATTAAAATAAGAATTTTAACTCTGGGGAAAAGGTCATTGGGGTAGAGATAAATCTGAGTTTGTGTTTATAGATGGTAATTAAAACCCTGAAAACAGGTGCAGTTGAGAGGAATGTAAAAAATGTTTCAAATCAACATGGACACACAACCTCCCTGACCTTCCCTCAGTGCTAAGCAAGTTGTTGAAGAAATCAGTGAATTCAGGGTTCTGTAGTGCTAGTGAAGCATATGTTTGTTATTATGTAAAGAAAGAAGCTTTACTGTTTCTACATGCTCACAACTAAACTCCCTACCAACTTCCTACCAACCCCCTCCTGACATGGGAAAAAAAAAAAAAAAAGACCAAATGGCAGGAACATGGCATTAAACCCTGTGCAATAATCATAATTAGAGAAACTTGTAGAAAAGTGAAGAGACTGAAGCAGACCTTTGACCTGCTGTTAAAGCATTGTCAAAAGTATAGCAATGCTCTGGAGCAAGAAAGGATTTCTGCATTTAAGACGCTGAAGAAGTGCCATAGCAGATGAGCATCAGAGCCTAAAAAGGAAGCACGTTTGTCTTGCATGAAATTGCATTTGAAAGTAACTCTTCAAAAGAAAGTTCGTTATAAAGTATATACACTTAACATTATTTCATATAAAGAGCAAAATCAAGAATTCTTTTTGCTCCATTATCCAGTTTGATTAGATCTTCATTCACAATACACAGATTACATTGTTCTATGAAAGACAGCCAGAGTCAAATTTGTCTATGGTTATGTGTTAGAAGCTTACAATATGTTATTAATAAATTACATGGATGAAAATGAAGACTATTATTTCTGTTATTAAGTGATGCATTTGAGCATGTGGACTCTGAAATTGCATGACTTTTACAATATAAAACAAAACAAAACCTAATATTTATTTTTTTGGCCATTTCTCTGTATGAGTTTACTTAATTATAATCCAGTTTTGTAAATTTATTTTACTTTTCTGAGTAAACAGGAACGCATAGCCTATGGAGCAAGAGAAGATGCAGTCTAAGCTACAATGCTGTCACAGATAAGGGATGCCTGCTACATACATTTATTTTACAGTCCCAAGAACATAATTGATATTAATTCTAAACATGTATATACACTGACATAAAGAGATATAAAGATAATACAAGAGAAAATTAATTAGATACCTAAGGCATAATTGGCTTTCAACAGAATTTAATGGTCTCTTTATCTTCTTGAAAATTATTGTTGTGCTTCCTGGACAACTGAAGTATCATTCCTTTTACATCATGGATGGTAAACTCCTACCACTTACTTCTGGTTCTACATGAAGTGGAGTAAACATCACAGTCACTGCTGCTGCACGATTTTTTTCTCCTTCTTCATTCAGGTCCAAACAGTCACTCAGTAGAAGAATCATTCAAATATTAGAGAACTAATCTTAGGTAGGCATTGGAATGACAAAAGTTCTGAAATAGTGTAGGAAATTTTGAGTCACTCAAACTGTCCTGTGTTTCTGATAACTGTTGTAATTTTTTTCTTTATGTATTACCTGATTTTGTTTTGAAACACAATGATGAATTTTAATTAACATTCCTAAACTTTATATGCTAACTGTATATTTCTTTGTATTATCTTTATTTTTGCTGTAATTAAAAAAAAAAAAAAGGAAAAAAAAAGAAAATAGGGACAAAAAAAGAAAAAGCAAGCTATATCTATTAAACCTTCCCAAGGTCATTGGCCTATCTTTTTCTACTTCTTAACAAAATTCTCATTTTTCTTAGCTTTCTGACATATATACCATGATATCCTTCACATCTGCCTGTGGCTTTGCTTTTATTAACAGAAAATACAGCCATAGCTTTATTGTCATGTGTACTATAAAGACAGGATTTTCAAGAGATTTGACAACTCTCATATTTTCCAAAGTATTCTCAATGTAACACAGAAACCGTTCATTACAGTTAAGTAGTGACTGTCTCTCCAGCTTGAATAATGAAGTCCTCCAGGTCAATATTTTATACAAGGATGCATTTAAGGAAGGATTCCTCTGCAGTCCAGCACTAAAACCATGGGTGTCATAATAAAAATCTATGTATTGTCAATCTTAGGTGCCACTGCAATCAATCTAATTCTTTCAGCAATGAAAATACAGTATGTTGTTGTGTTAAACCAAGAATTTTCTTCTTCAAAATGTTTACAAAAGAACATAATAAAATTGTTTATAGAGACCAGCTCTGCTGTGCAATGTAGAATAAATTTAAGCTTCTATGAACAGTGCATTCAGCTGCAGGAGATTTACATCTCTTACCTTTAAAGCAAATTTCCACCAGGCACAGAAACATAGTTTTGGAGAATTATACAGCCACCCAAGCAAAACATTAAGAGTCTTCACTGACAGTATTTTCTTCCCATACAAAAATCCCAAATTAAAAAAATTATCCATCATTAACTAGTATGCAAAAAGCTTTTGTTTCTACTCCAAAATGACACAGTTCTTGAAACAAGATCTTTTATTAGGTAATTTCCATGGAATATAAAATACGACAATAAAATTTCAGATAAAAAATTAGAAAATAATTGTTGCAATTTTAACAGCAGATCCTGTAAACAACACTGTGCATAGATATTTAATCAGAAATTCATTAACTTTGCAAACATTTGAAATAATGATTAATATTTTTCATCTGAATAATCCTGCTGAATTCAACTATACAAAAACTTAGGCCTTTTCTTTCATCCTAGTGGATATAGATATTTTTAATAGCAGTTCTTAGTGAAATGTATTTGATATATTTGGTATGTTTCAGATCACTTTATTTTACTAACAATTTTACTAATATAGAACAGAAAACAAAAACTTTCATCACAACTTTTGCTTCTATGTTACTTGGAGTTGTTCTACATCTTTGATAAAAAAAAACAACCCAAAATGTAGAATAGTCATAAGATGCAAAGATCAAAATTAAATTTATAATTCATCATCGGAGGCAACTCTACTGTTTTCAGTTTTAATTATATGTAGCAGTTTATAAAAACAGTGCCAAAATCAAGCAATAATTAAAATAGATTTCAAATCCAAGTACAGGATGAGTCTTACTGAAATTGTATCTAAAAGCATAATCTGTATGCTTCTAAGTCTCAGCTGGCTGTAACTTCACAGCATTCTCTGCTTCATGACTCATATTTAGGAGCCAGATTGTCCTTCCTGTACAACATAAAAAGGTTCTTCAATTATTGTCTGGCTGTAAATAGGACTGAAGAAAAAATGTATACATGGAAAATGAGGAGAACTGGCAATAGAGGATAAAGGTGCAGGCCATAATATTCTTGAGAGACCCACTTCAACTAGACCATTTCTGACCACAGTGTAAAACTGTTCTAGTATTTCAGAGCATAAAGATTTTTTCTATTTGCTTGTAGCTTCTACTAAAAAAGTGGGAATAGATCCATTGGAGACTGAGGACAATTGTTTTTTAGTCATATTCTTCCCCAAGCAGACACATTCAGGTAAATATGAATTCAGACACAGCATCACTAATATTAAATATACCGCAACATCATGTGATGAACTAGTGCCCTTCTGAGCGACTGGGCAGAGGAGCTGGTATTCCTCCTTTCCCAGAATGAGAAGCATTCACCAATACATTAAGACCAAGAATAAAAATTCTTTACATTACCTTATTTATTGATCTTTAAAGAGTATCACAAACATCTCCCCAGTACTTCACAGAACCACCTATATTATACAGATATGTAAATTCATTTGTGGAACTTGAGGCATTAACCCAAAGGTACAGAATGAATATGTACCTTATCAGAATTATATTTCAGAAGCCTCCTGCTTGAGCCACTGTTCATACTCTAATGCTTTTCAAGATGAATAAATTATAGGTTTCCAAGAATAAATGTAAGAGTGAATGAATAAGTTATAGAGAGACATGATCACAGCCCTGATTCACCCCCAAAGCTTTCTCATTCCTACCTAGTACACTTTACAAGACTCACTAGCTCAGAACAAATGTAGTTTTAAATGTACACTATTGAGATAATTCAGGTTCTACCTTGAAACATGAAGGAAAACCTTTGCAAGTATCCTATTGCCAATTAACTCTACAATCAATTTAATTTGGAGGCATAGGGTTTTATTATCTGTGTTCTGTTTCTGAAGGAACTACCCCTGCAGAAGATTAGCTACAGAAACTGTCTATGTAAGGGGATTTGAAACGATGAGCAAACAGACACATACACATTGTGCACGTACATAGATGAATACATACTAATTCTACAGAAAATTCAAGTGGTTAAAGCAAGCAGTAGCTTAGTTGAAGTCCTTACTCACCTCAAGATAATCAAGTGCACTGAGATCACTGAAAAATTAACAAAGAAATTATCTTCTTGCTTCCTAATATAGAAACACACAAACCTTTTGCAAATAACATCAAATTAGTATATTTTTTCCTCAACAAACTGGCCTACCAAAACAGCTCCAAACTCTGCTCTCTATTTTCTGGATCTCCAGTGGTCTCTTTCCCCGGACACAAGTAATATTTTCTCTTCTCAAGGAACAGACCTTTGGTAGGACATAAAAAGCTTTTTTTTTCTCTGATAAAAGTTATCCAAACATTCCAAAACCACAATCCACCAGAAAATGTTTTATTTTGGTCTTGCAAAACACAGGTTAGAAATCTGTCTTTTCTATCACTTTTTTAGTTCTGGAAGATTTAAATTGGCTTAAAATTGTTTGGTCCAAAATAAACATCTCCCCTATTCAACCCCAGTGGCATCAAGTGGGCAGCTTAATGTTCAGACAACAGCTAAAAGAGGGGAACTGACTCTTGGGTTGCTAAAATAACCAAAGTAACAATAAAAGTATCCCCCAAGAATCTACAAAATTAAACTAACCATTATGACTCAGGACATTTTGTTGAAACTAGTATATAAGATAATTCTAATCAAAGACTCCAAGAAGTAAGTTTCACACTTCCTAGTTCCTAGGGAGAAAAAGTTACATTGAAATTAATTTTAATTGTTTATAAAGCATCATGTAACTATAACTAGATACCATGATTACTCTACTTTTCCCTCAAGGGTAAATTTATGAAAAAAACACTATTCTTTTTTTTTAGTCTTCACAGCTATAAGGTTTCCCAGAGCTATAAGACCCTAAATATTTCACAATATAGTCTAATGCTACATTTGTGAAGAATTAAAAAAAACAAAAGATTGATTCAAAACCTTTCCAAAAGCACCTACCATGTTCTAACTACAAATACTACAATGCAATGGATAACATCACTGACCTGTCAATTTCTTTCATGACGAGGAAGATGGGAATATTTTCTTATCATCAGTATGTTAGGATGATGATGACATTATTGATACAGGAATTCAGAAAAACCCCACCTCTTTCTCTAAATATCATACTGTTTTCTGAGGTATATATTGTGGTGTATAGTAAAAACAGAACAGTACAAAATAATAAGGGAAAAGAAATACAGAGTGACTATTTAATTCTCCTTGCACTTTGCAAAACTACTCCTCTGTTTGACTATTACATTTTTTTTTCAATATCAAAGACCATGTTTAAAAAGTATATTTTACCCTTTAGGATAAAGATAAACTCTGGAGCATCTCCCAGTGGATACAGATAATATCACTGGCTTGCTCCAGTCCCCTTATTCACCCTCTGTGTGTGATCTTTAATGGGAAACAAACCAAAGGGCTTTAGCCTACAGAAATACCCATATCTGTGCTTTTTATGTTAGACTGAACAATTGTGTATCCATAAGTAGTACAGAAAAAGGACATCTTCAAGACACTTCCCATTTATGTTTTCTTTTTGCTCAAAGATCAATGTTTTTCATAATTATTAACCTTAAGATGAGATTCTGACCTTATCTAAACTAGTGTAATATAAGAGAATTCCACACTCTTCCTTTCATAACTTGTCTTCCCACTTGCCATCACTTTCTGATGTTTCAAAATGTTCTATAGTATTAAAATATATCAAATAGAAAGTTAGTCTATAGACAAGTTAGATCTGGCATGTACAGTTTCAGGATCTTGCCTTTATTACATAAATACTGTCACCATTTATGTAAAATTTCACCTACAATAAAATTTAGTCTAAGCAAATTTTATATCACTGAATTATTCTAAATTACATCTGATGGTAATTACAAACTAAGCAATAGCAGAGGACATTATCTTGTAAGAATATCTCCATTGTCTCAAGATATATAAAAGCAACTAATAAGTCAGCTTGGCTCTTGTAAATGCTCTAGCTACAGCTCTTTTCATTGCATCCTTACATAATCTAATTTTTTCAAGGCCTTGACTAACCTGGAACAGACACTGTGGCTCAGATAACAATACATTGCAATTCAGAAAATAATAGTTTTCTAAACAAGAAGGGAGGGAGGAGAAAGAGTGCATATAAGAGGGATTACTACATCAGCTATTGCAATATTGACTTCCAATGAACGTCAGAAGAAATTCCTGATACTGCATATTAGTTGTAGTCAGATAAGTGCTGAAGAAAGTATCCAAATTAGAATGCTGACTCCAAACTCTGAAGCTCAGACCTACACTCTGAAGTTTAGAACAACAATGAAATATTTTTAATTCATTGTATTTTAATATTACATACTACTAGTCTTATATGCTGACCATCTTTGAAACAGGTTGCAAAGGAAGGAATTGTAACTTGCCTCAGCCAAGTACTGCATACAAAAATACAATATGGAAAACTTGAATGTAATCAATGCCTTGCTTTATACCCTTACTATTTAATTTTCTTCTTCCTCTGTCAGGAGTCAATGTGATTTTGGAGTATGATACCAAATTTTTAGATAAAAACAAAGATGCTCACTAACCATTGTATTGTTGAACTACACCTCACTTGATATGAAGTTATCTTTTCTAGGATCAGGGAAGAGTTGAGTGCTGAGATTCCCACCAATGACCAGTTTGGACTCATTGGATGCCAACATGCTCCCCACTCCAGCACTGCCAGTCTGTACTGGACAGCAGACTCATCTCTTGTCAAGAAATAAGCAGAATTGGGAAGGAAATATCCTTCTCTTTGGCTTTTTAATTTTTTAGTGTATCTGAGCACTCAAAATTTTCCAAGGAGTCTTGGTTAAGTACTGTTTTATTGTGTTCTCTGTTCAGCAGAATTATATATGGAGAGACTCAAAAGAGACAAAAGAAAGAAATACGAAACTTTATGGACTTTCTACTTTTATCTTTTAAATCTATTTCACAAATTTAATTTTCATTTTGCTCTTATTTTACATTAAAAATGAGAATTAAGAGCATAAGCAAAAAGAAAAAAAGTTTTAAGCAGAAATCTGCATGGTGGATCTTGATTCATTTTTATTAGAGTTTGGATGTACCAGTGCTCTGACACCTTTGCCAACAAGTCTTTAGCAGAACTTGGATTAATATTTATACTCATCTGACCAAGCTATAATAATTTTTCTCTCTGGCTGCTTTTTCCTTATGCTTTATTCACTTTGCAGTGATTACTGTGCCATCTTGCACTGCTACATTAACAGGCTGACAAGCGTGCTTCCACCTGACCTGCAGCAGCACCATTTTGAAAAACACTCCAAACCCGAAGAGGATTTCTGAGACTAAGTACACTCTGCTTCTATCCCTTGCTTGCTGTACCAGCTAACACTAAAGATGTCTCTTCAGTGCTGAAACTGGATTAATTTTAAATGCAATCCCACCACAGGTTCCAGTTTCCCTGGTTTGAGGAAATGCTTATGCTTCCATGTGGCCTTTGACATTGTATTTGAAGTCAGATAAAAGATACCTTCTTATTGGCTATAATAATAATAACTAAATTAGAAGGGCAGTTTGAACATGATGATTGAACTTCAGGAAAGCTACTTTTAAGCTGCTTTATGAAAGAGCTGTTTGCTGTCTCTTATTACCAATTATCTTCACATCTAACTTAACTGTAAACAGAATTTTAAAGTTACTGGAATGAAAATGTTCCCTATCACCTGCTGGGGCAGTACCACTTCTAGCTGCATTTATCTCTGTATCTCTTTTCTATCTAAATATTAGGAAGTGCATAAACTAGAGCAGTGTACACAGCTCTTTGCTTGTTCTTGAGAGAGACTAGACGGTGCAAGACAACTTTAGACTATAGAAGGCTCATAGATAATAATCAAATAAAAAAAGAAAAGAAAAACTTAATATAGCATGAAAATACACACTGATATGTCTCTAAAAGTGGAGTCACCTAAATACTTCACTTTTCTGCCAGACAATATTGTTTCTGTAGTGTCCGTTTTATTAACAGTCACATTTCTGAAGAATATACGCAAGTTTTATCTACCAGGCTTTTCCAAATACCCCTTCCCCTCATTTCCTTCCCGTGCTTTTCCTACCTAAAAGATATAAATTTCTCTGGTTTGTATGATACCTCACCTAGTACTGATTTGGGGTTAATCAAATAATCGATGATCGATTGATTAGAGTTTTACAGTCCATGATAAAGGGCATTTAGGTGAGTATGGAACACCAGTAAATCAACTCTGAAAAACTTCCAGAAGTTTTTTACTTTATATACAAAAAGAGAAGAACAAAATGGAGTGGGAAAAGAAAAAGTACTCACAATGATTCTTGCTATGATTATATTAAGGCGTTACAGCAAGAAGTGGAGCTGGAGAGTTACCATACAGGTAATATGACAGGACAAAATGGGAGATTATATCCTTACTTGCTATACAACTATAGCCCTTGTCCTAAAGACAAATTCACAAGCACCAAGCACTGCTGTGCCTAGGGAATTAAAGTAGATTTTTATATAAATCTGCTAGTTCAGATTCTTGTGCAAATTATGCAAAAACATGGCACTAAACTTCATTGCTTAAAATATTTTCTTATTCTCCATATACTATTAATAAGGAATCACGAAAATAATTAAGACTGAACTTAGTTTAAATATAGCAGTTATCTGAGCTGCTGCTATGCGACTAAGCAGGTTGCACAGAAGATTTTAAATATTTATGAAGTAGCAGCAAATACCTTATTGTACATGAAAACATGAAGAAATACAAGCTTCAGTTGGCACATATATAGTAAGCAGACCATTAGGAGTTAACAGCTGTAGGCTAGGTCTAATTCAGTATTAGATTCACACATCTTAGCTTTTTCTTTTTCTAGAATCAATATCTGCAAATAATAAATGAGATCCCAAAGGGTTGAGTTAAGCTCCAACTGCCACAGAGTAACTGCAATTGGTCATTGACTCAATAATGCAGGTGAGCTTCACACTGTAGAACATCTTTAGCACACTATAATAGAAAATTAATAGCGTTCAAATCAGCAGCAGGGTTACCCTAAGGATTACATAATAGCTTGGGTTAGAACAATCATCTAGCTCCAAGAAGTGTAAAATGTCATAAAACTAGAAAGAGATAGAATAGCTCCTACATTAGGCATAATTTGTGTAGTGTACGCTGACTTTTTAAGAACATATTAAACAACAAAGATCCACATTATAAAAGTGTGCAGCTGAAAATACTGCCAACAAACCGCATTGCAGTGGTATCCATGGGAAATATGAAACTTGTATATCACTGTACTGTTAATAATATAACAATACAGAATTCAGTTTACTATTGTAGTACCAAAGTTTCCTTTAGCTACTGTAACACAATAATAAAAAATATAAAAGTAACATGTCCACTGATGTACTGAATTACAGATTAAATAGCATGTAGTCTTTACAGACTGTATAAATTCTTTTATGCTTTATGCTATAAACTACTTTGGAACATGCTATATTTAGTGAATATATACTCAGAAACCAACTTAAATGCCTTGAAAGTTAAATGAGACTAATTTACAATAGAAAAACATGTAGCAATCCAACAGCATTAAGGACTATAAACACCTGGAGATATGAACAGCATTCTCACAAACCTAAAGCAACATCAGAAAACTTCTAAACTGCACAGCATGAATACCTATTTCCCTGAAAGAAACAATACACTGCATAGTATTTACTATAATATCAATTATTTATTTGACCACTTTTCAGTACCAGATATTACTTTGCACAGTTAAAGGCCCACAGTCAAAATTGAAAGAGATTTGATTTCTTAATCTGTGTTGCACATGAGGACCCATAGACACTACAGGCACTATTCCTAAGTATTAAAAACCAAGGTTTTGCCACTGGGCTAAAATTTAAAGGGAAAATATTTTCCACAACATTTTGAGAAAAATAAACATAAAAATCTCAGCCTATCCAAAGTTGCTTGATTAATTCAGTTTATTTACTAAATAAAATACAGACTTCAGCTTTCCTCAGTCCAATTCTCAACTAGAAAATATACTCACTACATGATTCTGACTGTCCCATTTCCAACTAGAAATTCTATATATTCATTTAATCTCCAAATCTTTCTGCATAGATCTCTACTGCTCCAAATTTAAATAGGACTTGACACACATATCACAGACATTATAAGATCAAGTTCAGACTTACCCACGGGCTGCCACCATCCCATCTACTGCCATAGAAAAAAGCAGCTTTTGGCATTCCCCACAGGCTGCTTGTCTTACTTTTCAGAGGAGTAATGTCCTCACCCAGCTTGGCACCAGCTGTACAAATAAAATAACAGTGTGGAGAATAAAATCCTCTGCTGCTCCGATGCCTTCCCTGTGGCTCTTTTACATAGTGACTTGTGCCATACACAAAATGGCACCTCTCTTTAAATGCGGACAGGTCCAGGCTTTATATACCAGGCATGAGAATGTGAGTATACCACAAAACACTGGTTCCTTATCATGCGCTTGTTAGCTTGTCCAATCTATGGCAATCACTTCGGTCCCAGGGGTTGAAAGACACAAGATGCAGAGAAAAAGGAAAGCAAAAGCCAAAGAAAGATCAATACTGCACTGTGAAACAAGAAGTGTAGGCTATTTACTTTTCATTGATCTGATGATGCAGGAGAAACACCTCAGACTGGCATTAAATTGAGGGAATACATCTTCTGTGTTTTTTCACCTCAAGGTCAAGAAAGAGCCAAAAAGAAATTAGAACAAACAGAAAATAATCACAGGAGTAAAATAAAACTATTAAACCACATTACAAACCCACCTGGAAACATAATTAAATATCAGGCTGAATAAGGTTCACAATAAAACAAACACTGCCAGCTCTTATCAATTTCAACTTACACCTGGACTGAATGCAAACAAACAAGTGACTGTGTCAGGCAGGCTAAAACAAATCAAAGTATAATGTTAGTGCAGAGGCCTCTTCAAAAGGACAAAAAGCTTATGATATATCTTCCCACATAGAATTAGAAACATCTATATGACTCACATCAAAGACAATTGTATATGTTCACTTGGGCTTATTGATTTAACCAAATAAGTTTTACATTTTCTGTAGGGAAGAGAAAAGCATGCTTAGCCTACTAGTTTACCTTAGCTTAAAAGATACGTAGAGTACATACATTTGTATACGAATGTTAAACATCTTCATATGAATTTGACATTTTGTAGGTGGAAAAAAAAAAAAGCAAGTCACAACTGGATAGTTCAATTCTGCAATCACTACTGCAGTGAAAACACCACAGAGCACTAAATGTTGCTTTAAGAGACCAAAAAAAAAAAAAAAAGACCAAAATATCTGGAATTAAAACTCAGAAACAATTTGTTAATTATCCTTCAAAATTTATTTAGGTGTGTTCTTAGAAATTTCCCACATGACATCCTTATCAGTGCTCTTTAACCTGAAAAAATGGTCACCACTTCAAAAAAAAAAAAACATAAAGTGACTGTACTTTCATAAACAAATATGAGCACCATATTGACTCAAGGAGATGAGAAATAAGTATATTAAAGGGTCACTTCATATCTAGGAGAAGTGCAAAGGGAGTTCTCATGTGAGAGGGCAAATAACAAATTAGAGCTCTACAAAACCAGGAAGAAAGCAATGATGTGGGGTGTGGTCTCCCACAAAAATTATAGAAAAAATAAAGGAAATATAGGGAATGTAAAGGAGTCAGAGAAAACTAGGCTATTGTCTCCTATCTTCATTGCTTACTTATATGAAAGATAGGTGTAGACCGTCTAGACAATATAGAAAATAAGCCCTTAGGAAAGAGATGCAAAGTTCAACCTGTCTATCTGAAATTAAAGATTTGGTTTACTGAAAAAAACCCCCCAAAAACAACAAAAACTTGTTCATTGTAAGGTGTTCAAGGCACTGGTATAGTCACAGTTTAAACTCAAAGCTTTCTGTTGCTAAAATACACCACCATACTCCTACGATGGTAAAAATAAACATAATTTGGCTAGGTGTGGCATCAGAGCTAGAGTCAAATGAGAAAGTAGGGAAAATAAGAGCAGTAAAATGAGCTACATAATGCAATTATTTCGTTATTTTCAGTGCTAAAACATTTACAATTTTACCAATATCCATTATTTACAACATAGTTTTGCCTTAGCAAAACTTTTGCAAGTTTGCCATGGCTCATCCTTAGATTAGAATTTAGGAATAGCCTGGAAGATACTGAAGATATTTTCTATTGCTGGTGAAAACTACTGTAGGGGTTTTAACTGTTATCAAGTTAACTGTTATGTTAACATGTTATTTAGTGTTAGTAGAGATGCTTTGAATTAATGGTTTTCAATTAGAGTTTGAGTTTGAAGAATTGCTCAGCATGGGACACATTTTTTTTCTGCCCATTTTTTTTCAGTTTCTTTTAGAGTTGGATTCAGTTTTCGGGGTGAATGCCTTCTGTCAGCATAGATTTCTTACTCAGAATGCAAATTTAAGCCCTAACACCTCAAAACAACCCTCAATACTGTTTCTACTTGCTCAGGGAGCTGTTTATCTTGATAGGATTTGCACTTAGTGCAGATTACCCACCTTTTCTGGGATTAGCCATGAATTTAGACATGAATGATGGTGGAATACCACCCATATCTCCTTTCAAGAGACTTTCCAGAGATTTCCTTCAAATTAGGAGTCACCACAAAGAGACTTTGCTCTTCCTATTCCTGATTGAAGATAACTTTCAGTTTATGTCCAGTAATGTCTGTTCTCCTAAAAATGTATTCCCTCTTTGTAAAACTTACTTCTGTAGAAAGCTCAGTTCTCAAGCTAAGCGTGTTCAGAACAACTGCTTCAAGTTAATTTTCTAGAACTATTTAAACTCTTCTCCTCAAAAATACTTTTCTTTTTTTTTCTTCTACTTTTTTGACAATAAACCAAAACCCAAATCTATCAAAGTTTCCATGAAACAGAATCCTCCAGAAGTCTTGCCAGAACAATGAACACAGCCTACCAATGCTAGACAGGTCCTATACTAAGATGTGTTAGAAAATGTAAACTATGTAAGTGAAACAATGTGCACATACCAGAATATACTGACACAAATAAAAGATAGAAATTGGTATTTTCAGATAAGCATTCATAACAAAGTAGTAGCTCCCTGTCTTCTACACCAAACCTTTAACCAAAAGTGTATAATGTCTTAAGTTAAAAAAAGATGGTAATTGAAATTTGTCCTTCTATTAAACACTGAAAAACAGAAACAGAGCCCCAAATTTGAATGGTGCATAAATCTGTCCATGCCACACCTGTCTTGTCCTAACCTTTTATGTGCCCTCTTTCTAGTTATTTCTGTTCTTCAGTGTTCATCTCTTTTCACTCTTCCCTTTCCTATCAATCTCTTGTACCACAGATATTAAACTACCCTATTTTTAAAAATTACTTCATTAATATAATCATATTAAAACAAAACAAAACAAACCAACTGGTTCTTTATTCCTACTTCACTTGAAATTTGTTTAGATTAGTACCAATAAAGACATTCTGTATATGCTTGTTTTTTGTATTTGTACCCATCACCCATAGATTCAATTTATATCAAGCAATAATTGTCTTTACCTTTAGATTACCAAGAAGTATTAAACCTGATCAGTCAGAACATGAGCTTTATCTATGCTTATATTCTAACTGGAGAGATTTTTCAGTGAAGTGCATTGGCAAATGTAATGTACTCATTATATTCCATACAGAGAGCTTTATATCAACTATTTTCCTATGAATTTTAAAATTATTTACTCTGAAAAGTAGTCTTAACTACATTTGCAGTACTGCTTTAATATTTCTTAGGAAAAAAGTGACAGAAAGATAATTTATGAATTTGCAGTTATTGGAACAAAGAAATTCCTAGGTTTTCTAAGATAATATCACATTTATTAGAACTGTTAAATAGATATTTCTGTTAAAACAAAACTATATTCATGTGTAAAACTGTTAGACTGAAATAAAATTTTAATCAGCATTAAAACAGTTACCTTCCAGATAAAGGTAACTGTACATCCAAACAGCTGAAGACTAATCAAACTACTATTATGTCTGAAAAGGTTTTGATTTGTTTTGGGTCTTGTTTGTTTGTTTGTTTGTTTGTTTGTTTGTTTTTTAACTGCTTTTGTAATAGGTGGGGGGTTTGGCACCTTTTTTTCTAATATGTTTTTGGCAAGACAGTAAAATGTAATATGTTTACACTGAGTAACCTTCCCTTTCTAACCCATGAACTTCCAAAGGCTTTAAAATTTTGAAATCAAAGGAAACAGCTACAGAAACAAGCAAAGAAGAAACACATACATGCAGTTTGTCACAGTTTATAGTGTGATGGATAGTAAGGTAATTATTTTATCTATATAAAAAGAAACAGTATGTATGTGCCAAAACATTTACACAACCCGTTGGTTACTCATGTACATTATGAAAATGAAGATTTTATAGGAGGCAATACAGTCTAGCACATGAAAGCAAAAAGAATAAGATACCTTAGTACATGAAACTAAATGACATTCTAATTGCTGGAAATTTTCATTATATATATTAAATCTGGGCCAGTTGCTGCAAAGCTATTGTAAAGACCTTCTTTGGTTGTTAAGCCTGTGAAGTCTTGCTTTCACAAACCATAGTTTTTGTTCCTCAGTTTGAAGTTTATCTCAAGAAGAGATTTATGTCTTAAGCTGTAAGACCCAGTTCAGATTTCATTTCACTCTTTGTGACTTCTCTTCTTGCTTTTTCTTTTTACGCTTTGAAGTGCTGGCAATAACTGAACAAGTCAAAAGTCAACACATTCAGAACAAACATATCATACTGCAAGCCTTTTACACCAGTTGTATATGTACTCTTTGAGTAGCAATACAATAATAATGTCATGCTTGATTTATATGAAATGTTTACAACATAAAACTCAATTTTTTAAAATAATTTTGATGAAAGATTCAAATGCTATAAATTCCAAACCAATAATTCATGTTTTCACCTGAAGCTCTGATTTTATTTTGGATTATAACAAATTAGAAATTTGTTTAAATATATTTATATATGTATATTTTTATACATATTCATATAATGAAAAAATATAAAATAGTTTTTAAGCTGTAAATGCTCAGGTTTTCAAGCAGTTATTTGGCCTCATACCTACCGATATGATGTTCATAATCACACAGGGAATTAATGCCATGTATCTCTTCTTCTACGTTATTTAATTCTGTCTCTTTACACACAAACAAGACCAGGAGCATTTCTGTTCATAAGGTGATACCGCTTTTCTGCATCGTGCAGGATCATAGACAAACTGAGTATCTCTATTAAAATACAATACAAATAGAAATGAACTGCACAGTTATAATCTGAAAATGTGAACATAATGAAAATCTGAAAAGCTGCAGGCTTTCACTAACCTTCTTTATGTCTGAAGGGCCAGAGCCCGATATAAGTAAGACATCTCAGTGATGTACTTTTTGATACTTAAATTGTAAGATAAGCGGAAAATATAGAATGGTGATCCTCTAAGACAGATACATCCACATAGCTCTTCCAGAGAAGAATTTACTACTCATTACTCTTTCTTGGCAGAAATTGAGTCAGAGAAGACCTTGGACAAGGCTTTATGAAAACAAGAAGCAGGAGTACTTAAAATCAGACACTACTCTGATAAGTGTCTAAGCGAACCTTTTATCAGGAGAAAATTATACCGTTTTGTTTCCAAGAGCAACAAAAAGGCATTTTTATACATGTTTCTAGATCAAACAGTAATAATTTCATTTGTTCTAATTCTTCAGTTTAGTTAACACAATCCTCTGTAGTGCACTTACCACTTAGGCAGTAAATATTATACAAGGACAATGGAGACTAGACTGAACTGCATAAAGCAGAAATAAAGGCTTTTATGTATTCTGCATGACTGCAGATCTCCCTTTGCTCTTATCTTTCAGATTAAGTTCCCAGATTTCCCTTGGTAGCACAAATATAGATTTTACAAGTATTATGAGCAGAGACAAAGGTGGGAAGGATGGAGAACTCTGCCGATAGCCAGTTGAAACAAGTGGGTAGATTCATACCTAGAATCTGAGATGATTTGTGCACCTTCAGTGACAAAAATGCTTCATGGTCTTGATTATTAAAAAAAATAAATAAAAAACCCAGTTCTTTATTTTAAGTGCAACTCTCTAATGAAAGTAGAATGGAGAAGACTTTTCTTTCTCACTTGCAGGAGAAGAAACTTGCATTTGAAGCCTGTGAAGTCAGAATTAATTTTTCCTTTTAAAAATAGAGGACAGGAAGTGATTGTTTTGTCTTAGATGTAATCATATATGAAATCAACAGTGATTCCTCAGTGATATAGAAAGGGGAACAAAATTCCTGAGACTTCAGAAATAAATTCAGAGGATGAGGTTGTGCTTGGTTTATCTGAAAAAGGGGAATTTGAAAATTCTAGTGTAGTTAAGCACCCTTTTTCTAGCTCAACAGCACATTAATGGCTTTTTATATATCTGCCTTATAGTGTTAAATTAAGTT
>JAWWLZ010000094.1:1777113-1788460 GCA_035041345.1 Poliocrania exsul | reverse complement strand
ATTTGATAAAGAGTGGCATGATTATTTGAGGAGGAAGCCCCCTCCTCCTCTTGTGAGTAAACATCTTGGTTTTTCCCCTCAAACCAAGACACCACCAAACTGTCAAGAACAAGGATTGAGGGAGCTTTTTTTTTGTTTCCCTGAACAATGCATTTCAGATGCAGTTCTTGCAACTTTGAACTGCCTCTGAGACAAATAATCTGATTTACTCTACACAAACCAATCAATTCTCAGGACTGACAGAAAGTACAGAGCTTATTAAATTTGCAGGCTGTTCTCTAGGCCTGGGACCTAATTCTCAAGTGCAAGTCATGACTTGAATCCCTGCTATCTGTGAATTATCCACTCCCTGTATGATCTAAATAGCAGATACTAGTATGAAACTAAATAGGGAGAAGTGCCCTTCAGGTAACAACTTCACAAGAAAGCAAAAAGAATGCTTGTAGCAGATTTTTCAAATATATTACTTCCAAGACCTCCAAGTTTCAATGTGCCTTTTAATGTGGGACAACTCCAGCTTGCAAATTCTCTCTCCAAGACTATGAGAAGGAACAAGCTGGTAGAGACAACAGGTTTACACAGGATTTATTTTATTACTGATAGGGAGATCTGTCAAGGAGAAACTGGTCCACTTACAAAATCAAGACAGCAGATACTGACCACATTTTTCAAAAACACAGGGATTTTTAAGTGCTGTACAGACTTCTAAAAAATGAAATGCTGCCTTCCTATGGCCAGAGGTTGGTCTGTCTGAATTACACTTTATCATTCATCTATCCTGTAGTGCGTTCTTTCCAAATCAGATTGGAGTTAGGCATTTACTGGTTGGCTAGTTGGCTGATGCCAAACAAGCAGGTAACAGCAGAGTCTTGTCCATCTTTCACTCACTGTGAAAAACTTGAAATTGGATTCCAAATAGCTTTGGTCAAAAAAGCCACAGTGCATTGGCTTATTCTCATAGTTCTTTGTGTATAATTATGCCAATCAAAATGGCACAGAACCTACATATGCTTTTTCTTTGCACTGTATAGAAGAGTTATTGAACACCTTGGAAAACATTCCTATAAAAACTTCTACTTTTAGTTCTCTATTGCTTAAACCCAACTAATTTACTTATATGACTTAGAAGACAACAGTTAAAGAAAAAAAAGATTTTTTTTTAAATAGAACTAAAATTCAAAACCACTTGCTACTGATGTTGCAGATTATGAATGAAAATAGGCATTGAATCTTCACAATCAATTAATACTGAGGAAATGTTTAACAAGAACATGGCCTGGCATCACAAATTCAGAAAAAAAAAGAAAAGAAAATACAATTAAAGAAATCTTTAGGGATTCTAAAGTCACTTCAATTTTGTGCTAGTTAATGACATGCAATACTTTTACCTTCACTTAATCCTGTTACTTTACTGTGTTATATATTAAATATTAACCTTTTAATTTAAGTGTTTTAATCTAATCTCACAGTGAGAAATTCAGATGAAGAATCAAAAGGATATTCTTGTTTAGATGGTTACATCATGAAAAAACTAACAGCAGCTTCTAGTTGAGTCAGTGCAGTAACTAAGAGTAGCTTCAAAACAATTCTACTTTAATATTTTCTCTAAATATCCATAATATCTGCTCTTTTATAAGATTAAGTTAATTTAAAAAATTACAATCTTCCTACCTAGCCAAGGAAGACAGAAGTAAACATTGAGTTATGTCAAAGATTATTAATTACTACATAAAGCACAAATATATGTATTATACTTGGAAATACATTTCACTCAACCTGCTCAAACCCTTCCTTAATATTTTCACATGCAGTAATATCTAAAACAAAGTTCTTCTAACAGGCTACTAGTGCCCTGAGACCATTTTCTTTCATATCTAATATGCTTAGCAGTTTCTATCATGTCTTTCATTAATGAGATTGCAACATTGTAGAGATTGCCCTTTTATTTTCACTGAAGAAAAAAAGTGAAATTCATGACTAGCATTTTCATAAATATGCATCAGATTTGTACCTTTATACAAATAAAATGCATAGATTTATCATTTTTATTGATTTATAAGTAGCATATTTATGCCCCTTAGCAACCATCTAAAAGTATTAAATATATTTTTATCATCTGAATTTAGTAATTTGTGATCAAACTAATGCTTTTTAGTGTCTTATTACATGTCACCAATCTGGTGTGGGACATACTTAACAACTTTTTAAAGAGATCTCCTCATGCAAAAAACTTAGATAGCAGTAAAGGGACCTAGTTTAAATAATTATATAGAATCAAAATATTTGGTTTAATACCTTACAGAATTTTCACTTTGAAGTTTACAAGTTATTGACAAGGCAAAATAGCTAGATACAATATCTAGCTAATGGAATTTAATAAAACATCTCTTTAACATGCATTGTTCTGTGTCATCTAGAAGATTATAAACAACAGTAGTGTAATGTGATATTAATATATATAAATTAATCAAAAACTGCATTTTCATATTAATGATATAAAGAATTGTTTGTTTAGCCTGATCAATGTATTGATTTAAATATGCTGGAATGTTCCTGTTACTTAGGCATCTTCCTTTTATTATATCAAGAATAGTAATCCTAATGGAGAAAAGCATAGTAGAAGATGATTGATTGTCTGCTTTTGTCATGGAGATGAACTATCGGGGAACAAGAACATTAAAAAAATGAAAGTATTGTTATATAAACTGTTCTTCAAGTCTTTGCTCGTTTTGGTGTATTGTTTGCAGACTGTGGTGAAGGCTAATAAAAAATGACAGTAAATAAGGCATTTTGCAGAAGTAAAATTACTTTCCTCACCAAGAAAAACAGCCTTAAAAAAAACAGAGTACTGGCCTGCATGATAAATTGAAAATGTGCACTTTAATCTATGCCAGAAGCAGAGTAACACAAAGTTTTCATAACTGTTATCATCATATTAAACTAATAATGAGGGAAGATAAAGAAAGATAAAAAATTTATTTAAGCTATAATAAAAAAGCTGGTCACAAGCAACACATATTCAAAAGTAGTTCATTTCATTTTAGACAGCTGGCAGAAATAATTATATTTTTACTTAATTGTCAGCCATTTGTGAATGAAGCCAATTTTTTCTGTGTGGGGTTGGGTTTTTTGTAATAACTCAAAACTAATCAAACTGCTGTGTTAGAAATCTCATGGAAATTATAGAAATTAAGAAAATAATGAGAAGTTATTCTTGTGTGGTCTAACTTAAAAACAATAAATGATACTAGTTTGTGTAAGCAATCCCTGTCTATTGGATTCAAATATTGGTCTATAATAAGACCAGGCACTCTAAGTTCAGAGGGGGTTTTAATAGTTGAATTTCTAGTAAAAGAGTGTCATTTTAAAATACAGTCTCATAGTTTGAGTATTTTGAATCCCTTCTGGGTTTAAATGGAGACTTTTCTTCTAATACAGCTGTAGGGATCCACTGAATATCACTTAATTATTAAGTTATTTTAATGAGATTTATTTAGAAGCAATATTACAGAAGATATGGGGGAATAAATAAATAAAATCATACAAATCTAGCAGTCCACCTTTTTATGTCTTTCTCTGATTCACAGCTACTCTATTCGCTTGGAGACAGAAGACTCCATTCTAGATATGTCTATCACCTGGTGTTTGCTAAATTGCTGTGAAATTCTTGCAACAGCTGTTTGTTACTGGAAAAATATTCACTTCATATTGCTGCAATAAACTGATCATTGCCAATTAAATGCCCATTAATTGTGTAAGAAAGGAATACTGCCAGATGTTTACGTTAGAAAGAAAAACATCTTTGGCTCTTTATTTTTCATTTATAATCATCCCCTTTCATGTAGATAATTACACCAAAGTGTTTCATTTTTTAAATATGCCACAAGTTAGTGTTTGAAAATTAGTAAAATTCACAATCTCCTTGGGTGCTGAAACCTTGAAATTTGCTTAAAGTTATACTAACATGTATTTCTTACTACACATAATTAAACCAAAATGTTTTATTTAAAACTGAAAAGTGTATACTATACAAAGTTTTCTATTAAATTTTTTCTCAATACTTATTTATAAACTTAAGATTTCCAAACCAATTAATTTATTTCTACTGATAAGTATGTTTTACAAGGAATGTCCAAACACATCTCCTCACCATCCCCTACCAACACATAAACTCTATACAATACTAAAAATTATGAAACTATGAAAGAATTATGAATGTATTATAAAAGAAATTATGAAATTATGAAAGAAATCTCTGAATATTTCTATCATGAATGGCTTGTAAAAGTTTAGCTTATCATCTGAATTATTAAAGGAGTTTTAAAGTAAGCTTGCCAGTAGGCTACAGGACCATGTTCCCACAATGAAAGGCTGAGAAAGCAAGGCTGCAATTCCAAGTATATAATTTTCTTTAAAGACCATCTTGCTTAACTCCTGCCATAGGCAAGGACAGCTAGTTCATATTTTCAAAGCTGTGTTCCACCTGTTCCTGAAGACTTCCAGTGGTGGACCATCCATAACTTCTCTAAGAAACCTGTTACATTGTCTTACTACCCTCATCATAAAGATTTTTCCTTATCTCTAATCTAGGTCATATATAGAGAATCATATAAAATGATTTGGGATGGAAGGAACCTTAAAGATCATCTAATCTGATCTCCCTGCTGTGGGCAGCGACATCTTCCACTAAACCAGGTTGCTCAGAGCCCCATCCAACCTGGCCTTGAATACTTCCAGGGACGGGGCATCCACAGATTTTCTGAGCAACCTGTTCTGCTGCCTCACCACCTTCACAGTCAAGAATTTGTTTCTCATATCTAAGCTAAACCTACCCTCTTTTGGTTTAAAACTGGACTCATCTTTCCAGGCTGAACAACCCCAGCTCCCTCACACATCAGAAGTGCTCTAGCCCTCTGAACATCTCCATATTCTGTTCTGCTCGGACCTCCTACAATGGATTCACTTTTTTCTTGTGTGGAGGATCTCAGAGCTGGATGCAATACTCCAGGTGGAATGTCATGAGCATGCAGTAGATGGGCAGAATCCTCTCTCTCAATTCTGCTGACCAGGACACAGTTGGTTTTCCTGGCTGACAGCACACATTGCCAGGTCATTTCAAGTTTTTTGTCCACCAGTGCCTCTGAGTCCTCCTCAAGGCTGCTCTTAGTCTGTTGATCCTCCAGCCTGGATTGATTGGTTGCCCCAACCCAAGTGTAAGACACCCAGGTTCATACGGGCACACTTGTCATGCCTGTCAAGATGAATCTAGATGTCATCACTTCCCTCAAGGGTATCAACTGCATCACTTGGCATAACTTGTAAATAACTTTATAGGAGAAGTTATTACATGCATTCTTAGTCATACACATCCCAGAGTAACCTTAAAAATTACACTGAAATTTGTACTTTATAGCAGAGTCTCAAATATCACAATATTAAGAGAAGATTCAAAACTAGTAGATAAAATACCCAGGTTACTGACTTACCACTAAGCACAGTCTTTAAGTATCACAATACTAAGAGAAGATTCAAAACTAGTAGATAAAATACCCAAGTTACTGACTTACCACTATCAGAGTTAGACTAAATTATTTGTGCCTACCAAACTGTACATAAGAAGGTGTGTACAGAGAGGTAGTCCACCAACTAAAAAAAAGGTGGCTCAAAATGAAATTTCACAAAAACACTGTGTATTACATTATAATATCCACAGTCCCACATAATATAATAATTCTGGAACCAGTTCTCACCCAAAATTTATTTAACATTAATTGGACAAACCTGAAAGTTTCTTAATAAAAATTATTAAATTGTGATTTTCTTCCTAGTTTTAAATTAGAGTGATACGATCACATTCAGTAAGCAAAGGCAGACAAACTGACAGCTCCTAATCAAGAGTTATTTACACTAAATATAAAGTTTTAAAATGGCTTGAGCAGACTTCAATGCTGTATAAACTCAGTTCAAAAACAGAGGGCAAACTTCTTACAAAGATGAATTATCTGGAGCAATTTAAGTAAATTTTTCACATATTTGGGTTTTTTCTATTTTAAAATAACATATTTTCAGTTTTGTTTGCTTTCTTCCTCACTGCTTGTTTTGTCTTGGGGTTTTTGGTGGGGATTTTGTTTGGGTATTTTTGTTTTGTTCTGTTTATTTGGTTGGTTTTTTACCAGAATTACTATAGGGAGTTCCTATGGATTGTGTAAAATAGAAACTTAGAATAAATGACAACAATTATCACTTTTAGGGCCTTTTTCCTAACAGAACAAGACTCTTTTCTGATGCAGAGTAAGATTACTATTCCATACTAACTAAGATGGGAATATAAAATATTTGAACAGAGAAATGCAGAATTAATCTACAGGAAAGACAAAGAACTTCTTGTGGCCAAGCAAGCCAGAGACAGGTACAGGAAGCAGTCTGCTGATCCTCTTCTTGACAGGGACAAAAAAAGGACTAGAAAAAAAATCCCACAAATAAACCATGTCTACCATGCACATATAAACTAATTAAAAAAGTCAAACTGTGATTTTTTTATTGTTGTTTCTTTCTTTGTTTTAAAGCACCACATAGTAATCTTTGCCCAGATAAGCTCGAAAATATATGTTTCAAATTGCATAACAGGTGTGAAAGCACATAAGAACAGAGAGGGTCAAGTTTACATACACACATAACACACACATGCACACATACATATGTACACACATATATGTACACCTATACTGTCTTTGTACATGTGCTAAATGAGTGCTGAAGAAACTAAAGAGGCAAAAACTGACTAGATGGAAAGTTGATTATTGTAGCATATTGAACCACACACCCTCTTTGGAAGGTGATCACAGGACACAGGCTGAGCTGTGGAAGATTTAACACAGCAGCATCTGGCTCCTTAGCTATCTCCACAGGCACTTGTAATGACATCTTTGAAGTTGTGTGTGCATCTGTCACTTGTTTAGTCTGCTTACTGACTGCCCCAGCTGAGCACCATTTTGATACTTTCAGACATGGAATAATCAGAGAATAAATCCAAGCATTTCATTTAACAACTACCTCGCTGTGTACATGTTCTGCACATTTTTTTCTGGGTTCTATGTAAAATTGGTCAAGAGACAAAAATAACTCTCAATGCCTTATCTCAACTGCAAAAGTCACAGAAATTTTTCTTTCCACTGATGCAAATCATAAGATAAAATATTGATGGTGTCCTAATGGATGAACTATTCCAGAAGATTTTTTTTCCTTTCGTTTTCCCTTCTAATTATACTCTTAAAAATATCATCCGAAGATTAATTCTGATTTTTCAAAAAATCAACTAGAAATCAAAACCAGAATAGGGAACAGTGACAATACATTGATATAAAAACTGAGCCTTTTAGGCTATCTGATTTCAGAATAAGGATCTTAAAACATTGCACAGCACTTTTTCATCCAGACATTGTTCCTTTTAGGTCTTTGAAAAATTGACTAATGCAAGGATGGTGCAGTTGGAATTCCATTTTCCATCTGCATGAGTTTGAACATTCAGGGCTTAGAATTAGCCCAGGACTTAGATATTGACTAACTGGCTAGTTTTCATAAAGCAGTAGAATACAGCAGGAGGTACTTTATTATAGCAGAATTTCAGAATCTGGGCAACTGGGATTGAAGAGTCTTGGTGAAGAAAATTTAGTCAAATTTAAGTGTAAAAAAAGAAAAAAAGTGGTTCTCCCTAATAATAGATAAAACTCTCTTCAACCAAAATTCTGTTTGAGTTGAAAATGGATTTCTACAGAAGTCACCTTGGAACACCACAACAGGATGACAGTAGAGGGAAAGAGGAATGTGATAATGTGTACATGTCTTGAGAGAAAAAAGGAAAAAAGTAGTTTGGGAAAAGAATTTAGCATCTTCTGTGCTAAATTAACAGGAGTTAGTCATCAAGAGAGAGCAAAAGGAAGAAGTCACGTGTTTGCATACTGTAATCAGGTCTACCACATTGTATTTAAGAAAAAGATACTTCTCCAGAGTTTTCTAAAAAACACCCATTTTGAAAAAATGCCAAACAATCTATTAAATAGGTGGTTTAATCCCAATCCTACACAGATATGTAGGCCTTTTTGTACTTGTTAGTAAATCTCTCAAAACAATGAATTGAAAATATGAAGAAATTATCCTACTATTAAATAGTTCACACCTATTGAGTTTATATTAAATTAAAAAAAAATTAAAAACCAACTACAAAAATGCAAAATATACTGAAGTTTCAAAACACACAATATGTAAAAAGTAATTCACAAAGATTTTCTTCTCTCTTTTCCATCTGTTTACTCTCTCTTCTCTATAAAAAGTGTCATGCCATTTATTTACAGATTTTTGTCTTTGTTTAAGAGGATTGAAAGTAGTTTCATTCTATGTAGATATGGACAGGAGAGTGCACCACAGGATTACTAAGGTTGGAGTTTAAGTAACAACCAAGTCTTGCTCAAAGCAGGACCACCTATGAGATGAATACAAATTGTTCAGAGCTTTATCCAGTCAGTATCTGAGAATCTGTAAGGACAGACCTCACAGTCTCTCTGTACAGTGTCTTCTGGTGTCTGACTGCCCTTCTGTTGAAATGGTCTCTTGTCCTTCTGTCATACACCACTGAAAAGAGCTTCATTCATTTTTTTCATGACTTTCTTGTATTTATGGAAAAGCTGTAGGTAGGTGGTCCTAAAGCTGTTTCATCCTGAATTTAACAAATTCCATTCCCTCAACTTCTCCCATAGCAACTTCGCCAGTCCCTAATGATCTTAGTGGTTTTCTGATCAATACCTTGCTCATATGGCAGGCTCCAAACTGGTTGCAGTATCCCAACATGATCTAGCAGGTGTGGAGCAAAGGCAGATAATTCCTGCCCTTGACTGACTGGTTGTGCTCCCTGTGACATAGACCAAGGTATTCTTATCTTTTTCTGCAGATTGAACACATTGCTGATTGTCTAACAAGGACCACAGAAACCTTCCATGAAGCTGCTGCACATACAAATCAGTCTGCAGCCTGTAAGGCTGTAGGCACAAGTAATACAAAGCTGTATTATATACATACAAAATATGGTGTTAAACAATATAAAAGAGTCTTGAACAATATTGGACAGAAGGTAAAGGCTATTCATATCAGCCTTTGGAGTTTCTCTTCACTTGTAGAAAGGGAAAACTTTCTCATCAGTGTTATAAGACAAAAGACATTTATTCTTTTTACTTACTTTGATCTCTTTTCTTTATGGATAAAGGTTGCATTTCCAGAAAACATCAACCGTAATTCTTGTACAGTCTTTCCCAAGTTTACTCTATCTAGAAGACCAAGGAAAGCACACACATTGTCACGAGTGGGCAGGGAAGATCTCTGTGGTCTGATTACCTCAAAGACTTCAATTACAGATCTCTGCTGTTCTAGGATAAAAAATATTTCTAAACATCTAAGACTCTCTTTTGAGAAAATCAAATCTATGAAAGCAAAACTGTCCAACTGATCTCATCAATTGGCAATCTCAAAATAACTAGGTTTTATGTGTTCTTCTGCCATATACTTTTAAACACTGATGAAGTTGCTAGTTATTTTAAATCTCTGCTTCTATACAGATAATGCACATTATACTATGCTTTGATGAACTTACTGTTTATCCTTCACATATAGTAACAAAGAAAAGTTAAAACATATATGGAACATTTATTCCCAGCTGTAGCTGAAAACAAAATAACAATGCAAATGCTCTGACAGTGCTTTTCTATTTTAACTTTATTGTTTTGACAATAATTTAACAGTTGTGTTTAATCAGCATTAACATCCCACCCTGAACAAATTGCATCTTGTACTTCACTGAAAAGCCAAGCCTCATAAAGACAGATGTACTCCATGGTGCTACTTTTGTATGTCAATAAAACTGACAGAATAAAGGAAGATAGAGAATGTGTAATCCATTTGTCTTACAGGACCTCTACAGAGAAGACACAACACCTGTTATTGGATCTTATTCAAATAACACAGAAACACTTAATAGTTAGTGTCATGCTTAGCACAAAAGATAAATATAGAATAGGTATACTTTGAGCAGCAAGCTCCAGTGCAAATTCTCTCAATAAGCATACCACTGACCTGATACATCCACGAGTTGCAGCACAGACTTATACACAGAAAATAGCTCCAGTCAGTAAGTGACACAGCTGCACAACCACAGCCTATGCCCAAGATGAGGAATACTCTCAAGAGATCCTAGCTTCCATTTCAAAGCTCATTACATCATGTACCATTGCTCTTGAAGAAATTACATTTGGAAATCAAGACGCTTGGTCCTAACCCAGACCAATTTTTGACATATATTGGTGTTGGGACAAAATGTTTTCTTTTTCTGCCTCTTCCTCTTTTCTATTGTCTGTTTGGATCAAAAGCTCATAGTATCTACCCAGAGAGGTTATTTATGGATAAAATGACCATAAATATAGTACCTTAAGTAAAAGTAACTCTTTCTGCTACTGAAATAATATTTCCTAGCAGATATTCTGCATTATTTTTTGCCAATGGCGGTAATTTTTCTCCATCAAACTTTACCAGCTTTGTACATATGAAAAACTCCATACTGGTAGGTAGAAAAACAAAAAAGATTTATACCCTATATTTCCAGAATATTAAGCAACATTTGCAAGGCAAGTTTGTCCATCCTACATTATGCACCCCAGATTGATTCAGAAACTGAAGTCTTCTAAGGAGAGGGGACTGAGTTGTTCCTCAATTAATTCTATGGTTTGTTTGTTTGTTTATGTTAAGGAAAATATTATTCACTGAAACACTTTGATGTGTACATCTTAGAAACCAAGGAGCACCTAGATCTGGAAAAGCCTGTTCCACTCTGTGCAATTATCTGCTTTAAAACTCTGTAGGGAAAATTTGCTTATTGATTAAAGCACTACAAAATCATGAAATAGATGATGGTAGAAGGGTCTTCAGGAAATCCATTCTAAACACTGTCCTCAAAGCTGAGTCACTTCAAGCAGGTTATCAGGGACTGTGTCTTTCAGGGTTTAGTAACTCTGAGAATGATTATTACTAAATATTTTGGGGCAAACTGTCCAAGTTTTTGAGCTCTCCTACAGTACTAAAGTCTTGTTTTATGTTTAAATGGAATTTCTTGTGTTTCAGTGTGTGTTCAGTCAAGAGTTAGAGGTTCAATTCCCAACTGTGCCCAAGTATCTCTGTAAATAACTTTCTGAGACACACTCCTTGTGAAACAGGAATAGTACTATCTACTTGCTCAGACTTGTGAAACAGGATATATCTATTAGATTTTAAGTACTCAAGAAGCTCTGAAAATCTAGTTTAAATGAAA
>JAWWLZ010000094.1:1733782-1746598 GCA_035041345.1 Poliocrania exsul | reverse complement strand
TCCAAAAACAAAGACAGTGGGAATATGCACAGTTGTGACACCTCGGTGGAGGAACCGGCATGTCACATACCTGCAGTTTCAGCTGTGGAAAGCCACCAAGCTGTGCCATGTCACCATTACCTTCTGCAAAATCTCAGTTCAAAGAAAGGTGTGTGACATGTCTGCCTCACACTTCAAAGACACATGTGCCACGTGGCAAAAGCTGCTTCAAGCCCCTTCTTATGTTTTGGATCAGCATTTTATTCCTAGGGGGTTTATTCCTTCTCCCACATAGTGCTAATAAATGGAGGAAAATCGTTTCCATTTTACACACCTGAAAGCATCAGATTTCAAAAAGTAGTGTCAGACCTGTCACCTTGTATGTATGTGCATTTTTGACTATTCACACTGAGAGTGGCTTTTGCATTCCATCGTGCTGAGCTGGCACTTTTAACACAGTTTCTTCAAGTAATATTGAACTTACATGTGTGGGATTGTGCATTGTGGATGGATACACAGATTTTATTTTGTGGAAATACACTGTAGGGTGATCCAAAATTTCTGAGGTAATGGTGCAAGCATCCTATCAGTAAAATTAGTGACGTTGCAGTAAAAGCAATAAAGTAAAATTGATTTACATAAGTGAATCATCTCATGAGTTCCTCTGTATAATGCATTTAATGAAATCCTTAATCAACCTATTACAGGATCATCTGGAATTTTTACTCTGAAGAATCTTTTTTCCTGAAAGAAAAACCTTCTCATGGATATTTTCACATCTGAGATGAAAACATAAGAATTCCATTTGGATAATGTTTTTGAGATGGAGGATACTCAAGCACCTTAACACAACATTTTATGAAACAGATTAAGTGTCAATTTTGGAGATACACTTAAATAAACAAGAAAATAGAATATTTTCTATTGTAAAGGACATATATATACATATACATATATACATATATATGTAAATGTTAAAATTTCTTATTATTATTCCTTTTATCAGTCAAACTTCTTGAATATTGTCTAAGAACATCTCTTATCATCAACACTGGAATTCCCTTTGAATTCAAGTGAGCTTTTACCAACAGGATACTCTTTTGAGGCACTTTCTACCCACTGCATAAAGACAGACAGTCACACTGCACTTCAAGTGATAACTTTGACAGCTATCCTGGACAATGTGCAGCTTAAGGAATGGCTTTCACAAGGAGGACTCCCTGCGAAAAAAGAGTTTCTAGGTTTCAAATCATACTCCCTTGGAAAAGAGTAGCAGGGTTGTGCAGAAAAACTAGATGATGCAAATAGTCACACAAGTTTCTGTGGGGTAGCTTCAGGCTGGAATTATACCAAAACAGCTGCCTGATCATAACTACAATTCCTTTTATCTTCTTTCTTCGGTTTATGATCAGGTAGTTTCTGGTGCACTGCAGTACTAATCTGCTCCATACTCTTGCAAATTTATTCCTGTTTATATATCATAGGATCTTAATAATATAGCTGCTGAAATCAATACCATTTTGTCTTTATGTTATACTTTTCTTAAATTTTGTACTTTTTTTTTTTTTTTAAATAAGTATTCCTAAGCATTTCTTACTATGTGTTATATTTCAAAAGATTATTTTTTCACAGTGACATTTTTGGGCATAAACTGATGCTCAGGAAGTTCCACCTGAAAATGAGGAAGAACTTTCCTGTGCAAGTGACCCTCACTGGACATATTCAAAAAATCTTCAGGCACAATTCTGAGCAATGTGCTTGAGAAAGCAAGTTAGACCAGATGATCCACTGTGGTCCCTCCAACCTTACCTATTCTATGGTTCTGTGGTTTCTGTGTCATGTTAATAAGGCAGCACTTGCAGCTACATTTTAGTCATACATGAGTACTCATCTAAGAGTGAAAGAATCAAGTAAATTTATTTCTACATGGTATTAGAACCGTTCTCTTGCCCAGGTGAATTTTCTGTTAAGGATGAAGAGATGTAGCTGACACTTAGACAGTAGTCATAATGTTTCCTGTATTTGCCATGAACTAGATTCTTGATTTCATGTGTAAGAGAGGCCAATCAACCAGGAACCCAGAATGCTTCAAAATGGTAGGCGATATAATTTTTGTCTGTATGTGCCATTACATACCTTTTTTCTGTAAGAGAGAACTATAAATACAAATATCTGTATTTATGTAACCAGGCATTTACCTCTTGAAGTGAGTTCAAAGAGCCAGAAAGGAACACCTTTGCTAGGGAGACAGGCTGAGGGAGTTGCAGTTGTTCAGCTTGGAGAAGACAAAGTTCTGGGGAAACCTTAAAGTGTCTTCCGATAAGTACAAGAGGGATGGAGAGGGACTTTTGAAAAGGACATGGAGTAATGGACAAGGGGTGATGGCTTCAAATTGACAGAAGACAGGTTTAGGTCACATATTAGGAAGAAATTTCTTACTGTAACAACGGTGAGGCATGGCACAGATTCCCCAGAGAAGCCGTGGATGCCCCATCCCTGAAAGTGTCCAAGGAAAGGTTGGATGGGACTTTGGGCAACCTGGTCTAGTGGAAGATGTCCCTGCCCATGGCAAGTGGATTGGAAAAAGATGACCTCTAAGAGTCCTTCTAACTGAAACCATGCTAAGATTCTTGGTTTTTAACAGAGAAAAGAGAAACAAAGCTTAGATATCCTGGGAGCTAAACTACCTAGATCTTTTGAGGATTTGTTTTATTTTAAATGGGCCAAATCCAGCTTTCACAGATGTCAAGAAACTATTTCTCACTGAACTCAACAGGATTCATTATGCTCTTGATATTTATGGAATTCAGTTTATATAAGCTGGCAAGTTTCAAAGCCTATGGCTTTAGGCTAGTTATTTTTGCCTATATGGCTTTAATAACGTTGGTTAATGGAACAACTTCATTTTTATTCCTTCAGACCTCTCATTAAGTTATATTTTTCCTACTAGTTCTAATTCAGCAATAGCTATCTCAAGATTCCTGCAATACTTGAAACTTCTGTTGTTGCCATCACAAGGTTTTATCCTTATTTCTACACCAAACAGCATCCTTTCTTGAAGAGACTTCTTACTTTACTGTTTTCAAATAAAACTGAGATGAGATTGCTTAAATGGAAATCCAACTCTATATCTAACATGATATTGTTTATGTATCAAAAACCAGAAAGAATTCTTAGTCCTAAATTTCTAATTCTAATATTACATAATACAAGTATCCTCTCAGCAATAGTAGTACATCAAGTTTATTACTGTTAGAAGAATCAAAATGATTCAATTATTCAAAATGTATGCACTGAAGCTACACTAGTTTTAAAGCAGTTTAAATATGAGAAGATCAAAAGTTGATAAACTTCCCTCTTTCACTAACTTAACATATGGGTCAAAAATGTTGCTAAATGGAAGACTTTTCACCATATACTTCTAGAATATACTGATGTAGTTATTAATTATACAAACACAGTAACATAAAGGCAAGTAAGCAAGCCAGCAAGTCTCAAGGGAGGAAGAAAGCACAAAGTAAGGGAAATATAAATATAGTGAACTCAAACATAATCTCATCTAACTATCCTTCATATGAAGACTAAAATTAGGTAAAACTTGCTTATTTAAATCAATTTATCATTCCTGTGAGGCAGAAATCTGACCGGAGTTCTCCAGGAAGAAAATCTCCTTAATCTCATATATATTTCCCCCAAGACCTTCTGGGGCACAAATGAGAAAAAGCAAGAAGAAAAAATCAGATTTTCCAACATCTCAACCTGAAGTGGTGACTCTAAATTTCAGACACCTCTTACATTTCCATAAAAAAATACCCCTCAAACTCTGTATCTGTCAACTACTTAGAAACAAATTTATTGTAAGTTTTGGATGGTTTTAAATATCTACATAGAATAATTATAAAATTACTAAGCCAAGGTGTTATTAAAATTTCAAGAATGCATTAATAAGCTTACATGATTGCTTGGGATCATTTCAAGAGAGCAGCTTTTGCTTGTATGAACATCTGTGGGAAAATGCTGAAATGGACCTCAGAGGAGGACAGCACTGGGAAGTCAGCAGCTGAACCTTACTAGCCACGTACATGAGAGCCTTGTTAAAAGTTTTTAAATTGTGTGGTTTATTTCTATGGTTTTTAGTTAAGAAACTTTTCTGTATCACCTCTCTCTGCCGTTGTCACCTTCCTGCACTGTCATCATCACCCTACCCTTGTCCTCCCCTGAGTTCCCCGGGGCTGTTGTTCTCCAAATGAATCATCATATGCTCATTAAAGTACCGGCATTGTTTCTCTCTGGGCTGGGTGCAGCCCCGCCGGGGGAACCTTTTGGACCAGGACGGTCCTACCCTCTTCCCACACTTCTGCGGTGGCAGCTGCGGGAACATGCCCCTGGGCATGCCTCCACTGACCCAGAACGAGCCGGGGTTGAGCCTGCCAGTCCAAGCCAGGGCAGCGCTATGTTTGGGATCCCTCTACCTCCTGTCGCCGTGACAGCCCGCAGCTGTATGACTGCTGCTCCTGCCATCTTCCACCCTTGTCCTAGCCCTACTGGCTATCTCTCCTGTCTATCCCCAATCCCTGGTTTTCTATTGGTTTTTATCCTCCGTTTCCCTTATTGGCTAGCCAAGGCACCTAAGTCATTCCCCTTCTGGAGCCCAAATCCAATCCTTTCTCAGCTCCAGCACTTTCCCCCAAGGACCCCATAAAAGCCTTGTGAATTTCGCAATAAACCTGTTTTCGTCCGTAGGCAGGAACCAATCCCCTCCTCCCAAGTTGCATTACTAACGGTTTCCCCTCCACCCAATGTTGGATTACGTGGTGCCTCACATTTGGCGCCATTTAATGTGATGCTGGGGAGAGGGGAACAGTTCTTTCCTGTCCTCCAGACCGAAAAGGTCTCTGTCTCAGTGCTCCCTAGCTCCAGAGGACAGGTGGGAACCACTCCCCTCCCCCCAGCGTCACTTGAAAGATCATCAAAGATGACCTTTACATACCTCAATGCACTACAACAGATTTCATGTCAACAAGATTATTTTTCAGAACTTCTTCAGAACTGAGTGCCTAGAGTCAAAATTTCAAACTCATTAATTTAACAAAAGGACATCCTTCATTAAAAGCTTTGTCATTTTAGAAAGTCCGCTTTTTCCATAAGAAAGACACTCACATCTAGACGCTCAGCTATATTCTGTAAGTCAATATGGGCAGCCATGCGAAGTCTTAAATGTTTGGAATTTTTTTCTCTTTTTTCCTATGTATTTCAGGAAGCTGTTATTTTCATTCTTTGTCACCAGTACTGAAGAAGCCAGATGATGCCATTGTCAGGCCACTTCAAAACATATTTGAAGAGTCAATGTGATTTGGGAAGATTTATTCCTTCCTAAAGAAGCAGATAAAAGTCAATGCTATCTTCAGATATGGCAGAAGGAGAACTAAAGGAGCTAAAGGTTCAACAGCCTCATCTTGACTCCCAGGAAGGTGAGGATGAGTGACTATACCCTCATTTAGGTAATTTCCAAATATACTAAAGATGTGAAGCTAATTAGATGTAGTTGGCACTGATTTGAAAAGAAGAAATCCTGTATGATGGGTTTGATCCATGGCTTCCTTAGTAACCAGGTGTAACTAGGGAAGTGGACATTACATAAGTATTCCACACATGTTTTCCACGTAACAGAGGAGGAGGGGAGATAGGAAGTTATTTAGTCTTCCTTCTTCCGATGAGGTTTGGGAGGAGCAGAAGGAACCTAGACAGTCCCTTATTTCAGTTGGTTTCCTCGTGGTATAGCGGTGAGACTGTATCTTGGCTAGTTTCCCTCTTTCTAAAGTTTTTGACTGTATTTGTCTGTTGTATGTTTGGGTTTTTTTTTGGTTTTGGCCCTCCTTATTGCTTGTCACCCGCTCCCCCTTCCCTCTTCCCCTGGGAGGGGCCCCAAATGGTATGTACTAATTGCAAACGCGGTTGTAGATGTTAGAAAATATAATTTCTGTTTTAATTTAGTTCGGTTTTCTTTGAGTTTCTTGCTTTCTTTTCAGTTTTTTTTCCCTTTGCTGGGAAGACTTTGGGAAGGAAGGAGGAGGGCAGTTCGGACTTGGGAAAAAGAAGTTGGGCTAAACCGAGACATCCTGTTTGACTAACCTGATAGACTTTTACAAGGAAATTATTACCTTGGTTGAACGATGGGGAATAGAAGATCTTGGCTATTTTGACTTTTTCAAGGCTTTCAACTTTTTACTTTTATTATCTTTATAGATAAACTGATGAAGAAAGCATAGACTAGAAACATGGACTGTGAGGTGAACTGAAAGTTGCTGAGCTGATGAGATAAAATTAGTGTTGTGATCAGCACTACAAAGTACAAACTTGTGAATTTTGAAGAAAATATAACGTCCTATACATGGGGAGGAATAACACCAGGCATTAGTACAGGCTGTATGGTGATCAGTTGGAAAGCAGTTTGGTGAAGAAGGAACTGCTGGTTGGTGTGGACAACAAATTGGTAATGAGCCAGCAATGAGCCCTCACAGAAAGGCAAACAGCCTTCTTTGATGTGTTGGGCAAAGAGTCACCACCAGGTTGAAGGAGGTGGACCTTTTTCTCTACTCAACCGTGGTGAAACATAGAGTGCTTTGTCCAGCTCTTGGCTCTCTAGTTTTGGAAAGACTTGTACATATTAGAGAAAACCCAGAAAAGGGACACAAAGATGACTAAGGGACTGGAGCATCTTTCATACAAGGAGAGACTGAGAGCTGAAACTGTTCAGCCAAGACAAGGGAAAGCTCAGAGGGATCTTGTCACTATTCACAAATACCTGGTGGAATACAGAAGACAGAGACAGAGTCAGGGCTACCCAGTGATAGGACAACTGCCAATGGGCACAAATTGAAACTGGAAATTCCACCTGAACAGAAGAAAAATACTTTTTCAGTTCTAGAAGTGGTCCAGCATCAGGCAAAGTTACTCAGAGAGGTTGTGCAGTCTCCAGGAGTTAATCAAAACCTGACTGGACACAGTCCTCAGCAACCTACTATGGTTGACCCTATTTTTAGCAGGAGGGGTAAAGTCAAGGATCTCCAGGGGTCTCTGCCAGCCCCAAGATTTCTGTGATTTCATATCTGTTAGGTACTAGATTTTTCTAGCTTTGGTGGTGTGCAAGAAGAAAGAAGGAGTAATGTAAAGGCAAAACATTACAGAAAAGAAATCACATATCAGTAAATGTGAGGTTTTCTACACAAAAGCATGAAAAACTTAAAAGCATCAAGTTTGAGCCTTTCTATATGAGGTAATTCTTTTATATATCTATTTTTTTTAAGTAAGTACCATCCCTTAAGAATCTATGATTGGTGATTTGTGGTTTATAAGAGGAGGAATAAACAGACCTCTGTAAGGTCCTTCTTAACATAAGAGCATGGATAAACTTTGCTTTTTTCCTAATAGTTTTCAGTTCTAGTTTTTTGAAAATATGGATTGCCCACTGAGAATCTTTTCATTCTCCTCAACTGGCAGGTATTCATACATTCAGAATTTCATAGAAAGAACATGATAAAATGAAGAACATACAAATGACATTATACTCCTGAGCTGAAGAGCATAATTATCAATTTTATTGTCTCAAGGGCAAAAACCAGAAGTTCAACAGTAGGGAGCATTTTTCTTTGTGTGGAATCCATGTATTTTGCCTTTGTGAGTTACTACACAGAATGTGACAGAAATTATTAGGCACTGCAGTTAATTAGTCCAGCTTTTTCTTCCAAGCTCGCTGTTACTAATACAGCTGAAATGCTTAAATCCACCAAGAGAAATGGACAATGTCTTTTCATACCATATTTCACACAACAGTTTCCTGCAGCAAATCATTAAGCAGCCAACAGATGCATTTCGTTTTCTGTTTGTACATTGCAAGAAATTCTTCTTGAAGGGCAAATATAACATTAGTTTGTGCTCCTATTATAGTGCATGATAATGTCATGACTGGAATTCCTTCCTCAAACTAAATGTTGATTTTTAGGGCTCATTTTACTTTCTTTTTTTTCTTTTTTACTTTTTCTTTTATTCTCACTTACCATCTTTAACTACACTTGCCAGTGCCATTGTAAGTGGCATTCATGAAAAGATTTTTGGAAAGGTAGTTCAAGGTTCACAGTGCGAACAAGACAGGGCCAGATTGTTCATAGAAAGTAGCAGCATAAACCCTACAGATGATAAGGTAAAGACTTTATAATTATTATCTTCCAGGCAACCACACAAGCCAGTGTTTGCTGTGGATCTGAGGCAAACACAAAAAGTTTTCTTTATCCTTCCTCTGTCTCTTTTGTTTCAGCAGTGAAATGCAAAGCAAATATACTTCAGTGTCATGATTTTTTTGTTGGCACCTTTCCACAGCCAATTCCATTCATCCAGAAAAGGGATGAAATTCCATCATTCGAGCATGACATCTCAAAATTCAAACTTAATGAGAGCTTTGGCAGCTTCTGTCGAAGGCAGACAGTGATTAACAAAACACTTCAGAGTACAAGGCACAGCAGTACTCAAAGAAAACAGTGATGATCTCCACTTAATTGTAGAAAAGCCCAAAGCATCTGCCAGTGGAGGAAAGCTCAAGCCATAAGGAGCTATTGCTCAGATAGGCTGTCATCTCCAGAGATCAACAACCATATGCTCAGCTCAAGCACAAACTCCAAAGAAGTTAATTTTCTGACAAAATACAGGGATAAATATGACATTCAAACAAGTGTGCTCACTCATCCTGAACACACGTTCATCTGCACGTATCAGACTTATGCATCGTTTAAACTAAAGCAAATATAATTTGTTTGGAACACAAACACTACTGTGTGAGCACAGGTATAATTAATCTCTGTCCGCTCCACAGGTTCTTGTGTTTGACCAGTTAATGCTTACAGTAAACTTTTGATGAATGAATGTGGTCACCTGTTGCAAACTGTCTTACTGTGTAAAATATCCACCATTCTTTCCTACTACCTACTATGCACATAGTTATCACATCATCTTGCCACAAAATATTTTCATCCTGAATTTTATGACAGTATAAGGTTGATTTCTCAATGCTAAGTACTGGGTCTTTGAATAAATTCAAATGTGAAGCAAGCTTATTTAAAGAAAATTATCATCTAAGTGTGCAGAGCTATGGAAAGCTTAAATAGTCTACTAATATATTAACTCTTTTGTACTTATTTGCTGCCTGATAGTCAACGAATGGAAATATATTATTAAAATGTATATGCCTGGCAGCAAAAAATTAACAGAAGGGAAAAGGTCAATCTAAAAGTGGAATGTACTAGGAAAAACCACGTTGAATATAAAGTTAAATGTACTTTTAGTTTATGAAAAAACTTTTTCATTTTTTTTCTTTTTTAACAGTTACCTCAAATGTTGTTCTGATATGTCAAGTACATGATATTCTGACTTTGTTGGAAAATAACTTAGCCAAACACTCAGGAAGCATTCAGTGTACTGTCTGAGACAGGCTTTCTAGATAGGTGTAGTTCCAGAAATTCACATAGTTAGCTCATAAATGTCAGCATATCACATGCATCAGTCTGCACACTTATCCTTGTTCTGTCCCAACTTAACCAAAACTTGCATTCAAACTCCCCATGCGTAGCTTTGGGACATTCTACAGATTTCCTAAAGTAACAACACTCATCATAACAAGGAGTGTAAGAAAAATGGAGATTAGCCAATTATTTGATACATTGTTTTAAGAGCATCAGTGCTCAGTGCAAGTAACCTGAATATTGTGGACATCTAAAACTATTAAAGAAAATAAGGCCTGTTCCTAGCAGCACAGCTATGTGATTGTTTATTGAAAGATATATTTTGGATGTAGATTAGCAATGCTGTAAATAGCAAAATGCAAAAGACAATTATAATCAACATGTGCCCTTAAATGAGTGGAAGAAATGGTAGCAATCATTAGCTTTCTCATTTTATCTGGGTTTTTTGTTGTTGCTGTTTGGTTTGTTTGGGTTTTTGTTTTTTGTTGTCTTTTTTGTTTGGCTGTTGTGTTTTTGGTTTTTTTTTTGGTTGGTTTTTTTAAATTGTATTGATTGTCTGACATACTTCTTGGTAAGTTGCTAAAATACAGCAGTACCATAAAGCATATGGAAACATCTGAAGGCAGAACAGGATTCCTCATGCTACAGCAAGATGGGCTGCAGGAGAGATTTACATAGCATGAGTGATGAACAGCACACAAACTCCACAGTGTTTTGTAGCCCAGAAAATACAGACAGTTTGAGAAAATCCTGGTTGGATAGTAGAGGATGAGTTTCAATACAGGCTGTTGTAAGTTGTGGCCCTAGGGCACACTTCATACCTTTCTTTCAGGGGGGGACTGCAATGAAGTCAAGCTTCCCCAGGAATTCCCTGGGAGGTGCTACTTTCCACTGATAGAGATAAAATTATGTCTACATTATTTAGAAAACTGCGGTTAGACTGCAAATAGAGCATAATGCAAACTTTGTTATATCTTCGGCTCCCACACACCCAGGGCTGAATAACAACAATATATCTCCCCATTTTGGGGGGCAGAGTATTTTATAGAGGAACATCAGTGGAGAAAGAAGTACTTGGCAGAGTCAATGTGTACAAACAGCTCAGCTGAGAGCTCAGCAAAGGGCTCTGTTGTGCTATCTCACAGCACAGACAATAACACATGAAATGAAAAAGGCTCTCCCAAGTGCATGGAAAACACAGACAATATCACACCGTCGCTCCCCACAGACTGTCTGTTATGGGCAAAGCAGCTTATAACAAGCAGAGCCAAAAAAAAAAAAATCAGCCACACCCCTGAGAACAATAGAAAACAAACTCTTAAGAATAAAATTTCGTTGCAAAAAGACATAAAATAAAAAGAAGTAATTTTTTAGAACCTAGACATTCCTTCAGTAGATTTTAGTATTAGAGAAACTTAATTTATCTACTTTTTAAATTATAGTTTATAGTAGTTTTGTAAACAAAATAATTTTTAAAAACTGTTATAGTATTCCAAACAAGATAAGTTTTTCAATTTTTGAATAGCTAGGAGAGTATCAAAGGACTGAACAGCAAGAATTGATGTGACTTGCAAAATAGATGGAGAAACAGTTGTGCAGGACCCAATTTAACAAGCAACTTAAATATCCATTTTATTTTTAGTGTGTAGATATTCTAATTAAAGTGCATAGAATTCAACAAATGCTTAAAATGAAATATATGCAAATTTTTTCCTTCTTTCAGATTCTGTCACTCATATTTCCAGCAAAGTTAACAAAATAAGCAATTAGCATCTCACACTGCAAACAGTGCTCATCTTTCAACTTCTACAAAGTGTTAGAGTCTGGTCCCTTAGGTAGCAAATATAAAGAGTGCATATATGCGTGTAATACCAACAAAACAGCAGCATATGAGTATTAAAAGCAATCATACAAGTAACTTCAAGCTTGCATGTGCAGTTACTCAGTTTATCTTTTTAAAAATATCATAAAAAGTCAAACCCGGTACACACTGCAGGTAATACGTTTTCAAGGGAATTTGGCTGTACATCCAGACCCATTTTGTTTTGGAGTACAAGAATGCCCCACATCTTTTTCTAGCAGCTCCCTACAGCATTTGGGAGAGATACATATGCTTATGATGTAGTTTTTTATTGGGCTTTCACTAAGTTCCACATAGAGTACATTTTAGCATATAATTTTAAAAGCTTTTGAAGTCAAATAGAATTGCTACTATCAGGTAGCGATGTAGCTAAACAGAGATTGCACATGAATAATTTGTGTTACTCCCTTCTGCTGCCTGATTTGAATAGTTTAGAAAAAAAAAAAAAGAGGTAATTTTCTTGTTTTATTTCTATATAGCTGGTTTCACTTATTTATTTGCCTTAAAATGTTTCTGAACCTAAGCAGATTCTACCAATTTCTATCATTTTAAGCATTTTATTGCTTGTAGGAAATGTATTCTTAAGTGATATATGCAGTGAATTAAAAACTTGCTTACTTTACACAAAAACATAATCCACTAAATACCACTATAACTGGCACAGATCTAAAATATGTTTCCTACTGGACATCAGAAAACATGTCATAAATGTAATAAAGTAACATCTTCTTTATTGACAATGAAGATCTTTCTTGTGCATATCAGTTGATTAAACAAAATTCCTTAATCCCTTCAATTCAAACAGCAAAGCAGCTTTGTTAACAGAACAAATTCTGCTCTAATGAAAGATTAAATCAATACACTAACACCAAGAGAGATTTCTGTGACAGCTTATGAATATCAGCGTTAATATTGCAATAATGGTTTTTTGCTGTACTAATTATATTTTCACACATTTTGTGAATCTCTAAAGGGGTAATGTGGTAGTTTTGGCCTTAGTTTTAGCTAGGCCTAGATTAGGCCTTAATTTTAGTAGGCCACAGTTTTAGTAAGCCCTGATAGTGTTACATAGAGGAGACAAGTATCACCTGACTTAAGGAACCAAAGAGATATTTCATATTTGATGTCAAATCAGGTATAAAAGGAGGTGTAAGAGGTGCCTAGCTATCTTTCCTCTTCATGGCCAGTTGCTGAGCAGACCTTCTATCACCATGCTGGAAGTGTTAGACCTTGCCACCACTTCACAGCTGTTTGGTTCAGAAAGCAAACATTTCTTTGTCATTGTTTTGCTTTTTATTTTCCCCCTCCTCTCTTGCTGAGTGTTTCTCCGCTAGGGTGGGCGACTCATTGTGGTTGTTGTTGGTTTTTTCCACTTCTGTGTTATTATGAGTTATATCATATTCTGTTTTTAATTTTCTCTCTTCTGTATAAGAAGATTGCCAGTTTGGGTTTTGGGGGGGGGGG
>JAWWLZ010000094.1:1689886-1707620 GCA_035041345.1 Poliocrania exsul | reverse complement strand
GTTCTGGGATGCTTATAGCTAATAAGTTCTCCCTGGCTAAAGTGTGGTCCTCACAGGAAGGTCAAAAATCTTTCCAGGCTGTGTTCTGTTCAGTGTTAGGCAGGCAGTGTTGGGTTCAAAAAGCTTTGATTGTTCTGAGGATGCTTGTAGCTAATAACTTTATATTAAATACAGATGGGACAAGAAATCTTTGCATTTCTGCCCCTTCTTTTCACATGACAGAGATGATTAATTTACTGTTGGATCTTTCAGGGTTTTTTTCCCAAATGTTGTCTATTATGGTTAAAATGCACTTGTCAGGTCTGTGCCCATCACTATCTCTGAACAGAGAATGATTCCAAAGTTGTTCATCTCTCTTTCAATGCAGCCGAGCAAAGGAGATTTCAGGTTAGGGAAGTTCATAATTTTTCTTCTTTTTATTTTTTTTTCTTTCTCTCCAAGTCTAGAAAACTTAATTTAATCACTAAAAGAACTGGCATTTTGTGCCAGTAGCAATATTTTCATACTCTCTAATGGATTATTTTTGCTCTGCTTGGCAGGGGACCTTTTTCTCTATAAGCAACAATACAGTATATGGAAAGTTACATTTGATGAGTTGAGACTAGATGCCCATTTCTGCTGTTCACCCTTAGAAATCGACAGTCTTTGTTCTTTACATAATATTCCTGTGCTTCTGACCTTCCAAATGTTTCTTTAATTTCTGTTCTCTGCTGCACTGAAAGAGTTTTATGAGACTGAACATAGAATTAGTAATCTATTTCCATTAGTAATAAATCTGATTTTGCCCTTGCAGGGAAACCTTTGCTTCAGTGTCTGTACTTTTGCAAAAATAATGAATTCATGCAAGAGGTTACCCAGATAAGAGCAAACCAGGGTTTAAAGTCTAGCCTGGTACAACACTGCCTCAGGGTTAAATTCTAAGCCCATTTAAGCAGGAGATATGGGGCACAAAAGTGAAAACACTCCCAGCAGCTCCCAAGGCTGCTCCAATCACCAAATCACATGCAGAAGCTCATGATTCTTTATTTTAACTGTGCTGTAAGTACACTGTTTTCAAAAGAATGAAAAGACCCTTTAATCTGTATTTTCGGCCTCTTTTCTTGGTTAATTTCATCCATTTAACTGAGTCATATTTGAGCTTTGTGAGTTCTGCCAAGTTAGTACATACTTGATCATATTTAGAAACAGATTACATTGTCTTATTTATTAGTTTATAATTTTTACATATTTTAACTTTAAATTATTTATATATTATATTTGTGATATTTATATGTAATTCACATATTTTTACTGTCAACTGTCTATTGATTTCTGCTTTAATTTCAACAGAGCTTGGGAAAATTCTGTCTATCGTGAAGTTTATATTCAGACTACAGTGTCAACATTAAAGGAATTTTTTCTGCTGTTTTAAAATGAAAACAAAATGAAGTAATTATCTTAAGGTTCCAAGATAATATGAAAAAACTACCTTCAAATTTTGTGACACATTCTTCACAGGAAACAGAAAGTACAAGACAAGGTTTGCATATATAATTAGCACACCTGTAAGTGTAATAAAGCTGGTTAATTGACAAAAAGAAGCCCAACATGTACGTATATTTGATGATACCTTTTAAAAATTTGTATACATTTTTATCTGATATGACCAGCTCCAAAAATGGCTATTCAGTTAAAAAAAAGAAATAAAGAAAATGCTCTTGTGTAAGAACAGTATCTACATTAAATTAAAAGATCTAGGTAAAAAGTATCCTGCAATTAAAGTGCAGTATTTCTTGTTCTATACTTAAATATATGTCCAAAACCTCACTGACTACACACTTATAATTATGAAAGTTGTTTTTATGTATTGTTGCTCTAAGCTTGGATACCAGCCTGCAGAATAAATGTAAAAAAGGAAGGATAGCAGATAATTTGTTTCACTGAACAACTCACAAGAGTGATAGAATAGCATTAGGACAACTTTCCTAAGCAAAAGCTTATCTCATTAGTCACTTCCCATTTCAATACAATAGTAAATGGTGTGACCTGTTTGGAGGAGCAACTCCTTTGAATAGATTAGCTTTTCATCTGAATTTGACTGCTTAACTGTTAAAATGAAGAAGCTTTCAATACTGATCTGCTTATGAGTGAAACAATGAGGATTACAGAGTGTTAGGGAGGTTGGACGTAGCCTAAGGATATAATCTCTGGTGAGGTCAAGGCTGGATGGCTCAGGGAAAAAGAGACATGTAAGCACTGTAAAGATCCATTTTTCCAGCTCAATAACAGGCTGGAATATGGGTTTTTGTTCCCTCTGTAAGGTAAAGTACAAGAAAAAAAGGGCTATACATTCTTTCCCTACATTTAAATTGCAAAATAAGTAGAAAGATAACTCTTGGTTTTTTACATTTAGTCAGATCTCTAAACTGTTAAGCATGGACAATATAAGTGGCACATAATGAAATTTTTATACACAAATTACCTTGCCCCTCTGATTTACTAAATAAGGCTCCCAGATTTTACCCCAGACCTTTGTTCTATTCTGCCATAAAACAAGATTAGCTGTAACCTAGACATAGCTTGCTTTCTGGAGGAAGGAGATAGGATCACAGAATCAGCATTTCAGCAGTGTCCAGCTGTCACAAATGGTCTTCCTTGCAGAATGGTCACAGCTGCTTTGAGGAGTAATCTCTATGTCCATTGAAATCTGAATTTCTTACTTTGAAAAGCAGATACATATATTCTGGTTTAGCAGAATTGCATAGTCAGGAATACTGAAGTTTCACAACCTAGATGTGTCTAAAAATCAGAGTAGTTTTTTTTTATTTCATAAAAGGCAGCTTTCTGAATAACAGGGTGCAACTGAGGGTTGAAGAATGCCTTTGCGGCAAAAGCAGGCACAGCAAAGCTTTTCAATTTATGAAAATGTCCCATTTTCTACATCTTATGTCGGAGTGGTACTCACTTAAATGTGAGTGCTCTAAGTCATGAAAGGATAATAAAATGGCACAACATTTGAACTATATTTAATTTGAAATATTTTGAACATTTGAAACTCTTGAATATGGAAACACTTGCACTTTAATACTGGATTTCTTTTAAAAGAAATACCGTTCTTGTTATAACTAATCAAATAATTGCCCTATTCATACTAGTATCCTAATACCTACAACTGGCAGCTGCCAGAGGTGGTGAATATTCAGTGCAAGCTTGTGTAGTAATTCTTTCCTTTTCAAATGTTTTTATCATGCAATCTAAGTGATTCTTGCAAATTGAGGGCCACATTAAGTGGATAGTTGAAGTCACTTGCTGCTCATACTAATGACTTGCAATATCTGTGAAGTAATAAGATGTATTTTGAACATCTAGATATGTATCAGTGCAGAGCTTCTCTGTGGGATAAAGTGAAAGCTCCACACTCCACACTTTTAAGAAAGCCTATAAATATTACATAAATCCTTTAGAAATAGCCAACTATAATTAATTGGGCTGATAATGAGTTCAAGTTTTCTAGACCTTTTCCCTATACTGTAGGGAACTGCAGGACTGTAGGATTGTAATAGAAACTACAAATACAGCTGCATTTCCTGAGACAAAGGTTACAATTTCCATTTTATAAATCTATGTGTCTTCTTTTTGGAAAGAAAATACCAAAGTAGTGTGCAGAAACATATTTTTCACCTCATTACACCTTTCTGGACACAATCAGCAAGACCAGTTGCATAATAATCCATTGTGTTGCTCTCGTGCTTAAATTAAATATGTATTTAGATGTTTTGCTGAGGAGGCTTATGCCAATATACAATACAAATAAGGCGGTGGAAGCCAACCCTTAGGGCCTCCATCAAAATTAATAAGAGACTTGCCATTGATTCCCATAATCTTTGTATCAGGATCTTAGGTTTTAGCAAGTGGATCCTCAGGACCTGAGGGGGAAAATGAATGAAACACAACCCACCAGGGAGGTTTCTCTTCTTCTGGTACATATCCAAGATAAGGATAGGAGTCAGTTACAGGTTTCAGCAATCAGCAATCAGCTCTGTCAAATTCAAGTCATATGCATTTGGGTGTTCTCTTCTGGCATTTCTCCTTCTTGGCCCCTATGGTTTAAAGTGACAAATGCCCTATGAATAAAGCCAGTTGTGGTAACTAAGCCTAGTAATTATTGAGCATCTTCAAATACAACACATGTCTTAGTTAAATAGAAAAATTTTCCTTCTCATTGATGTGGTTTTGAATAAGAAAATTGATATTTCCATTATTTTTAAAAAATAAGTACATCCTTGGAGACTTTTAGTTTTCTGTCATGTCTGGAAACAGAGTGCCCTGTCACACTTGAGGATGACTCTTCAGCATGAAAGTGCATTAGCCTAATGGCCATTTCATGAAGATAAATCATCTCAAACAACTAAACAAAATTTTCTTATTTAATCTCTTCAAAATACTTGAGTAGGCTGAAAATTTACTAAAGCAAGTATTTTAGCACTGCCATTGATACGGATGGACCAAATAAATAACGACAACTCTTCCAACTTGTATTTTCCTGTAAATGGCATTAACTCATTTCCAGAAATGGCATGTTTTTATTAAAAAATAAAAATAAAAATCATGATCTTGTTTTAAAGGATAATCTAATTTATTGTTAGTGGTTTGAATCATTCAAAGGGTCAAAGGCATCTTTTACATCAATTTGCAAAATCAAATTAATGTTTTGAAGGAGATATAAAAGTCAAGTTGATTGGGAGTACATTAAATTATATGTTAGTTAATGGTGTTAGAGAGGTAGTTTAAAAATAAATGGACCATAATGCCTTTTAATAAAGGAGCTACATGCATTTTTGTTCCCTGCTAAAAGCACATGCCTATTTGGCACTGTTTTGAATCCCATTTGCCATGTATATTTTGAGCAACGCTGTGCTGAGTAATGTGTGCTATATGGTCTAGGTTCAGTAACCCCACTGTAAAATAACAAGTCTTTAAGAATAAATACATTAGCTGTGAAATTGCATACTTGAGGGGTTCTGAACATATTCAAATAAACCACAAGAAAACAAAACAAAGCAGCTTTCACCCAGTATATTTGCTCAAAAGGGAAACTTGCTTATCTCAATTTGTATTTTGCTTTCCATCTAAGCTCTGAAAACTGGACAAGACACCAACTCTTTGCAGATGTTTTCTATAAATACCTTTTCTTTGAGACTGCTGCCAGAGGACCTTGCAAAAACTCCAGTCTTGAGGGAGATTATAGCAGCTGGGATGCAGCTAGTAACAAGAAGATCTCTCACTAAGTAGTGTCTTCAGAAAAAGGTACAGTATTCATATTTTATGAAATATGTAACATGATTTACCCAAGGTTGTCAAAAGAGATGAATTTCAGCCAAATGCAAGGTAATAAATAGTAATATGTGCTGCATATAGTTGACTTATAACCCTTGGCATTTTGAAAGAAAATTCTTTTAAAGAATTCATTTTATACGTCATAAACTTTCTTATTGTTTTTTCTTGTTTTGACTGTCTTTGTCATCAGATTTCTCATGGAAAGTTATGTTTGGAAACTTTAAATGAAACAATATTTTCAAAAATACTTATGTGGGTCTTTATTTTCATGATGTTCTAAGAATAAGAAAGTTAGCAGTGTAGAAAAATGGTCTGTTTCATTAAATCAGAACCTAGCGAGGGAAAAGGCAGTAAGGTAATGTATATGTGAGGGGTTTTATTATTATTTATTTAATGGTTATAGAAAAGCCTTTTCCAAGGCTGAAAATTATTTGTGTTCATGTCATATGTTGTTTTGAGGAACAGAATAGTTTAGGGGTTGTGTTATATTATTATTGTTGCTTTTGTTGTTGTTATTACCATTATTATTATTAATCAATTTAGTGCTAGAATATACTAGCATGAATATAAATTAATATATTAGTACAGTGATACTATTTAATTAACAATAATATTCAATAAACAATTATTCAATAATTTATCTTTAAAGTAAGTATAATTGAAAACATGTTTTAGTATATCAAGGATCCACTTTATACTGGCTTAAACTATATATATGCATTTATGCATCCTCAAACAGGAGTGAAATGCACATCTTTTCTGCCACCCCATGCACATCCATTTAGCTGTGTAAAGCACTACCTGTCACCTCTTAAAATCACAACCTGGCAGGTTGGCATGCTGGTTGGTTATTGGCAGAGTGTGCTGCATACTAGTGGGTTTGTGGACCTCGAGAGAGCATGCTCATATTTTGGCGCATACTCCAATTCTTCAAAAATCATCAGAAAACTTTTCCATTGTAGCCTGCTGAAATACCTCACCGACCACAATGATAGCCAATAGTGGACCTTACAAAGAGACTCAAAGCCCCATAAGCATGGTTTCCACTAACTCTGCCCCAGTCTCCACAGCTTTGTCTTAATGATTATCTATGTCTTCTGGAATGGGAGACTTGTACAGGAGTAGAAGCCTCTCCTGTCTTTGAGGGGACCAAATCCTGGGGATCTGAACCCAGTATTCAAATGTGGCCTCACCAGTGCTGAGTACAAGGGGATGATCTCTGCCCTGGTCTTGCTGGCCACACTATTGCTCATATAAAATATATCCTACACAACATATGTGTGGCATATATAGAAATAGGAAGTATACATGGGTACGCAAGAGCAGGATCTACAGAAGAATGTCAGTAAAAAATTTTGGTTTTTACCTCTTAAGTTAATGTGTACTAAGAGAGCTGATAACAGTGCAATGATCCACTTTTCTTGGCAGATGCTTTCCCATTTCTTTCTATACATATATCATGAGGTTGTCTTTCTCATAACATCAAGGCAGGAACTGTAAATCTGAAGCCTTTGAGAAGGTGATCCATTCCCTTAAATTTTAGGGTTTAGTTAAAACAAGTTGAAATATTGTTGAATACAATTCAAAATGATGAGTACTTGGATAAAGTGGCCTCTCAGTAATGTTTGCAAACCATTACTCAAATAATATCCAAGCAGATTTAACCTGATTTTGTCATACTAAGCTATTACAGTCAAGGAATCCAGTAAGCACTTTTAGGGAGGGAGTCATCTGAACTATTTTCAGTATCTGACATCACAATAACCAAACTTCAAGAGTGCTTCCATGAACCATAAAGTAAGGATAGAAGACCAGTTCAGATGCAGAAGTTTGCCTTTCTCCCATGATGCCAACATATTAAGAAAAATATTGATCCACTTGAGACCATTTTACCTCTTTGTTGTAATAGAGAAAACTATAATAAGCTGTTTTAAACAAGTCAAGTGATGTAAGCACAATCTTAAAAAACAGGGAGAATACCTGGTTTTGAAAATGTAAGTAATAAAGTAAGTTGGAAAGGTCTATAGGGACTCCTGTAGTTAAGCAAGAACAGGCACCCAAAGCAGTCTTCAGACGTGCTGGTAGTCCTAAACCCTGAGTTTCCCATTTTTGCACTTACATGCACACTATAGTGGAAGAAACAAAAGCCTTCCAACATGTTAGAGAACTATTCTATTTCTGCTTTTTGAAAATATGCATTCTGATAAATGTATGTTGGAAGAAAATGGGCACTAAAATAAAACAGTACAATATGCAGATACAGGCAACAAAATAGTTTTCTTAAAATATTGCATGCATTAAACATATAGCCAAAGTTCAACTCACAGTATTTACATGTAGGAAAATATAACTTCATTGCAGAGGTGAATGTTCTTATTATTTAAAGCATAACTTTGGCACTAAAGAAGATATACAACTTCATCCAACAATTACAGGAAAAAGGTTGCAACTTTTGATTCAGGTTGGGTGAGCTAGTGAGAACTCCAGAAAATGTAGGAAACTTCTAGAAAAGAGTTTTTACCTAGTTAAATAATTCATGAGAAATTCAGTTATTCTGAAATATTTTGTAGAAGTCTTCTGAGAAACAATGTAAATGCTCTCACCTTAGATGGGGAGAGTATCACAAGTTTTGCTATAGGTATACTGGAAACTAGGAACTAGGATTTATGGTGGAATGCACTCCCAGATTTGAGTGAGTGAAATTACATTATTTTTTTCTTAATTTCAAACAAAAATTATTTTCAACAACAAGCATATATTTTGGTTTATTGCATGGTATTTTCTTACCTGCTGCACAATCTGGAAAAGTACATTGAATTTCTTGATTAGAGTTTGGTTTGTGAATTGGGATGTATTTGACATCTCTCACTGCACTCAGGAGGGCCCCAGCAGCTCTCATCTGTCCTTCCGAGGCACCAAAGCCAGGAAGGCCCAGACAGAACTGGAAAGTGTCTTCTGAAGGATAGGGGACTGTGCAAAACTGTTTTTTCTATGGCCAGAATGTGATGGCTCCCAGAAGTCATCTGGGCTAACAAAGTTTAATCTCTACCACAAAGTTTCTGCACAGAGTTATTTCAGAGCTGACTGACACTGTAAATATAGTCATATAATTTTGTCCAAGTGGAAGCATGTTTCTTTTGAAAAGCTGTTACTGATTTTAAAAACTTGTGCAAGTGCTTTCTATAACAGAGAATTTGAAACATTTTTCATCTAATTTTATTTCCATATGAGTTATTTTTCCTCATCGAGGGGAACGAAAAAATGTGGATTCTGTTCTTTTTAGCAATTCTAATAATTAAATTATGTTAGCAAATTTAGCAGAATACAAATTACTGTTGAATCTAATATTAATTTAATATCAATATTAGGAAAGTTCTTAAAAAGTCATCAAGGATAACGTGAAAAGGATTATTATTTTTCCTAATTTTTCAACCACAAACTCTGTCCTGGCCCTTCTGATCTATAGGAAAAGTACAGAAAAAACAATATTAAAACTTCTGGATTATGTCAGATGTGTAAAATCCATCAGAAGAATACATAAAATATGTATTTATTTATATAAAAGTGCATATATAAAAATATATAATGAATGCATACAAGTATAATATGGATTTGAAATATGTTACATATACACACAGAGATATTTACATACACAAATGTATGTGCAAATCAATATATATATACACCAATATATACCAATATATATATACCAATATATCAATATATATACACGTATATCAAACTTGAGTCTGGTATAAAAGGTGGAAACCACTAACCTGAGCTTAGCAGATGATATCAGGTAGATATTCTACCACTATTTTTTTTTAATGGTCTGCTGCAAGCACATAATCTGATATGCAAAAGAAGACAGTAAATTACCAGAAACATTACTTGACTGATGGGTAAGAGCTTCTACTCTAAAATCAAATATGTGTGAAAGGTTAGGTTATGTAGCTTTTCTAAAAAACAAAAACATCCTAATGATACTTTTTTAAAACAAAAGTCTTACTAGTGACTCCATTTACCTAAATTAAATACCACTTTCATTTTGTGAAACTCTTAAAACAGGAGATTTACAAGGACAAGGTAAGAGGACTGGAAGATGTTCTTTGATTCATTCATTTGAAGGGAAGGGCATTTGGAAATGGCATTGGCACAGAATGACATTTGGAATAATGGCCCATGATTCTGTTGGCACTTTTAGTGTTAAGCAAGTGATCTGCAAGGTAAAGTGGATTCACAGTTAGAGTTAGCACCAGTGCACAGGTCGCCTGTAAAAATAGAAGATTCCATTATTCTTCAGGCTCCCCAGAGGGAGCAAGGTCTCCAGCATCATTACCAGGACTAAATCTGACTTTTCTACCTCCCCTAATTTCCTCCTAGTAATTATAGGTCAAGCTCTCTTTTGTAAAATATAAAACCTTTGTTCTTATCAAAAATGAATAGCTGAGAAAAAATGTTATAGAGTCCTAGGAAAAAAATTTCAATTAGAAAACCAAGCTAATTTGGTATGACCAAAGACTGTCAGGCATACTGACAGCGTTCTATTATGCAGTCATTTGGGTTCTTTCAAATTAGTTATGTTAATGTCCTGTGAGTGAATGTAACACTTGGATGGGACAAGATTTCTGCAATTAATTTCTGCAGTCAGTAGAGAGACAAGCAAATTTATTTTCCCCCTCTCTGGGAATTGGTAGTGGAGGGTATGAGGTAGAGAAAGTGCATTTAGGAACAGAGTACAAGCTAAACACAAGCCCTAAATAAAGCAGAAACAATGGGAGCCAATGCCTCCTCATTCATTCAATTGACAATGTTTTGCAGCTTAAACCTGTTTTATTAATTATGTTTGACATTTCCTTAATTAGTTTCATTTACACCAAATCAATCCCTACTGCAGTATGGCATCATTTATCATTTTGAAAAATTTGCATACTGAGTGCTAACTTTTTCTACTTAATTATACATTAAAAGTGTCAGGCGTGCTTGCTGCCTGGTATTATCTGCGCCAGAAAGGTTTGTGGCTGGACTGCGATGGTATTAATCATTAGAAGCCCCCAAGTACTGCTGGGTAATATCTGGGGAGTAGAGTGGCTCTCATTTTAATGCTAGAGAGCAGAAGTGCTTCTGTAAAATGACCCAAAGCAAAAACAAAATAAATGACCTAAAACATCCGGTCTACTGTAATGCTTCTCTCATTCAGTGGAAATATTGTCTGCAAAAAATTATAAAATATTTACTATTAACTGTTAGCCCCGTGGATGCTGAAACTGCAAAGACAGCTTCTCAGGATGGGTGATGTTTTGTCTCAATTGGAAATGTGATATTTCAGTTAAATGTATATTGATGTCTTAGTAGTAGATCAACAAAAGTATGTATGTATCAGCTTGTACTGAATTTTACTATTTGGGTGGGTTTTTTTCATTATAAAGTATTTAAGTTAAACACAACCAAGAATGAACATCTCCCTTCATAAGCCCCATAATTTACATGAAATCTTTTAAGTAGTAATCCACCATTTCTTAAACAAAGAGGTTATGCCACATTCTCTAGGTTGTTAGGAATGAATGTGTCTCCAGCCACAAGTCATTCCCGGACAGAGAAGTAAAAGAATGGAGTGCACACAATACTGCTAATCCATCTGTAAGTACCTGCAATTCAGTGAGATATTTTAGTAACAAATTAACTGTGAGTCTGGCAATTCATAGCTGCACTTTCACATTCAGAGCAACAGCTGTATTTGAACAGCTTCAGCTACTTATCAGCAGTAGCTTTCAGAAATGTTCTTTCTTCCCCAAGAATTGTGCTTATCATTTGACTCCTTCTTGAGTCATTTCAGGAAAATTGGAATTCATTACATTTATCACATGTTCTCTCTTCTTCCATATACCTAGGTAGGACCTGGGCCAAAAATAAAGTTTTTTGTCTGCCCAAGTTTTTCAATGGTCAGTTTAATTCCTGCCCTTGACAAGAATGGCTTGGTGATATGCCACCAGAGCAAATGCAAAGAGCTGTAGTAACTGTTAATCAATATTTGTAAAGCCGTGTTAGATATCTTGTTTTACAAAATTCTTAGCTGTGCTAGAGATTTTAGTGGTATTACAGAGGCCAGCGTGATTTACAGAATTACCTAAGCACACTTCTATATCCATATCCACCTGTGGTCAAAAATGGAATTTTCCATGAGAAGCCTCAGAAATGCACAAGTGTACCTTCTATCATCTAGCAAACACAGATTCATACTCACTCTGTTTCTGTCCGTCACAGGATTCATTTCCCCTTTCTACTTTCCTTTTTTTCTCATCACCCCTGAACAGAATCAGCCTAAACTGGAGAGTCAATTCATAGCTCAGTGTTAACAAGACATGAAAAGGGTAAACCTCAGCCAGTATGAGACATCACCACTGAGTGAGGCTGCTTTGGATTTCTGACCATTTTCAGTTTTTCATTACTGTAGTTAAACAGGTTTTTTGCAGGGGCTGTGATATCAATGAAGAGACTGGCATTACTCTGCTCGGCAGTAAACCATGCACTATGCAGGTCTATCACTCACCCAAATAAGCAGAACTTTGCTTCTGTTCTTATCTCATTTGTTTTTGGTTTTTTTTCTCTCTAGCACATACATATGCCACACATGTCTGTAACAGTGTTTTTGGACACTCTCAGGCACATCTTCTTTCCTCATGCCTGCCATTCCTGGATGCCAAGGGCATGAAAGGTCATGAAAAGACATCTGATTTTAAACAGGCTACATCTGTTTCATATGGGAAGAGATAGAGGTAAAGGAAAGACTTATTCATGAACCAACATTGTAAGGAAAAACGATGACTTTCTGCAGAGGACCTCAGAGGTTACCAGTTCTCATAATCCAGTGCCTGCTTAGTGCATTAGGGAGGAGGAGCAGAGTCAGAACTGTTTAGAAGACTAGAGGGAGAAACACGCAGTTATAGTGGGCTCACATGGCCACAAGAGTAATTCTTATGTTTGCCTCCCATGTAACCCAGCTTCATCTCTTGTAGGGCTGGAGAAGGATGATGAAGCAGGTGAATTTTTGTGTGCGCTACGTGATTTTGTCCTCTGCAGGACAACATCAAAGTGCCATGTTAAAGTCATATGGTCCCTGTAACTTCTGTGCCTCTGTACACTGTAGTTTCTAAAGACATTAGAATGGACATATCCTGTGGTGATTAGAGTCATGGATGCATGCAGTAATTTAATTTGTGAGGGGTCTCTGTAGGTCATCTGGTCTAATTCCCTGGTCATACAAGGCCGAACTTCAAAGACAAATGGGCTTGTTCAGGACCGCATTCAGTCCAGCTTTGGATACCCCTAAGGATGTGTATCATAGTGCCCTCTTTGTGTAATGTCCAGTGTGACTTCTCAGGGTGATCAGTCATGCCTTGAGGAAGTTTTGAGTCCTTTTGGCTTCATGCAATTCTCATCGCTTTCAGCTGAAGCCAAATAAAACAACTAGGCATATGTCTACCCCTATTGCACACTTCAGAAACTGTGTACAAACTGGCCAAAAGCCAATGACATTATCTGACATACTGATTATGAGAGTACATAATGTGCTTGTTAGTCTTTCACGTCTCAATCATGATTATAGCTGTGATAGATGCCTCCACCACAAACCTAACAATCACCAGTGAACTGTACGTGACTCCTGTGGCCAGTTTCCAGAGAGTGGTGCTCACCATTTATGGATGCTTCCTAAAGGATGTGCAGGTCTGTTGCAAAGGAAGGGTATCACATCTCCTAGGATTATTAGCACTTCTGCTGCTCTTTTTAGGTATCTCATTTTAGGTAATAGAAAATAGCTCCACGGACTTCAAAATGCAGTGGAGGAACATGGAATGAGCTTCATGATTTGATCTGACAGGGACTACACTTTAATAGCAGTACAAATGGTTATCTAATATTTCACTTATAATTATGGGTGTTTTGGCAGAGACAATATCTTACTCCTATAGAGTAAGGGTTAAAAATGTATCTGCTTTGTATGCCATATACCAATCAGGCCTGCATTCCTGTCAGCACCCAAACTTACTGTGTTTAATATTCAAGTTCATTTTCAAATACTTGCCATTAAGATAATATATGTCATTTTGCAAGCCTGGTCAGAGAGATCTGTAACTAAATAATTTTCAAGTTTCCTTCATATCCAATGCATTATATGCAGTGTGAAATTATTTCCCCACTCTGTTCTTCATGCAAGAGCAATGAACAATATACATGATTTTGTTGTAAAATTGATTACAGACTTCAGAAGTTATTATGTGTGTATGCACAGTCATAATAACTAATCCTAAATGACCATTTAATTGTCTATTTTAAGTTATACTTGATACACCATTACTAGGTAAGCATGCAAAAATTGCAAGACAAGAAATGTATAAATGCTAAAATGATTTTTGATAAAAACCTTATTTCTTATGATACTGCAGTATAATGCTTCTTAGTCTAAATCCTCTTGTTAGTATACTCACTGCATGTCAAAATTGTGAGAAGCATAAATATAAGAGAACCTAAGAATTTGAGCCATGTCTAATTCATAAGTATTTTTACACAACAATTTCTAATAAAATTTAACTAGAAAATCAAAGATGGAGGATCTGAGAAATTCTTGCAACAAAATTATGAGTTACTCAATCATGTATGTGGTGGATTAGAAACTGTAAACTCGGATGGATTTGTAGAATTGTTCAGTAGGTTCACAGAACCCTTTTCAGCATGTGTAACCACTGTTCCAAGCAGTATACTGCACCAGCATACACAGGTAGCTGTGTATGAAAATCAGGCAAAAAAAAAGGCTATTTTTACAAAATTACTTTTGAGATGCCATAAATTTCTAAATTAAAAAGTCAAGGTAGGTAACTGGTAATGCTATAGTCTGTAAACACAATCTCACACTCCAAATAAAAAACTATAGTTTATAAAGTTATACCTAGATGAAAATGTCTCTAGAATATAAAGTTTATACCAATACTTATTTTGAACTTCTGTTAAACTTCTGAGATAGGAAATAGAATTTCACATATAAAAAATCCAAATTCCATTACAGAAAATACCATAATAAAGTATTAATTGCTAAAGCTACTAAAAAATTTGCAGTCAAGTCAACAGAGATAAAGATTTTAAATTTCTGAATGTCTCACTTTCAAAAATGGTTAAGTATATTTGCTCATTTATACTTATATCAGTTCACCACATTTTTATAGTTTGAAGGGTTTTATCATAATAAGATTGAAATGAATTCAAGATACAACTGCAAGCTTAAAATAAATATAAAGGTGGATATTTTTGATCACACTGGCACAGGAATAACCACAGCAGCCTAACGTTCAGTGTATGCTACTTCAGGTATAGACTTTACTGATCTCAGGCATAGTGTAAAGCAAAATATAATTAAATTCTATTCATAATAATATGCACACACAGTGGTTTTCAAATTAAAATATAGTCCTGGATCCAAATCCTACTACATACTTAAGCTCTAGATTAATTTAAAGAACTTCAGTAATTCCACTGTACTGTTACACAGGTAACATAAAAGCGTGTTGTATGATTTACTCATGATTTACATGTATGAGTAGAACCACTCACAATGGTAAGCCTTCACAAGATCAGTCTCTAAAATTCTTTAAATACATTAAACCATTTGTCCCCACTGAGCATTAAATCTCTAGTCAGTTGGGTATTTTTTAATGAATATACTTTTGAGTTTTGTCATTTTTTGATTGACTCAATTAACAGAAGGTCACCTCCCCCACTTTTACATACCAGTATGTTCAAAAGATGTCCAGAGAAATAATCTTGCAAGATGTTTCTATAAAGCCCTCCAGATTAGAATAAGCCTAAGAGTTTGGACAAAAAAATTATTTTCTTCAGAATTATATAAGCAAGTGCTCTTACTAATTTTCCACAAAAAACTATCTCAAAAAAAGCTAGTCCTGATTGTAGATACATGTCAGTTAGTCACACGATATTTTATATTTTCTTTTTGTGCAACTTTTGTCTCTATAAATCAATGCTATCTAAAATAAAAATCAGTTCATAAATATTTTGAAACAAGTTTAGCAAGCATGTCTCCCAGATCTCCTCTGCATTCTTTCTATACTATTTAAGTAACTATTTCCAGGTTTCTTAAAAATTAAATAACACAAAATACAAGTTAATGCTTTTCAACATCTATTTGAAATGTTCAGTGCCTGTAATTTTTTCCTTTTAGTAGTTTTCTTATAACTACTATTTATTCAGAAGTTAATTGTTTCGTAAGTTCCTTCTGTTTTATTTTCTGGCAGTATTTATACATCTTTGGATGCATACTTTGTCAAACACTAAGTGTGACAGGTATTTCTCACTTAGTGCAATCAAATAATATATTGAACCAGCTTCTCAGAGTCCTTATAGCAGCTCTACAGTCATCACCACTTTGCATTTTAATAACAAAACTTCATATATTTCCACTTATTTTATATGCTGTCCATCAATACAGCAACAAACTCATGGATACCCTATATAAAAAGTATTATGTCAAAGTGTTCAAAGGATACTTGTGGCAGAGATAGGAATTCTTCTGAAAAAAAAAAGCGCAGGCATATGTCTTTCCTTCCAGTGTTATAAATCCCCTACAAAGGTAAGCGTCCCTCTATAGTCCCTGGCAAAGCACTTTGAAGAAGTTGAACATCCTCCATGACTGAGAATGTTTTTGACTGTGGAGTATCAGAGAGGGAGACAGAGGCAGTGTATGGGCAGGCAGTTCAGGAGACACCTTTGCAGAAGATGTAAGCTAGGTATGTTCAAGACTGGCAAGATACCTGTTAAGCACCAAGATAAAACATCACACCTTTTAGATACAACAAGCTAAAATACAGTTCAAGTAAGGAAATAAAAAATATGAAGGACAAAGCTGCCAAAATACAATAGTTTTTTATGGAGGATTAAGGAGAACAGTGAGAATTTCCTGCTCTGTAAAACACAGACAGTCATGCTTTCTAAAAGCATGTATCTCCAAAGGCAGGACTAACCTCAGGCTGGCTGCTATCATTTTCTCTGCTTTAGGAGAGTAATCCTTTATCTGGCTTTCATGCAGCTGTCTTGCCAAGAAAAGTAGCAATATGAAATGTAGAAAACAAACATTTTACCAAAGTTATTTTTGCCTAACTTGTTGATTTAAAAGAAACAAACAAAGATGATACAAAGACTATAAATAGCCTATTGAATAAGGTTTTTCCTTATTCAAGGTAGGGGAGAAATTAAAGGAATTTTAAGTACTGCCTAAGAAATAACACTTCACAAAATTAAAAGAGCCAAATCCAGTTTCCTTTGCTGAAATGAGTTCTCCTACTGGCAATGGAATTACATAGGGATGAAATTTTTATACTGTGCTAAGATACAAAGTTTAAGTGCCAAATAGTCTCCTCTTTAGTTTTCAAAACAAGGGCAAGTGAACCTCCATGTGAGGGTAGAATTCAGCCTCTTGAAACACATAACGACTTTTGCAGATTAAGATCCATGAGGGAAGGGAGTAACACTGGAAATACACAAGGAAAAAGGGAAAACACAAAACAAACCCCAGAAAGTTCAAAAGAATTTCCTTCTGCATTTAGAGGGGTACTTGAAGTAATTTTGGTTTAGATTTCTACCATTAAAATTTTTGTACGCTTCAGCAAAGGGACAGGTTTTGCAAGGTGATCTCACTGTTTTGCTTTTAGCAACAAGCTCAGCCAGGTCTGGGTAATTAACTGACCTAATAACTCTGCATGATATTTTGCTTTTGTGTGGTTTCCTGCCTGTTCATAAAGAGAGTTAACTCAATATTTTAAACTCTCAACATGCACAAAGATTTCATGCTTAAGGAAGATCCAGATGCACCAGCAAAAAAACCCCAAACCCCCAAAAAACCCCACAAAAAAAACTCAAACCAAAACAAACTCCAACAATCAAAACCTCCTCCCAAAAAACCAAACCAAAACAAAGAAAAACAAACAACAAACTAAACTCACAAAAAAGAGGGGCAAGGGAAAAAGACAAGGAGAAAAAAATTAAAAGCCAAACTGAATAAATTTCTTTCTCACATAGTGTTTTCTTTTTGGATGAATTTCAAAAGCAGAATCTATAATCTTCAGAAATTATATTCTTTTTAGAGTATCCTGACATAATGATGAGGCACTTTTTCTAGCTTTCATCTATGCTGACCTTTTATGTCAATCCCCACTGGAACACACTTTAGGGATGCTACATTTTTATTTTATCTTTATAAGCCTGCATTTGAAGGTTTTCTAGATTTTGAAACTGGATGTTAAAGAACAGAAAGAGTTATCCACCATGAAATTGGCCTCATCTCTCTCCTCTCCTCTCCTCTCCTCTCCTCTCCTCTCCTCTCCTCTCCTCTCCTCTCCTCTCCTCTCCTCTCCTC
>JAWWLZ010000094.1:1660037-1679370 GCA_035041345.1 Poliocrania exsul | reverse complement strand
AAAGTTGAATACAATAATAAACTGCATTTCCAACATAAGTATCTGACTATGGATCCTTTTCTTCTTCCAGCATGGTTTGTCTCATCAATCAGAGCATTCAAGGAAGGAAAAGTAAGCATAGTGCCATCTCTAAAGCATAGACAGAACAAAGAGAAGAAAACTACAAATAAGTTTGACCTGGTAATTACCCACATAGATTCAAATAACAAATACCCATTAAAACAGTTTCTGAAGGCCTGGAGCTTTTGGAAAAAAAAATATAAAGGCATTTCTCCCTGGAAAACATTATCTTTCATCTTTGCATTCTTTAGAAAACCAGGTCTTTTCAAGTTTTCTGGCTAGGATGTTACTGTGTGATGTATCATGTGTTATATCTAAATGCATCTGTCATGAAGCTTTGAGTTGACACATGTTCCTATTTATACCTGTTCACTCAAGTAGTATTCACTTCCACACAAGATAGAATAGAGTATCAACTTCTAGTGCATCTATTTTAAGTGTGAATCTTTATTATAATAGCCATGTTCAAGACAAAGGTTACCAGGTGTGAATACAGGTCACAAAAATAAGTCTGAGTGGGCCAAAACTCTGTATTACAAATAATGCATTAAAATTCTGCAAATATAAAGTAATTCATTGAATATTCATTTTTAGCACTCTGCAAACTTAAGTCTTCAGAAAAAAATAAAGGTGTCTTTATTCTCTCTGAACACTTATATAGCTAATAAATAAAGATTTGATACAGAACTTTTCCCCCTTTTCTTACAGTAATATTTAGCATTATGTAAAAACCCTATGAAATATTGTGTGTAGTGTTATAGGCATTGATGGGAGAAACCAGCATTTCATATCCTTTTTAGTGGTAACGCTGATCTACATTTGCTTGGTAAAATGCCAGAAGGCACAGAGAAGTGTTTACAGAAAGGAACAACTCAGGTACCTCATGGTATTGTCCAGATATCCATCTGTGGATGTTGGGGATTTAGATAACTCCAAGCTCATACATGGCTCAGAAGGACTTAGAGAAACACTGACAGACTGCAAAACGAGACCAGTCATACATGCCAAGAGATAAGAGCACAGATCTGGTGAAGTAAAAGACTTTATGGACAATCCCTTTAAAAAGTCACAATATCTTGCATCTTGCCATTATTCCATGTTATGACACCTTACATAACCATAGGTAAACAGAAGTAAACATGATGCTATTTCACTTTGCCCAAATGGACACTAAACAGGATAGCCCTGGCTGACAAGAGAAAACAAAGTGCAACTCAGGAAACTAGAGTGGGGTCCAGTGGGCGAGGACAAAAATGCAAATGATTATAGTCCTTCCTTACTGAACCAAGGTGTCCTGATATTATTAAAAGCCAAATGAACTGGACAATATATTTATTTTACATGCTTAAGTCAAATAAAGACACAGGAAAAAATGATAATGTAATATAGGTGTAATGATTTTAAATACCCTATGAGAACCGTTAACTAACTAAACAAGACAGTTTCTATAACAGCAAAATCACAAGCCACATAAAAAAAATTACAGAAAAACTGAATTTGATAAATCAACCATATATTCTATGAAAGCAACTACAGCCCAACCTCAAGCACCAGAGTTTTCCAAGAAAATTCTATTTAACAGAGAAAGTCATATGAAATAAATCAATTGTCATTCTTTGAGTTCTTTATTATATTTAGCTCTTAGGAAGCACTGAGAATTGGCATTGCTGAAGACCACATAATTCTAATGTTTATGCAAACAAAAAAGGGGAGTAAAGCCAGTAGTGCTTCTGTTTCATACATGGATTTGAAGAGATCTCAGGAAAATAAGTACTATCTTGAATGGAAATATAAGATTTTTCTGATATCTGTGCAGAAACTGTCAATAAATGTAAAAATCAGTAGTTACTGTAAACCTTGGCATGGGGAAATAAACCAATTGCCTGAATTAAGGAGTCAAACTGCCATGTAATTTCACATGGCTTGACAAACAGCTTTGATCCTGTATATATTTTTAAAATATACAGCATGGTGGAATTAAAGAGAGTTGAAAAATTTGTCACTGTGTACTTCTAAAAAATCTCTATAGGAGTTATATATATTTAAGCATAAAAGGCCCCTGAAATAAATATTATACCAAACCTTTTGGGAAGCTGGTTTATTTTGCTCAGTTTTTATCCTTAGCAAAATAAGTAGAAATCTTTTATAGTATTACAAGCCTATTTTTTAAGTTTGGTTTTGTCTCATAATACTATAAAAATTGCCAACAACATTTCTCTACTGTAAGTATTTTCAGAGGCAGTTTCAAAAATGCACAATATTGTTGTAGTTCGATCCTGCTGAAACCAACAAAAACCATCAAGTGAAGGAGAAAAGTGATCTCATTGGAATAGTTTTCAGTTGCTGTAGGCAAAAAGTAGGTCTGATGTTCTCAAGGAATTGTTAAAAGCAGTGGAGGAGGAGAAGAATTCAGGCAACACAATGCAGTGTGGCAGGAGAAAGAAAGGCTGGATGCAATCTAGTGCAATGGTGTCAGCCCTGGGGCTACCCTGGTAGACATTCTGTCCAAGTCAATTAAAAGGATATGAGAAGCACCCAGTACAATGTCATTTACAAAATTTAGCTTCGTTCCCCAAAAATATTCCTTCCTGAGCAGATAGTTATTGAAATAGGTGTGTTTTGATTAAAATTTTCTTAAATGGGCAAGGCCACACTCATCCTCAGCCCTAACAGTTGGGCAATACAGGTGAGGCAATACAAGGGTATTTATGAAATTCAGTACAGGACTCCATCAATTCTTCTTATGCAGTCTCTCCAACTAATATGGCTAAAGAGAAAATCTGCACATTTACACTTCATTTTATTAAAAAACCCTAGTCAAATAACAGGAAATAAGTGTGGATGATGAAAGAGAGAGTGAGTTAATAGGATACTCAAAAATTAAAATACAGAAGAAGGGATGAAATTCTAGAAAGTAAATTGCAATATTATAACACAGGTATAGGAAAGTCACAGACAATGCCATTCCTGAAAAGCTACAGTAGTGTGTTGCTTCAGTGTAATTCTGTATTTAATAAGAATGGTGATGGTTGCTTGCCTTCTTACTCATCGTGGTTCTAATCTGTTACACATATATTCCTCCTTCTTGGAAAAATGTTCAGAGGATATTAGGAGCTCTGTTCTGAAACAGGTCCTGTTGCCAAGTTATTTTGTTAAGTTACAGAGGAAAATATTCATATTTTTTTAAATCACAGACATGTTTTGGTGGGACATGTTTAAAAGCAGAACTTGATTACATATGTAATGCTATACATATATAGCATTACATATCTAATGGCTACTAATGTTAGTTTAGTGATTGAAATGTAAAAAAGCATATAAGTTTGCTTACCATCTATGTTTGCATATTTCTTACTGAAAGTATTGAACATAGAGTTCATTGAAATGATCTGAAATACATTTCAGTTCTCTTCTTAAGGCAGTAACATCCTCTGCAGGCTTTTCAGGCTACATGTAATATTATTCTTATTCCCATTACTTACTACTCATCCCAAGCTTTTATTTATTTAATTTCCAAATCATATTCTAAGGCTATTTCAGTAAAAGTAGGTTTCTTCATATCCTATATAGGTGTTTTTCAGTCTGTAATGCTGCAAAGAAGACATGCAGTAAAGGTAAGAGGTCTGCACAAACTAGCAATAGAAATGTATTTTCTTCAAGAATTAGATAGGAGTTCAAAGAACCTACTCTTATAAAAGAACAGATGTCTCAGTATAATACAGGCCTTTGAGTATAACTGATTCACATGGTCACAAAGAAAAGTTAATCAATATGAAACTACTAAGAAGGGAAATTGAAGTAACTGTAAGAATCATACTAAACATGGTGCTGCATGCCTTCTACTCAACACTGGGATGCACAGCTGGAATAATATGTTAATTTCTGGGCTCAGCTCAGTTCTGAGCTCAGCTCAGACAAAGGTATGTTGCAGAGAGTCCAGGAAAGGGCCACAAAGATTATTAGATCATTGGAGCACCTGTCATACACAAAGAGTCTGGAGGAACTGGAACTGTACATCCAGAAGAAATGAAGGCTCAGAAGGATTTGCTCATGTGTATAAATACCCAACAGGAGAGTAAAGAAGACGGACCTCTTCCCAGAGGTGCCAAGAAAATGGGTAAGAGGCAATGGGCAAAATATAGAGAACTTCATTCAAACCAAAGAAAAAAAATTACTAAATGCTTGATGAAATGTTGGAATATCTTGCTTGGAGAAGTCTCCATCTTTGGGGATATTTAAAACCCAGATGCACCAGACAACATAATGTAATAGACATCCTAGACTGGGTAAAGTCTTAAAAACAAAAGGACACACAAAGGAAGAATCTCTTATTGCATTAAAAAAGCGATGTAACTGGACTGAAAAAGTGCATAATTTTTATGTGAGAGCTATTGACATATTTTCTATATTTGTTGTGTCAGCCTGGTTCCCACAGATCTTACAAAAATCAGAATACCCATTTATGTTCAACCTGTACTCTTCTAAGTTACTCTGCAAATTGTTGTCTGGTTTCTGTCCAACACTCAAAGTAATTCACAAGTAAATACATTCACTTTTGAGAAATATGAGGAACACAAAGCTCTAGATAAGATTCTGCAGTGGCAAAATGAAAGTACAAGAATATGACAAGAATTTTTGAACAGCATGGAAAGCAGCAGTTTCTATTCCAGAGCTAAACAAGCATTAATGTAAATACTACACAAGAGGAAAAAAACCCAATAAACAAGGCTGAGGGGAATTCGTCATTAAGTACATATAGATCTCAATAAGTTTGTGGCCATACTTAATATATTTGCCTTAGTAAATATAAACAAAGTACTACATTTTGTTAGGCTAATAATTTCTGTCAAGATTGTGTCTAAGTGCCTATTCTGGCCACTCGGACTGGTAATGACCCTGGGAGTATGAGTACATGGCCACACAAAAAAGCTGTGAGATGCAAATCTTAATAAGGAGTGGAAATGACAAACATTAAAGATGTCTGAGTGTTAGGTACAATGATAGTACACATTTAACCAGATTTCTAGGGATTACCGACAAAGGAGGTATAGAGTGCAATTTTCCCACAAAAATATGAGCCTGGGAGTCTGTATGTCACAAAATGTAATAGAATTTAGTTGTGAAACCATTTTAAAATAAAATAAGCTGAAGCTGCACCTCAAAAGAGTAACATATTTTCAACCATTAGTTATGGCATGCCTATGTTGCCTTAAAATGAACAAGTTACAGGTTATGACTGCTGAAAAAACCTTAAGAAAGAAAGTTCACACAGGAATACACAGGGATTTCTTTCATCTTTAAATCTTTCAGTTGGAAATGGGATAAAAATTTGAGAGACAAATTATACTTTTCAGTACACTCCAGAGTATTTACCAGAAGCATGGTTAATATCCAGATAATGTGTTTAGCAGCTGCACATATTTCACAGGCTGTCCCCCACCCTATGAAAAGACATGGCGGGGGGAGGGGGAAACCCCAGTCTTGATTAGTACTTTAACTTATATGTGGGAGGTTCACTACAGGATTCTATAGCTAATGATGACATCAAATTTTTCTTAATCATGGTTTATCTAATAGCAGTCTGCATTATGCAGTCTGCAGTGAAGTGCTAGTTAAATCATGCTACTTTTCATGATCCCATGGTAACCATAAACCAATGGCTCAGTTGAAAATGGCCTATATAAGGATACAAACTCAAACTTCAGCCTATAATTAGTATTATGAAAATCCATGAACACATCAATGAAACATGGGTCACCATCTGCTGACATTTGGGCAAAAAAGGGACGAGAGGAAGCTGAATGCCTGCCTAATTAGAAACTGATGTCAGTCACCAACACTTGCAGCTAAATACAGGGATATGAAAGGTACAATAAAATCCCATACTATGCTGAGTTCACAGAAACTGATATTCTCATTTATATTGGGAAAGAAGGTTTTTGAACATGCAGTGCTATCATAAAAATACTTCTAGAGTCCTGGGAGATCATTATTTCAGTCCAATTCAAACCATGACAACTTTTTCATTGTCCTAGATTGGACAAGGTCACTGTTTGTCCAGAGATAGGTGATGAGGAGGTCATATAAAAGAGAACAATTCTGATGTAAATATTTGTAAATTAAAATATAATTACAAAATACCTTATATACAAATACAAATACCTTATATTCTCTGATATGTAAACACACAGCTATCTTTGTTACTGAAGTATACTACAACTAAAATATATTATGAAAAATGAAATCTTCCCAATAACCATCAGTCTTACGAATCCTTTTTCCCAATTTATAACAGGAATCTCAAAACCAATAGATAAAAAGCAGCATGAACCCTTAGCTCCATGGTCTGAGTGTTCCTGTGAGCAATTAACAGAGATGATAACCTGTACTGTTAAAGTGTAGAACAGCAACTGTGGTTAGATCACAAAACATCTCCAGGTAGACACCACCTCAGCATCTTGGTCCTTGCCCATCCCCAGTCCATCTAGACTTCCCAAGCAGAGGCTGACTGTGCTTTCTATAGAAAACTCCAAGTTCTTGTCTGTTATTAGGGAATATTTCCTGTCTGACCATCCAGGAGCCACTCTGGCAGGCACACTTGCACCACCTGAACTAGGACCAAGAACTCTTCACAACTACGTACACCACATCCACACAGACAAGGTTTCCTCACTGGCTCAACACTGTTTCCCATAACAGTGCCTCAGATGTCTGGATCCTTAATTTGATCTCAGTGCAATAGCAAAATCACTGTTGAAGCTGAGTGCCTCTGAGGAGGGACCCTGAACATACGAATCCCTGGGGTTATATACCCTCACGGTCTAAGCAGGTGAAAGTCTGGAGTCATTGGCTTCTGCGGTGTCTGACTGCCTGGTCACCTGGCTGGTGCCACAGGTCCCTGTGCCTTTGTTATACAAGGATACTGGGCCTGTTCATGGCCTCTTTACTCAGGCTCCACCATTTTCCCCATAGAACTCAATCAGTAGCTGCACACTGAACTATGTCCGCTGAAAGTACTCCTCAACATTGTGACCAAGCTTTCTCAACACTCCTGCAGCATAGGTTGGATATGAAGTTGACTTTGACTAAACTACATCCTGAAAAAATGTAAATGCTTTGGGTTGTAAACAATACTTTTAATGCAGGTTTAAAATGCCTAATGAAGTACCATCCAAGTGTAGCCTCTTTAATATTTAATAGAAGTATTAAATACTACATTCATGTGTCAGAGGGTTCCATCAGGGTGTATTAAAGCAGAAGATGGATTCAGAAGTTTTGCTGCTCACATTATGCACTGAAGTTACATAAATTTCAGTCACTATTCAGTCAAAAGAAATTTACAATAATTGCTGAGAAATATTTAAGTGTTTATTTTGTTAGACTGTCAATTGCAAGAAATAAACTCCAGGCATATGAACATATAGATTTTTAATTGTTGCATTCTTCTAGTGTTATTATTTTTTACCAAAATAAATTTATGTTTCAATAATTACAAATATAGCCCAAATACATCACAATTTTAATAAAAATAAAGTAAATGTGATTATAATTCTGATTACATACTGATAGAACACCACTCAAAAGTGGCAAAATAAAGCAAAAAATGCATTCTCAATTTTAAAGCATTGTTAAAAAAAACCAAACACACACACACATGATTACACTACTCCATTTGTACCACAGGAGCATTTACTAAACAGTACTATCATTCTCAGTAGAATTTTATGTTCAAAACAAAGAATAAAGAAAATTATGGTGGAAAAAAGGGGCAAATTGGAAATAGAACCAAAGAAGCTCTGTTTCATAGGCTGTTGATGATCACTTTTCTATTTTATGTGTCAGGTTTAAATTTCCCTGTGGCAGCAATTTAAATCTTTTCTTCTTTCCTGAGGCTGCTTAAAAATTTAATTTAGCTCAGGCATGGTGTCTACATTTTATAATAGGAATATAGAAAACTCTTGTAATTTGGGGGATGACCCTTTTAACAGATTAGAGAAATTTAAACGTAATTAATCAGCTTTATTCATAGAGTTACATGGGCTTTCCACAATTTACTCATGTAAATTTCTTTGCTTGAGTTACAGTAGACTACATTAGAGAAGGATATTTGAAGGCAGATATTCACAAGTCACACATTCATGAAGTGCATATACTGTGAAGGAGTCATTTGCATGCACATCCGCACACACACAGATACACATCCATAAATCCAATAAATCTACATCTCTTCAGAAGTTTCACCAGTCATTCTCAACTCACATTAACTCCTTCGCATTCAAGTTCTTGTATTAATTTTTCTGTATTTTCGGCTAAGGGTTGGGTTAAGGGTCAGAAATTATCACATGGTACAGTCATCTTTGTCCTGGGATTAGGATATGACAGTCCTCAGTGTGAAAAGGCTCTAAAATCAGATATTAGAATCACAGTTGTTTGTTAGGATTGCTGAGGATTAAAGGCAAATATTAAATTTTAAAATAGTAAACTTATTTTAAAACCCTTAATTTTATGATTTACTCATCTCTTTGTAGGTTATAGATGAAGAAAATTCTAATTGGCTTTAACTGATTTTGTAAATGATAGAGTTCCAAACAGCAGTCTTAACGACTGCGTTTCTCTGTACTTCTATCTTACCAGCAGATGAATTTTCAAAAGAATAAGAGAGGCCTCTTGATTCACTTCTGGCATACCCACAAATCTCTCAATGATTTTTGAATGGTTTTTGGATTCAGGAGAGGTCCTAGCTGAGTGGAAACATTGTCCTGATTTTCAGAAAGGGCAAGAAGGATGATCCTGAAATCTACAGGCCTGTCAGTGTCACAGTGGTTATGGAGAAGGATATTCTGAGAGGTATTGAAAAACACCTGAAGGACAATGTAGCCATCAGCCACAGGCAGCACAGCTCAATAAGAGGAATGTCATGCCCTTCAAAGATGATTTCCTTTCATGAAAGTTAACCTACCTGGAAGCCAGTTGATGCAATCTTTTCAGATTTCAGTAAAGCTTTTGACAACATCTCTCATAGTAGATCCTGTTGGACAAAAGGTCCAGCACACAGCTGGATAAATACATCATGTCATGGGTGAGAAATTGGCTCACAGGTCAGACACAAAGGATTATAGTGAATGGGGTGACATCAGGCTGGTGATTGGTCACTAGTGGGATTCCACAGGGCTTCATCTTAGACACCATGCTTTTCATCATCATAAAATAACTTGATGCCAGACTGGAAGGGATACTAAGTAAGTTTGCAGGGGATACTAACTTGGGAGGACCCGTTGGTCCCCTAGAAGGCAGAGAGGCCCTGCAGACAGAACTCAGCAAATTAGAGAAAGGGGCAGTCACCAACCATAAGAAGTTTGACAAGCACAAGTGCTGGATCCTGCACTTGGGACAGGACAACTGTGAATGTGTGGACAGACTGGGGAATAAGAGGCTGGAAGGCAGTGCTGTGGAGAGGGAGCTGGGGGTCCCTGTCGATGGCAAGTTGAACATGAGTCAGCAGTGCCCTGGCAGCCAGGAGGGCCAACCGTGTCCTGGGGGGCAAAGCATCACCAGCCAGGAGAGGGAAAGGATTGTCCCACTCTGCTCTGCACTAGGGTGGCCTCACCTTGAATATTGTGTGCAGTTTTGTCAGCACAATATAAAAAAAGACATTAAGCCATTAGAGAGTGTCCAAAGGAGGGTGACAAGGATGATGAAGAGCCTTGAGCGGATGACTTGGTTTGTTCAGCCTGGAGATGAAGAGACTGATCTCTCTGTGGTGAAAGTGACAGGATGCAAGGAAATGGCATGCAGCTGAATCAGGGGAGGTTTAGGTTGGATATTAGGAAAAGGTTCTTTACTTAGAGGAAGTAGGCTCCCCAAGGAAGTGGTCATAGCACCAAGCCTGACAGAGTTCAAGAAGAATTTAGACAACAGTCTTAGCCTCCTGAGAGTGATTCTTGGGGCTCCCCTGTTCAGGGCCAGGTTTGATGGTCCTTGTGAGTCCCTTCCAACTCAGAATATTCTGTGATATAACACACACAGCTGGATTATGGCTAATCCTTCCATTTTGGGATTATGACACCCCAAAATATTAAAGTGAAATATACTTTTTTGTAATTTCTATGATATGTATTGTCTATTTGCAATATTAAACAATGACTTCAGAAATTTGAGATGTGAAAAAATTGTCCATAATATTTATAAGCAGGTTTCATCTCATTACTCTTTTACAATTTTCTTCTAAATATTTGTGTTGGCCCAAGTTTTCCAAAGCCATCCAGCTACTGTTTTTTAATTGAGGACTTCAGAGTTCAAGATATTTCAGAGTTCATAGATTTCAGAGCCTTGTAATACAGTTGCTTTGAATGTAATATTCAGCATATTAAAAGTCAAGACTGGTGTCTGCACACTTCTGACCATGACCAAGATGAGATTCATAAATGTATTTAACAGTAAGTATTATGATAATGTCTAAATTTCAATACATGTCATTAAGATATATGCATAAAGACCAAAAGAAAGCTCTTGGAAACCTTAAAAAAAATCAAAGCCAGACTGTAATTTAGAAAAACTCATTCATAAAGCAATTAAGTATGAACACTTTAGTAGAATATATAAACTAGGCAAATGTCTTACTATTTTAGAGTTCGGGAAATGGTCCTTTTTAACTCTAAGGTTAATTCCTGATTCTTTAGCAACATGAAATGATCTTTTAAAGTGAAAACAGATACATCTCTACATGCATCCTGTGACAAGGAGACTAATAATTACAAAGGTGTTAAATTGTAATGATGTATATGAGGATAAAGTCTGAAGTGGTTTTGAGCCCAGATTTATACTACTTGATGCCAAAAGAAGTCTTTTCAGTGGTGGCATGGGATGTTTCATCATTATATCTCTGAGATCTTAATTAAATAATTAAAAACTAACTGCCTAAAAGGGGAAAACACACTGTAGGAAGTTCTTGGAAGTACAGAACAGACTGAGATACTGAAAATATTTCAAGTGGACAAATATCTTCCTGTTGCAGAAAGTAATATATTCTGCATCATAACCTCATTGCAGCCATACTAACAACTCGGTGGTACCTTGCACAGATACCCAGAAGATGTGCAAGTCTAACAACATTTAATTCAGCCATGCCAGCTCCTGCTTGTGAAAGAACAGACTTTGTGGAGCACATTGCCAAATCAGTCTCTGTATTGTTCACACTTTGCAGGGTTTGAGAATCTTGCATCAAGATCTTTTGCTAACAGCTCTCCATGAACATTGAGTTTCCTTGAAAGCTATTTTGGCACCTTAGTCACATCTTCCTCTTCTTCAGTCTAAGTTTTGTCATCTCCATTAGCTGTATTGGCCACTGATTTTTATGATTTTTGTGTAAAGCAGCTTTGGGATTATCATGGTATAATCCAGCTCAAAAAAATGAATAGATTGAAGACAGAATCCCAAACATACGTCGCATAGCACAGTCTTCTGACTCAGCGCAGCAGGAGTTATCTCATACAATATAGAAATGACAATTGTCTTGCGTTGTCTAGATAGCTGAGACAAGATAAAATCCAGCCACATTTCCATAGTCCTCTACACTGCCAGTGCAATAAGTTCCTACCTACCTCCTTAAATGCAGTTTAGCTTTGAGGAATATTGTTTTGCCAAAAGTGTTGCAGTTTCTGGCAATTTAATGAAAGCAGCCTTTGGCCAAAAGTGGACTTTTCTCAAATTGTTTTCAAGTGGACCACGCACGCATCTTCATATTCTGTAATTTCTTAAAGTAGTTTAAAAAGTACCCAGAAATTTTATTCCAAAATCTTGTAAGTACACTGACACAGCAGTCATTTAAAAACAAAAACAAAAAGCAACTGACAAAATATCATCATACTATTAATTTTATCAGATTTCCAGCTCCAGAGATGAAATGTACTATTTCTTTCTCTATTCACCTCTTGCTATGCTGCACAGATTCACCTTTCCCTATCTTTTTCTTTTCTGTCAGACCCAAGGGAAACTGACCAGCTTTATTGATAAGAAAGTTAAAATTTAAAGAATCAAGCTAGACACATTTGCGTTGCAGTGGTTATTCCACACATTTCTCAGGAACACTTTCAATAAACAGTATTGGAGAACAATATAACTTTAGATTTTGTTTTAGTGCATTTATCATTTTCTACAATATCCTAATTTTATGATTTACCTTAAAATCAGGATTAAGAAACCTATATTGCTAAATTATAAAATTAATTTCTAACCTATACTCTGTATTTTTATTCATTGTTCAATTCATTTTGAAAAGGTAAGGGAAAACAAACAAACAAAAAAAAAGGAAAACACAGAACCTGAGATAAAATTTTGCTAGAACATACTTTTAAAATCTTCAGACTCCATGAAATTCATACTGTATAGGCATCTGGATGACGTTATCCAGGAAATCAGAAGATAAAATGAAACACAACTGATGACTGCCACCACCGTGCTTTCAGTTGTAGGAGTTCTTTGCTGGTTCAAAGCTAACCATGTGTCTTTCTGCTTCCACATAGCAGCATAACCTACAGTGCTCCAGTTTTATTCACTTTATTTTTAAAGACTTCATATGCTATAGAAGACACCATTTTAATATAGAAAACACCATTTTTTTTCCATTCTTATTTTTTTACATGTGGGTATTCCACTTTCCCATTTTCCAGACTCTGGAATTCAGAAAACGGCACCTCTATACATTGTTAATGGCTTGGGTTATGTCTGTCTGGATTTCCAAAAGCAGTTTGCCATTTACGAAACAGTTTAGAAAACTTTAGGTCTCTGTATTTTGTAGTCTGTAGTTTGACTTCTTTAAACACATAATGTCATGACCTAGTTTCTTATACAAAATGGACTCAGACATATCTAGTACATACAGGTGCATTCAAGAGGAGCTTCTTCATTTGAATTTTAAATATTTAAATGCTACATTTACCCTGTGTAAATTCATTTCCTTGATAAAAAAACCCCAAGGAACAAATGGAGAAAGAAATGTATCATTACTTGATTTATATATAGCAAAATTCTATCTCCAGGTTTTTATCTTCATTTTACTACATGCTTGCCCCTGTAGTGCCACACATACCATGATGCTGTTCCTGAGAAAACCAGCAATGTTGTATTACATCAACCCAGGGACCTGCATGCAAGTAGGCACTAGAAAGACAGTTTTTCCTGGTTTGAGGGAGTTTCTGAACAACTGTCTGCACACAGCTGGTGTTTCATTGGGTGTTTGCTCCAGTTCATGCCTATACATGTCTAAATCATATCCATCTCCAAACACTGACATAGCTGCCCCCTGTCTAGTGGTTTAATATTATTCAAGGTGTATTTTTGGATCCTCAAATATTTAGAAACATGGGAATATTAGTAAGAGGTGGATTTCATGAAAAATATAGATAATGATTTTGGCTCAATAGAAATTCAGTGTTGACTGCCGAGAAATTCAGCATGGAAGAGGAAAAATCAAATGCCACATGGGTGGCAAATCCCAGAAGTTGTTTAAAACATGTAGGTATCAGCAAGGCACATAGATTCAGATATCAGGACAACATTTGGCTAAAAGAACAGTTTCCTGCTTTGGCTCAAGTTTTCTTTAAAATCAGGGTCAAGTGAACTTGTTTTACTGAAACAAGAACTGACCTGAACCTTCACCAGGCATGAACTACTTTGTAAATATTTCAGAGAGGCATGAAAAATGTAAAATTCTGCAGAAATGCTTAAGCATGTATTGCTTGATTCTGCCATCCTTACTCACATCAAATAGTCTCTTACTTTTTGAATAGTCCCACAAAACATATGTATTTATCCAGGGAATAAGATAGCTGCACAATATAATGGTACAGAACAGCACTATTTTTGCCTACTTCTTTCTTTAGTGGGTGGTGAGGAAGATGTCTTGTGTACCAGACCTGACAGTAATGCACAATAAAATGCCTAGAGAGAGGTAGATACTGCTATGTTTAAAGCAATTTCTGAACTAGACCCTTTTCTAATCTCTGCATTAAGTACAGTACTTAGTAACAATCTGAATACATTTTTTCTATGTTAAAATCTTCTTTTTACACTGCATCTGTCACACAGTCAACATGTCTGACCCAGATGTACTGAGTAAGCTTCACAGATTATTTGTCAAACAAATTCTGGAACCTGATATTTGGGTCTTTTATTTAATTGGTATGCAAATGAAGAAACAAGACAGCATTTGTGCACGATACAGTTGTCACTTCTAATTCTGGTAACATTCATTATCATGCTTACAGATTTTTGTTCTTACACCCAACATCTGCCAATGCTACCTAAACCGCAGGAAGTTGACAAACCTGTGCAAACTTCCTCTCAGTCTCCCTCTCGCTTTTTGTTATCTGTTCCATGCACACTAATTTTGCGCATCTGAGGCCTCTGCTCGCCAGAATTATGCCTGCTTCCTAACACCTCTGCCTCCAGAGCTTTGGATTTGAAATTGAATAGACACAGAGCCAATTTATCATACGATGACATGTGTCATGTTCATGGTATAACCAGAGGGTCCTACTGTATGCACTGTATTTATCCTTTTGTTGTCAACATGGACAAAGACAATACTAGCAATAGACAGGTATTAAATTTTAAAAATACAATACATACACTTAAATGTTGTTCTATTAGAGTTTGGGCTTTTAAATGTAGTACTAGCTCGTTTTGTTCAACGCCAGATTTCCTTTGTCAGATAATCATCTGTCATTCAGGCATGCAGCATATTAAAATATGTGAGTGCCAAATACCAATCTATTAGCAGCAAGTCCTCAAAAAAGAATTACATGCATAAAACCCATTATATGCATACTCTTTCTGCAAGTAAGAAGTTCTAATCAGATTTAATGACAGCTAACACATATTTATATATACTAATGTTGTTTGTAGCTTTATTTATACCTAAAAATGCATAATGTGTTTGAAGAACAGATGTATAAATATGTGTATATATATGTCTATAATATGTGGGTCTATGGGTGTGCTTTTGTGTGTTTGCATATAGATATATATAACATATAGTTTGTTACAGATAAAGATGCAGACAAAACTAGTAGCCTAACTAGCATTAAAAAAAAAAAAATTACCAGAAAATTATGTCCATACATTTTATTTCCAGAAAGTAAAAATGGAAAGGTTGATGTAATTTGCTTGTCATCTGCTGACTGAACAACTCTAAGGACAGAAAAATCCCAGAAACCTTTCAGATGATTTCCAGGTTTATTCTCTGACACCTCATCCACCTGCTGCGTTTTTTTGCTGAATGAAGTCACAAAGCAGGAATAAGTCTACTCTTTCATTGCAATGATAATCTTACAACATGGTTTTATTTTAAATAGTATTCCTAAAAAATCTTCTTCGTAAAATCTACTGGTCAATTTACACAATAATACCAAGGTGGGTTTGTTGAAGTAGTATCAGATGACAGCTCTTTGGGGGACAGATGTTCAGAGCTTTATTTCAGGAACAGGTAGGGGTCAATTAGAGACTAAGACTAAATAAACTTAATAGAACAGAATAAGACCTATTTTTACTAGTATGTTTCCCATTCAGGAAATCCAAACTTTTTTTTTTTTTTACATTTATTCAAACATATTTCATATTATAGAATGCATATTAGCTAGTTATTCTAAATGCATAGATGATCAGAAGTCACCAAAGTGATATCCTATTGCTTCTCCTCAATATTGGATGAAAAGGGATTGGCACATAGACAAATCATATTTCACACTACAGAATTTTGGTTATACAACTATTCCAAAATTACAAAAAGAAAAAAATTGGTTTGAATATGTTCATAGAATGAAAATGATAGAACAAATTCTGCATTTTCATTTGCATATATGATGTGATTTGCTCAATTTCCGTCTTGGTACAAGTGGAAGAGAAGTGAAAAAGGAAGGAATCTTGCTCCATGCATATACACTATTAAGAAATAATCTACTACCAGTTTTTTTGCAATTCAGCAGACTGTGGGTTTCCCATTTTTTTTATTTGCCAGTATTAGATGCACCAGATTTTACTGCTGAACATGAGGGATATAAAAAAGTTAGTTGAAGTCTTCAAAAATTCAAGGTATATTCAGATTGTCATTTAGATGATGGATGAAGGGTTTTGATCTTATTTCATATAATTCAGTTGCTCTACTCCAAGTAACGTAAAACCATATTAGAAAAAAAAATGGGGGAGGGGGGTAGAGTAGAGGGGGTTGAAAGAAAGAATGAAATAAATAATGGGTAAAACCAGGAAAACATTAAAATGAAATAAACCAAGTAATTCCCATTCTTCATAAGAGTCTCTCATCTCCAGGAATAAAAATAAATAGAAAGTTTGGCAGTACATTATTGCATGCAGTAAATTAGCATAAAAGAGAACAAGAACTCGGTTTATTATGCATTTTGTTTTGTTTTATTTTTAAACAATTGGAGGAAGAAAAAACTTGGATTTAGCAAAGAATTTGCAACTGAAGATTTTCTGACAGTACTGCCTCTGCCCATCTGTGCAAAGATCTTTAGTAACGCAAACATAGAAGTGATGAAGAGCATAACATGAAATACCATGTATTTGGCTCATTTCAAGATCCCAGCCAGGAAGCATGGCTCAAAAAAACATAAAATGACTGTGCAAGTTTTCCAGCATAAATATTTCAGTGGATAGCTGTTAATTGCCAAAATAATCATAGGTCAATTCTCGCAATCACATACCTAAAACTGCCAGGAAAAGTTCCATTTTTATTATAGGGCAGGAACAAGGATTAACAGTGAATGAGGTTGGGGAAGCTTTTCCTGTATTCCTTAATATTTTCTCAATTCCATGACTGAAATATGTATTTGTATATGAAAAATAACTTGGAACATCTTGATATTGTTTACATTTTATGCACAAGAGAATATTGGTTTTATAGAATTAATTGCTGGAGCAATGAGAATGAGATAAAAAAGGCAAACATTATCAGACAAAAATAGGCCAAAATATCTACAAGGTAGAATATCTTTATCTGTCTTGTAAAAGCAATATAATTTGGTTCTATTTTACAATGAATACAAAAAAATATACAAACATGATGGGGGTGAATTTTATGTGAATGGTGCATAGGTCTTATGATTCAAAGTTCCTTGTGCCTGCTATAGCTGTCTCTTAGGAAACTGATCAAGGGCAATTCCTGGCCAGACTCTTGTAAGGGACTAAACTGCAAGATTTTACTGGTGTTCTCAATTATACCCTTGGAAAAAATATTAAAGTGCACAATACTTCAATTTCAGTTATATGCACCTATAGACAAACAGCACACTTGTTTCACTGCTCATGGATAATGGGAAATATACTTTCCGTTACACAAGTTATACAGTATTAAAAAGTTTTTTTTTTTCTCTACAAGCAGTTATAACAGAGTCAGGAGTACAGATAAGGACCAAATCTGATTAAAATATTTGAGTTCTTCCAGTGTTGCTGATAGAAACACCACAGAAAGCAACTGGAGTCTTCATAGCCTTCTAGCCTGGGCAGAGAATAAAGTCTAACTAAGCACAGCAGAAGACAAAACATAACCACAGGAAGAAAAGCCATGTACTTCTATGTGTAAAAACTACTTCTCACAAAAACTGTTCACTTGAGATTTTTCTCAGAGATGAGTAATTCTACTATTACCTGCTATCTCAGATAATTTACGTGCCCTCTACAGGTTTGAAATTTCCGTGTTTATTAGAGGAAAGCAAACAGAAAAGATGTGTGACAAAAAGGAAGAAAAAACATGGTAGAGTTAATAAAGGACAAAGAGTCAAGCTTGTCCACATATATAACTCACACTGCTGCTGAATTACAATCACAAATTTAGATGGCAGTTATCTCTATACAGATAAGTAGGAAAGCTACATGGTCAGAAATTCAGACGGATGAGAAAATACTGCTTACAGGCGGTTTAGGATTTTTGTTTTTCTCTAACTATTACAGACAAATCAGGCTAAAATAAGTTTATCCGGATACAGAAAAAAATAATGAAATAAATCAAACTGGTTTAAGCAACAGACCTCACACATCCAGCTCTGCACAGGAGGCATTTAATTATGTGCCATGCTGAGAACAACTCATAGTAAGTTTGCTTGGATTTTTCTCAGGTTTCATTTGCTTTTTGAAATCCATACACTTCATCATGCAATGAGTGAAGACATTCATCAGGCACAATCTTAATCCATAAATATATTGATAATTCCCCCTTTAAAAAAAGCCCTGGATCCTATTATTTGCAGAAAACTGACCTATAACAAAATAATCCAAAGGAGTCCAAAATTCAACAATTAAATACAAATTTCATAGCTCTATGCTATTCAACCTAAGTTTGCCTCCAAAACACCAGGAGAAGCCTGAAACATCTCATTGAATGTTTCCTCTAAGTACAGAAAGGAAGTGGACAGAAGAGGTTCTTGAAAAGTTTATGTGCAGACTAGCTCTTCCTACCCTACTGGCTATTCAGTCCATCTACAACCTGAAAACAGTGGAAAAAACAGAAGACACCTCTTCCCAGCAATTAGATACATTTTGATCTCTGGTCACAATTGTTTTTATGGAGGAAGAACATGATACCTGTGTTTTCAATGGCTGTGCTTCTGAAGACTTTTATTGCAATGTCTGGTACAGTTTAACATTTAATATCTGCCCATGCTTCAAAGTGTCACTGTCTTGAAGGAGAAAGAAAAAAGAAAGACTGACAATGAGAAGAGACATTCTCACATGAGATAAAGCAAAACTAAGCAATGATGACTAGAGATATGGGCAAAGGTTCACACACTTCTTTCAATACTTTCTACCTCAGCTGGCAAAGTAAATGAAGACAGTAGCAAATAAAGATCTGTCCAGATGTGAAGCAGTCTATTTGCCCTGAGTATTTACATCTCTCTGTCTTCAGGGTCTGCTGGTGTCTTCAGATCTAGCATGTATCTGTGACACCATCCTTCCTCAGTGAAGGGCTTGGACCTCACAGAAGAAGGGAGCTTGTCAGCTTCCAGAGGCACAGAAGGTTTCCTGTGCTTTTAGAAGGTCATCCCTTTTCAGTAGTGGCATATATGAGCAATCACACAGCAATCACAGGACATTGAAGGAGGCAAAAGTCCTTGCCACTGTCCCTCTGAGGCTGGAGCAACAAAGGGACGATGTCAGTCAGCACAAGTGAATACAGCAAGATCATATTCAAGATGTTCTAAAAGCTTGGACTTCTGTTGTCCATAGAGATATTTTAATTTCAGAAACATGGTGCACAGATGAG
>JAWWLZ010000094.1:1618073-1634533 GCA_035041345.1 Poliocrania exsul | reverse complement strand
TGAACAAATACGTGCTATACAATCTCAGTAATTATTGCACAGGAAGGCAGTGTCTTGATTAAAAAAAAAAAAAAAAACAACAAAAAAACCCCCCAAAACCCAAAACCAACAAACAACCAAAAAAACCCTTGGAGCTTAGCTTATAGGATAAGAAACTTCCAGAAATGAGGATTTAAAATCTATATGAACTTTTTTCATATGGATATTTATAAATAAAACCACAGATATCAATTTTTTGTGTACCTATACCTACCTACTTGTCTCCAGCAGCTTGCACAGTTCTATGTCCCTTCCTTAACTGCAGTCAGGGAGCTTAGGACAAAGCCACCAATACGCACAGTATCAGAAAATTTTCATGTTCAGAATTTAAAGAGAGTTTTTCCAGTTAATTAAGCAGAGACCTAATATAAGAATTTCCAAATTATTTACAAAGTACTGAGGCATTCCTGATTTTCACATGCACTGAGTGATACCTAATTCTTTCCCAGTATTTTTCTCTCTGCAGGATTTATACAGAGAATTGCAAAGGGAACTCGTGTACACCGACAACACAACTCAGCATCCTTATGGGAACACCAGCTATGAAACTGGGAAAAGCTCTAATAGGGAATGAATAACTTTACTTTGAAGAGGAGAGGCACACTGAAGAATCAAAACTTGTGCCTTTCACCTTAATGCTTTCAGACTACAGAATTGATTTACAACTGAAGAAGCAATACCTGTTTTAACCGGAGAGCATGCAAAGAGGGAGCCAACAAAGAGGGTTAATGAGTTTTGGGGTCTTAAGCTACCCACATCTCACAGACACATGAATTTTACAATCTTTTTCTTTAGGTAGTCCTGCTCCTGAAACAAAACCATGTCTGTTATCACTGCCCATCTGCCACCTGTACAATTAGGGCCAGTGCTTTTGAATTCCTTGTTTGTTCTAACATTTGGTTGTGCAATGTCACAATCAAAATGTCAAGAGCCACTTAAATTTTATTCAGAAAAATATTTCTACTTTGCTTATCAGTAGCAGAGCTAAGAATGAGACAAGAAAGTGAGCCATTGTCTAAAGAACCTTTACAAAAAGCAATGTTTTCTGTTCAAGTCTCACACGATTGGGAGCACTAGGCATTTATTCTTTTCAGCATCAACAACATTATGTTTTTTTGATAGTATTGAAGTTATCATTGTACACACACAAAAAATTGTCACATTCAGATGAAGATGAAGACACAACATCTATTATTATTTTTTCAAAACACATAAGGAGTTATAGCACTTCCCCCAAACTAAAGGAAAACCCTGCATTTAGAGTGATTCTCTTCATTTTACAAGTAAGTCAGCCAACTATGCTATCCATGTGATAGCAGGTACACACTGAACTAAATCATAAAAAGGCCCAACAAGACTAGTCATCAGTTTTGGGTTTCAGTTACAAATGACCATTTTTGACATTCAGCTCTACCTGACTACTCCATTCCTTTAATAATTCCAAGAAAATCAATAAACTTACCCACTGAGGAAACTATATGTTAAGCAACAATTTAAATGTTTGAAAATTTGATTCATATATCTGTTGGAAAGCATGCCTTCATTATGTTTTTCCCAAATAATCTTGTTTGTTGTGTTAAGCATACTTGACTTCACTGAAGCATTGAAGGAAAATGAAGATATGAGGTTACCTGTGAAGTTAGGCTTGCCCATGAAGGTCAAGTGCAACTCCTAATAGTCTGACATGACCCTCAGCAGTTCAGTTTGTGAACTTGCATTAGGATATTAATTTCTACACTATCAAACCATCAGATAAGTTCAAGTGAATTTTATAACATACTTTCAGAAGACAGCTTCATCCTATTTGGAGGATGTTTTTGTAGACAGCTATTTTGGGGATTACCACTTCTTACACTGTGCAAATAGCCTTTCACATGCATGCAAAACCTGTCATTGTACCCAATCATTTGGGCAAGGAGAAAAAAATAGTGTCATTTTTTTTCATTAGAGAGTATTTAAAACTAAGTCCAAATGTAAATAACGTAATGATTCTAATATAATAAGGTAATTTAGTCAATTCAGAAGGTCTAATAAGGAAAAGTAAACCAAAATAATAAAAAGACATTAAATGGTCAGGATCTTTCTACAGTGCACATTGGAACTAGTTCTCAAAACATAATATTTTACTGGAATATATCTCTTTCTTTTTCTTCACTTCTGTTTCATTGGTGAAGATGACCTATCACAGATCAATTTTCCACTGTTTCCAACCCTTTGTCTTCCAGACTGCATATTACATGCTCTACTAATGCAACTTCGCACTTGCAGCAAAAGAAAGGATTTAGAAATCAAAGAATATTGATTTTTATTCCAAAGTAAATGCCATATATCCTAAGTGTGCATCAAGCAACACAAGCTAATTTACAATCATGCACATGAGGCCATTCAGGACACACCTTTCTGTCAGAGCTGCTGTCCAGAAATAGAGAACAGGCAAAACCAACTTAACAAGACTCCAACTATTGATGAAAAATGAAAAAGCTAGCCCATCAAAAATGAATATAAAACAAAAGTTATATTTCTTCACTTTATTTCAAATAAGTTCTCCCTACCAATTTTTCTTAAAGGCAGTGAACTGCAGCACATAACTTGATTCCTAACTTCTGCATGCTTTCCTTGGTTGTAAAATCATTACTATGAACAATTCTAATTGTCATGGAGACATCAAAGTCTTTTTAAGTCTTTATTAATTGAATTAAATGCTAAAAGGTCTTGTGAGACAACCTTCTAAAAGTAAATCCATAGTGTTCTTCATGTTTCTTCAGAGAGACTTTGTGTATCACAATCACCCTCAATTATGGTACAGAATCTCAACCACATGATGCAGATTTTTTTCTGCCCTGGTGTAAATAATTTATTAAAACATGTTGCTTCAGTAAAAATACAGTAGCAGACTGTGGTATTTTTCTTCCTCCCCCCCCCCCCCCCCCCCCCCCCTCAAAGACAAAGATATTTTTAAACACAACTCCTTGCTTGTGGGTAGGGAAAGAGAGATTGAAAGGGGAAAGAGTGCATGAAGGGGGGGTTGTTGCAGTTCTTTTTGTTCTTCACACTTTAAAAAAATAGAGATTTTGTTCAGAAAAAGATTTGAAAAATATGTGAAGAAGACATTCACCTACATTAAAAACACAATTACATGAGATAACAAAAGACTTTTGCATCCCCGGATTACTAAATCTCTCTGGTCATGAGACAACTTGCCAATATAATTTTGATGTAATATCATGAGCATAAATGATGACATTTCCTTAATGTAATAAAATGCTTTTTTTTTCCTTTTACATGGGCAATAGTGAGACTGAATTTTAAGCCAGTAAACTACCTGAAGATGAAGATCAAAGTAGAACAATATTGAATTCAATATTTTAGATATAAGAGGTGTCCTTTCACATTGTAAAATATTTTGAGCAAGTTACAGCATAATACCAAATTATTAAACTTACGCAGGTGCATCTTACTGAAGTTGTTTATTTGTGTGGCATATATCACATGTGCAATACACCTGACTTAATAAGGTGGACATTTGTCGAAGTGTTTCCTTTCTGTAAAAAATACAAGTTGCCTAAGGATGCCTGGACCACAACAGTAGTGTCTAGTTACTATAATTAACAGATCAAGTTGCAGTATGTAGTATTTGAGAAGGTAAATGAGTTTGTGGACCATTCTGTTATAGAACTACTCCCTCTGTTTGCATCCATTCATTGGGGTTGCTGATAGCCTCAAAATTTAATAACATTTCTCTGTGACTAGACAGCATTCCTGATGAGCGGTTTAACATCTGAGGAAATACTACAATCATCACCCCTCCAGCAGACAGAAATAATATTTGGAAAAGCAAAGACTGTTCTACTTTCCAGGAAAAAAGATTGACTCCAAATTTTTTATGGGATTATGTTTGAGTCTAGTCAATTAATAAATTCTTTCACTGCTATTCTTGGAGATTTTTATTAATTTGGATATAAAAAAGAAGAACTCTGATTGGCATGCAGACAATCTTTAACTGTACTTCTCCTTACTGTAGTAGCCTTCCAGATTACTTTATCCACATTTAATACTTGTTACTCTGTATAAACATGCATGTATGTACAAACATTAACAGCTTTACAGTGAAGCAAGGATTAAAGAGGATTTATCCTTTTATCTTTTCCATCATTATCAGCCAGTATGGTATGAGCTCTCGTATTACATGAAAAAGAACATCCCCTACCTCATCCTCATGTAGATTATGGTAGTGTACTCCTCTTTATGTGTGCCTAGAGAAATATTAAATAAACATAGTGCTTCTGTTTATTAGTTCATTATGTATGATTAATACTGTAACTCAGAAAAAAAAAAATTGTTACACAAAGTTTGTCAGAGAGCACATCCACACAGGTACATGCAAAGTATTTGCTGAATAGCTGAAGATCACCTCGGAGGAGGAATAGCCCTTACACACAAGCTTAATAAACAGAGAGGTCAAGAAAGTATGAGAACCGGATCTACTCAGTGAAATTCCCTTTGGGTACATAACGAAGGGCATCACATATTGTGAAGGGAAGCCACTTCAAGATAGATAGTTTAGGTTTTTATAGCTAAAGATCACTAAGTAGTCTTGTGTGTATTTATCATAATTTTTTCAGCACTTGAGTAAAGGTAAATAGTCTTCATGGAAGGAATGTCAGACTCAAGACTTTTTTGGTTTTTCAGATGTGATTTAGGTCAACAAGAAAAAAAATCTGCCAGACAAAGAATAACAGAAACGCAAAACAAAATTAAAAGTTTGTGCTGCAATAAATCTGCATCATTCAAATTCTCTCTAAAGTTCTAAGGTAGCAGGTTGCTGGACTGGACTGTTGATAGAAACTCTGCTCCAGAAATGTTCTATCCTTTCTACTCCTAAATTTTTTATAAGATACTAACATGAATTTTGTTATTGTTCTTATTATTACCATTATTACTGCTACAGTTCAACGTCTCTACTTTCTTATAGAGAAATTGACATTTCTGTATGATTAAACCAGACTATGGATTTTCCTTTTTGTCTCCTTTTTTTTAATCTTTGGAGGATTTGTCAATGAAAATTTTGTTATTGACATTGTCCTGCTTACCATTCTCTTCACTCTTTCAATATTATTTTTTAAAAATCTTATTCTTATTGATGGAGTCTTATGTACTTATGTATACTCCATAGACTGAATGATGATATTGAGCCAAAAAGCTGCACGAGTTATAGTCACAACTTACACGGCTAGGAATCTGCAAGCAGAGCAAGGTAGAACATAAACTCATCCAGATGAAAACAATTGTGAAAAGTGATGAAATCCCACTGGCTTTCAACATTACAAAATATTTTGAACTGGTAGAAAACAGAATCCTAGACTTGCTATGTAGATCCTAATTTGCAGTGAGCTTTCCCAAAATAATTGTATATATCCTGCTTTTAAAGTATGCAATTATTTGAGGAGCTTAAGATCTTTTTTGGTTTAAAAATCAATTAAATTCAGGGAAGATTTTAGAATGCAGTTTCAAGCAGGAATGGTCATCTGCATGTAGACAGTGATGCTGCTGCAGCTGCTTCTATTCATTATGCTGTATTTCACATTTTCTTCACTGTCAACATTTTATGCATTGATTCAACAGTGATAGGGAAGGGCTTATTCACTACAGAGACAAGTTTCTGAGCTACTCTGGGCTTACAGATATATATGGGCTTACACAAGAGCAGAATCTGTCCTAACAAAACACAGGAGAATTTACTGAAAGAATTCTTCTGTTTATTCTTCTCATGGTTTCATTTCTTCCATTTCCTCACTTATCAAATGAAGCAACAGCTTTTTTCCACAGCATCAGTAGAGGGTTAATTCCCAAGATTCCCACTTTGATAATTCCAAGTTCCCGGGAACACACACTCCTGCCAAGAGCAAAAACCATTTAGTAAATCTCTAAGAGCTTTTGTAAATAGAATGCCATACAGCAGATTAATCTGAAATTCAAAGCAAATAGCCAAGAGGTTTGGTAAACAAGATTTATAATAAAGCAGAGTGATAAAATACATACATGCATACATATATATATGTATTTATATACACACATATATACTCACACACATACATGCACACACACACATATATATATAAAATACATAAATGCTTGCATTACAGGCAGGAAACTATTCATGGTTGGGATGACTGCATTATTAGTCACAGCACTGTGACCTCTTACCCCAAGTGATAAAGTACACAGGTCAGAATTGACAATACATACTCATGGCTGATCATGGCTGCCAGTTATTGATCCAAGGAGGGGGAAAAAAAGAAAACTTTGCAGGAAAAAACATTGCTCTGAATTACAAACACACATTCTCCTGAGACACAGCAACTCTCTGGGTTTCTCCCACTGGAGCTGGAAGGCAAGAAGTGAGTTCAGCCAGTATTTAATATCAAGTGAATGTGGTGTTTAATCAATACTGTTCTGCTTTTGTTCCACGATGTGGAAAGCAGTGTCTATTCATTCAGTAAAGGTTAATGCCAAGGGTCAAGTGATTTCACACTCTCTGTAGGATCCACAACATTTCAGTAGTTCAGATGCCTTGAACAATGATGACTCAGTTGGACTGATTTATTGCCACTCTAAGGTCCTGCTTAATACTAAAGTGCTATCTTATGATAATACCTCAGAAAATAGCACTGTTAAAAAAAGAGGCTATAATTACCTACATTTGGAAGTAATGTCTTCATTTCTAACATCCTATAAAGATGTAAGGTCCATTTAAAATTATCTGCTCCTTGTATTAGCAAGTCAGTTAAATCAGATATTATCAGTGTTCTCTGGTTTATGAAATGCTGCCTGTGCAAAAGGAATCTAGCTGATGTATTAAGAAAAATGCAAATTGCAAGCAAATGTAATACAGTACATCATTTAACATACATTTTAATGTATGTTAAATGTCTACTTTCCCAAATAAAAAAATCATCTTAAGAAGATAGATTCATAACACATAAAAGAAGGTGAATTTTTCAGACAATAAAGAATAAAATTATAACAATCATAGGCATTCTATGTTCTAATAAGGCTTTAATATGTGAGACCACAAAACCAACAGTATGTAAAAATGCTTCTATTTTTTTTGCCTTTAAAAATTCTAACTTAAAGGTAGATAGGGAAAAGGGAGAAGGCTATATACTCCCCTTCAATATGATACACTGAAAATGACATTAGCTGAAGTCATTGTCTAAGTGAGAATGCATTTGACTTTGTCAGGGGTTCTAATTTTGAACATGTTAGGGTCCCTGCTTATTATTCAGCAATGTCTTATTCAAGATGTGTTTTATATAATGAAAGAAGTTCAGATGTCACCAGGAAAATAGTGTGAGAAGAATTAATTGGAAGACTTATCAGACAAAAGTAATTTAGAATCCAGCTCTACTAATATATCATTGAATGATGATTATGCCAATCAATTAGCAAAATAAAATAAATTTTGCAAATTTGACTGAAGACATCCTATTATTATAAGTGGGAGGATATTTGGAATAGTTAATTACTCCTTATTTTAGGTTCTAAGTATGCAAAAATCCTTTATGTGAATTTTCAGCATCCTTCTTTCCCCCAATTACAGATATTTAGAAATTACTTCCCACTTGTTTTAAACGAAGATGCCATATTTTCAATAACACTACAGTAGATATAGAAGAGAGGCATTTTAATGTGAATCAGAAGGGGGAAATCTTACATTCTTACATGTGTGGGATACTGCATTGTCTTGCAAAAAAAAAAAAAAGAGTAATCAGTGGGGGAAAAAAGGACAAAATGTTCATCATTATATTGAGACATAGGCTAGTTATTTAGAAAAAAAATACACATTGCAGGGCAACCAGTTTAATGTCTTTGATGGAAAAAATTGTTAGTGTTAACATTAAATGTTCAGTAAGTGAATTTCTTTCCACTATTTGACTACTCTTTAAACAGGAAATGTCAAAATATCACTAAAGGTTATGAGTAACCAAAACAGAACTCCACCCTGCCCTGACTCTCTTTAATTTTATAGATTTTAAAAGCTCTAAATAGTCCAGACAACTGATTTATACTATCTGATATATTTGATTTCTTCCTCTCCCAACAAGGATTCAAAGTCACAGTCTGAAATAAAAGTCCCCACTATCCATCTAGTTAAAATTTCATACAGAAATTTTGGTGGCAGTAGCTAACATATTTCAGACCTATCTGAGAAAGCCTCCAAAGACCTCTGGAACAGAAAAAAAGTTTGCCTACTTCAAACTAACAAAAGTTTAAAAATTAAAATCCTTTGTATTAGAAAGGAAAGTTTGTCTTTTTACTTGAACAAGAAGTTTTCTTTAATTTATTTAAAACCAGAATGCCTTGGATGAGCTCAGTTGTCAATAACACAGACTTTGTCACACTAAATCAGACCATTGTACCATTAAGTTCAGAATCTTGCCTGCAGCCCCCGTCAGTGCCCAATGCATCACACAACAGGAACATCCAAGGAAAAAGACATGTTCTGGCTGACCCTGTTGACTCCTATCCACCTTGAAGCAGCAATTACATTAATCTTTTTTTTTTCCCCCTGCACAGATCAGTATTAGAGATTTTTGTCTGGAAGATCTTTACTAGTTAACATTCAGAAAATCTAGATAGAGAAATGTAGAAAATACTCTGTCTTAACACTAAATAATTTTCTCATCAATAGCTACAGGCCGAAATTATATATAATACATAGTTTTGCTTTGAACAGGAATAGTTATATGTATCCACCATATCCCAAAATCATAACAAAGAACTGGACTCTTTGCACTACAGGCCAGGAGTCCTGAAGATTACAAAACTGGGACAAACGTTGTTCCTGGAAAATTTGGCATAACTGTGTGATCTAATGATTCAATCATTTCAGCTTAAATCTGAAGACTGGACTGCATATTATTTCACTTTGGGACACTGCAGTGAAATTCTAGTACAGTGGATATTTGGTAATTAAATTTTGAAAAAGAACAAGCTGTAGAGGGATGAGAATGACTATTCAGATCAATATCATTATAATATCTAATGGAATATGAAGAATTATAAAAAAAAAAGAATTAAAAAAAAGACATTCCTAAAATTAGACTTCTGAATCCATACTTAGGCAATTAAATAAAAGGACTAATTATGAAGACTGCAAAGCAGCCAGGAGCTGCTATTATAGTTGGTGTCATCCCATTGCAGTGAGGGCAGTGAAATAACTGGCTCCTGAAAAATGTGGCTTAGTATATTGGCTAATTATGCAAAATACTTGTTTTGTGATAGATTACATCATCAGTGAGATTTATATAGGCAGATTTAACTGCCTTTTATATACTGAGTGGTACAGAATGAATTTGGATCTCCATTCATCTACAGGTTATTTGTGACATGAATGAACACATGAATGACTCATGAATAAACTGTTTATTACTACTCTTGCTAGTTCTGATTTTTACTCTTCTCTACTGTTTCCTTCCATTTTTATCACTTTTTTCTGTTTTATTTAATTTTCAGCTGTGAATCACTTTAGATCTGGCAGGCAGCTGAGGTTTAGTCATGTAACATTATTAGAGAGCAAGAGAAATTAAAATATTGCAAATAAATTGTTTTCCAAATATTACAAATTAACAAAATGATTACTTAAGAATTTAATTATTAGAAAACACAAATATTGATTTCATATTACTAGACCGCTTTAGAAAGACAGTGAAAATAATGGAAAAATTAATCTTACTTATTTTTATTAATAAATAACACATCGTTTTAGGTAATTTAGTTCGAGATATTATTTATATTTACCCAGTGATACTAAATACATGCATAAATGAAACAAAATATGTAATCTGAATTCTTTTCCAACAGCTTGAGTTTTCAGCTCACTTATACTAAAAGAAGCCTGCCAAGGCTCAGGGTTCTTATGGGACAGGACTCCCTGCAGGACTGAAACATTGATTTGTAGGAAACTCAAGCAAAAATATCCTTTCTGCATAAGGCTATCACCATACCTTGACATGCAATCTTTCCTTGCAGAATGGTTGCTGTGCTTTCACTGAGGTGTACACTGGATTTCATGCAGTCAGGTGCAACCTGTTGAGAACGCATACGTGCATCTCTAATCTCTTAAAATTTTCGATTTGAAGTCTCCAACTGCTAAAGGTTGACTTCCACTGACCTAGAAGATTAAACAGCTACTGTCCGTGTGCTGAACAAGGCTGGCATCCTAACTGAACCCACAGAGTAACTTCGGAAAGACAAGACACTTTAAGCTTCCAGCTGCACAAGGGTAGAGTAAATGTGGCTTTTCATATCACTGTAAGCTGCAATGGACAGAACACTAAACTGAAAGGATAAGCTTTTAGAAATTACTCAGATGATAGCACACTACAACTAGCTCAGTCAGAAGAACTGAAACCTAAACAATTGACCAAGCCTAGTAAATTGTAGACTGCCCAGGAGTAGCTATACCATATACCTCCAGCCTGCACAGTTCTTGCATAGGTGTAAATAATTTCAGTTGCTGTTCTCCCTCCATCCTGCTGGGCTTGGCAGAGCATCCCTAGAGGGCACGGCTCCTGTGGCTGTTATGCCTCATGATGCACTGGGCCCACCTTAAGTTGCAGCATCTTGGATCATGATCCCAGGCTTATGCAAAGACTTTGCAAATTTTCCACACCTGTGAGGCAGACGGGGAGAATATGTCACACACAGTTATTTTACTATGCAGAATTAGTCTGGTTTTAACTTCTTCCCTTCAGTTGTTGAACTGAAATGTTATACAAATATGTCATTCTTTATGACAATAGCCAAATAAATGCAAATACTATCATTAAAAAGAAACCTGTGTCTGGGGTGTAATGGGGCGATAAAGTGACAGAGGCAGCAGCTTTTGCTCAAGGAAAGCAAATGTAAGCATTCATCTTAAAACTGAGTAATGCCACTGCAGCACATCAGTTGGATCACATTGATCTAGGTGCTATGTAACATAAATCCTCTAAACGAGGTCTTCAGCAACTGTAACTGAGCACTGAAACAGTGATCCACAGACAAACAATGCAATGTCAAGCTGCTGTGATAAACCTCATACTTCTGCTGGAGACTGGGCTTGACTGACCACATTCTGCAAAGAAGCCTCTAACTACCCTTCAGAGATGAGACACATTGTGCAAGCATACAGCCTCTTTGGTACAAAATGCACAGTTTTCCAGTAAATACCACTTTTACCCATAATATACATACCTGTTCTATGAGTGAGGCCTCACAACTTTCTTTCTTGACTGTGATTATCAAATAACACTTAAACCAGATGACAAGAGGAACCAGAGTTCTCTGTGAGTCAATCAAAGACCGCATGGTTTGTCGAGCTTGGATAAAGTCTTTAATCTTTACATGAATATTATTTGTTCTGCTTTTACACAGTGCCCATCATGATGAGACCCTCTTGTGGAGCTGGAGCAAACAGAGAGTATAAAATACAGAATGCTCTTACCTCCTTTTATAACTGATGATTTATCATCTTCTCAGGAATCTAAATACTGTCCTTACACATAATACTGACTGAAGATCAAACAAGAGTGTAGACTGTCTCCCTCCACAAAGTTCCATCCCTCTCCCCACACAGCTGTTCACATCATTTTTGAGGTCAGTTCAGTCAAAGCTAACTAGCTTTGCTACATTTTTTGACAATGCTGTAGCTTTTGGATGCCAGTGCAAACAAGCTGCCATCACATCCCCAGCATTAGGAATGATTTTAAATTTCAGTCAGCTTGGCCTTGTTTATTTGCCTTAGCTAAGATGAGGAGTTGTCAAACTACACTATTTCCATAGCTGTCAAGGATGTTTTTGAACATGCAAATCTGCAATACATTTTATCACAAACATTGCAAAAAGCTTTAAAACTGGGATATATGAAATATGTATAGTTCTTTTGTTAAAAAAACCAAAACAAAACAATGTATCCATCTCAGCATATAGGCCTTCACCCTGTATATCAATGTATTGCTGTCTCATTTGTTTTGTAGCCAAATCGAAAAAATAGAGAATCAACAGTGTTGTCAGCTTCTTCGATTTATCTCATTTGAGCCTTTTATTATACACAGGCATGAAGAGTGTTATCCTTATTCAGTTTTTATTCTGTTTGGAAGCTTTGAAGTTTTCTGAGAAGGTGATCTAATCTCACATACTAGGCTTAATTTATCCTATCAAACAGGTATTCAAGAGAGGTTGGCGTACAAGGCAGCTGTTTGCCTTTCATTCTGAGGGATGATGAGCAGTCTGGAGGGTACTGGGTTCATTTATCAGCTGTTAGGTATGCAATACCATTCCTCACTCATGTTCACACTGTCAACTCACAATCCAGAAAACACCTGAATATAGCATCTGCAGCACACTACAAGTGAGTGAAAGCTGTCACATTTAGCACTTAATGCATGAAAAACTGTTTACAATAACTAGGTAATTACAGCTAACTCTTTCTAACAGCTGAAAGAATAAATTAAAGTTAATTTGCTCAAACAAGTACATTTAACATTAATGAACAACATAAAATATTTTTTAGGAAATGTGTGTGAATTTTGAGGTTAGGGTTTTCTGCACACAAAGATGTGTAAATAAGTACAAACTTCAAACTCATTGCATTTACTTTGGGCACACAGCTGTCTTCTTTAGCTTTTTTTCCCTATGCTGTGCTTTTCCCTCTCTCCATAAACCTCAGTCACTGTTGACACACACAGGAGCAGATGTAGTGGTGATTCATCAGCCTGCAAGTCTGACACTGAACTCTCTATTCTTCCAGCTGTGCCTAAAACCACATGCAAACTGGTCTTGCACTCACAGCAGAATTCCCCCCTTTTCATGAGAAAATACTTTGAGTTTTACCTACTTAGGAGTTCTCTTCCTGGTTACAATTGGAGATTTCATGTTAAATGGGCTAACTCTGCCACAACAGCAAGGGGAAATTTGAAATTCTAATGAAAGACCCAGACAAAACATACTGAAGGATCTGTTGAAGAAACTGCAGAATCAACGAAGATGCAGAGAGAGACTGAAAAGAGTACAGTATTTATCTCTACTGTGGCAAGTGTGTCACTTTCGTCGGGGAGGAGTTTTGGAGAGTATTTTCTGGTTTTGAGCCTTCAGTCTAGGTTCATTGTGAGTAATTTATTTAGAATAAGCAAGATCACTGTGTTCTGCCTACAGGACCCCAGTAAAAAATACCCTGTTTCCCCACTTCCCACATGGAATAAATATACAGGAGCAAAACAGACAAGATTTCATATTATATTTAGCAGTTAGTCTTATGATTCATTGCCAATATATATTTTTTCCAGAAGCACATTGCTTGTATTATATATAGAATGTTAAAACCTTTAGATTTTTGAATATTATAAGACTGAGCTGAGCACAGCTATTTCCAGTACAGAAATACAGTTGTCAAGAAATAAGGGTGATTCAAATACTGCCCTTTCACTTTTTTTCTTCTTTCTTTAAGGACAAGAATCCTCTACGCTCCTGCAGACATCTTCAAGTGGTTGTTGAAATGTATTATTCTGCATATTTAATACCACGTAGGACTCTGAAGAGATGAAGTTATACAATGCCTTAGGCAATTATGAACAAGGATTATAGGGAAAAAGAAAGCTGCAAAGTAGAGTATAAGTAGCATGATATAAGCAGAATATTTAATATTTAGGACAACAAAATTAATACCATAATGTCTTGACAACCACAATGACAGACATAATTTATTTTCTATGTGGCTCAAATCTGTTTATCTGAACCAGCAATGTTCAAATTCATTAATGAAGCCATTATTGATTTGTGGAACGTGACTTAGAATCTCAGCAAACACTGAAAAATCTGTGAGAAGCTCTTAAATACTGAATATATGTAACTAGACATCTCAATTTAACAACCAGACATACATTAAACAGCATTAATAGTGAGGCACTTAATGGATCAATTCCCACTGTTTGTGTAATGTGGAAATAAAAAAAGGCTTATTAAATGACAAGCTTTCCCTAGTTTGTGCTAATTAATTATACACTGCATCTAACTGCTAATTTAGTGGGGAAATGCAGCCCAAAACTATGGTTTGTGCTTGAACTTTGACTCAGCACCACCTAATTCTGCACAGAGTGCAGCTGCGACCTGCCTCCGAATGACGACAGTATTAAATTAGAGCACAAGGCCATCAATTTAATAAGTACTGTAGCAGGTAATTTGAATAAGGACAGTATTAGTATTCTACTAGTGCACAACTAAAAGCAGCTGACCTTTCAGACCAGAGAAGATCCTTGAACATATCTAGCTGAATCAGAGAACAAAGTAATAATCTGACCATGTTAAGAGTGCCAAGAGAGACTTTTACAGCTCTGCACCCATTACGATATATCAGCTACTCTACAGTATATAAGAACACTTTATGTACAGAAAAACAAGGTTATAAATAGAACAAAGGCAATGTGAAAGATATATTTGCAGTGGCATATTTGAAAATTTTCCTCATTACTTTGATTTATGGTATAAAGAACATAAAACTAATCAATGCACATAAAAATGCACTGGGAACACCCCCATAACAACCCAGTGTCTTTCCCCCACAAATTTAGTACCAGGAAGAACACAGGTATGTGTTGTGTAGTAAAAGTACAGCATGTATAATTAGTTTGCTATCATATCTGTTTTAAATGCAGCAATATAAGAAGGACATAGCGTTCAGACAGGAGAGAGTGAATGCTTTTGAGCTAATTGGCAAGGGGTTTTTTGTGGATTATAACCACAGTAAAAATTGCCTATCAGCAGACTGTTAGTGTAGTCACAGCGCTATGTGAAATTTCTCCAAATTCAGTGAATCCACTTTGAAAGGAATGGGGAGGGGTTTTGCAAGGGTCTGCTTATAAATATTAAAAATCACGTTAATATCATGTTATTGAGGGCAGAACAATTTATACAAACAATGAGAACAATGACTTTCTGATTTGTTCATTTTCTGAGGAATTTTCAGGGGTATTTAACTGTGTAAAGGGAAGGTTTTTAAGGAAGAGATAATACCAGTCTTTAGGGATTCTTTCCTCATAGATATCTTCTAGCAGATATTTTTAAATAGTAGCAGATTTTTCCATGTAGTTCTAACACCTATTTATCAATGTGTCCCTTTAAGTAATTCTCAGAATGAGACAGTGGAAAGTCTGGGATGCATAGTAAAACCCTGTTTGAGGCTGTTCTCTTTTATTTCCTTCCTAAAAGATACAGTTCAGGTCCTCAGGTCCTACCACATCCACCTCTTATGCTAGATATGGACACGCATTTATGCAGTGACAGTGATCACACAAAAAAACTGTTTACCGATGCACGACTGAAATGTTTAGCAATATTTGATGCCTCTCAAACTGGCAGGCCATTTATTTTCAATGACATTAACCGTTTAACATGATTTTACTAGATCTTAAAGTAGAATTGCACAAGAAACTGTGGTACTTAAAGGCAACAGTTCTATGGACATATGAATTGCTAAATAGCTATGAAAAAATTGGGGATTTTTTTTTTGTCTGACAGTGCACACTATTTTTTGGAATGTTGCTTACAAATATTTAACACAGTCTGAGCTTTTAAACGTCTCATCACAGGAAAGAGATATAAGTTCATTTTGGACATTTACTTTTTATCTTCCCTAGTTGGAGCTAATGAAAGCTACCCATTCAGGCTGGCAGCAAGACTCAGCAGAACAGCTATGCATATTTATGTATACTTCTGGAAATTGTCACAGTTTGTCACATCTTCTTGGAAGCCATGTTCAAAATTTTAGATCATTTTTACTTTTCTTAACGCTGCCAGTAAAATGGACCAAATTTGGAGGGACAGTTGATATTTTGATATTATTGCAATGCCAAACACACTTTTCATGGCAGTAACCAAGCATACATCATATTGACAGACAATTTACAAAATGGTATTGTTCTGTTAAAATATGCATAAAGCTTTGTGGGCCATATAAAATATTTATGGTCCAAATGCAAATGGTAGGTAGAGGACCCCTCTGGGGCAGAAGGAGTCCAGTCTAGAAGGAACACAAAATAAAAGCAACTTGGAGGATAAAAGAGCTCCTATGGAAATGGGGAGCATAAAGCCACATATGGAGGTGACTTGCTGCATAGAAAATATGATCCTCCTTTGTGGTTTCACTAAGTCCTGTAGCATTCATGCCATGAGAATTTTATTCTCTGTGTATTCCAGATTAAAACCAGGGTACTGTCCCAGATTATAAGTTTAACAAGCATGAAAGTGAACTCTCTAGGACAAAAATAAATAAACAAACAAACAAACAAATAAATAAATAAATAGCTAATAGAGAAAGAAAGAAAGAAAGAAAGAAAGAAAGAAAGAAAGAAAGAAAGAAAGAAAGAAAGAAAGAAAGAAAGAAA
>JAWWLZ010000094.1:1592407-1615852 GCA_035041345.1 Poliocrania exsul | reverse complement strand
TTGCTAAGAGCCCTGTTAGTCTTTAATGACCTTTTCCTGTTCATCCGCATTCCTTTTCACACAATAAATATCTTTAATGCCATCAATGACTCAATCTCTTTTGCCCTATCATTTCTCTGACTCACCACATGAGGAAAGAGCTAATCCTCATAAACATCCCTATCCTTGGCTCTACATTAGTGCTTCTTGGGAAAGAGCTCTCTGAAAATGCTAGAAGGCATTACAAATGTCAAACGTAATGTTAAAAATTATTAAGAATGGACTTGAGAATAAAGCAGAAAATGTGTTACATATCAAAAAACTATTTTACAAAGTCCTGAAAAAACTCATGTCAAATCTAGTTACTGTGACTAGAAGAGTATCACAGAGTAAGGTAGGTTATGGCACATAACTGGACAGAAAGTAATCCAATGCAAGGACCAATAATCTGTAATGCATGATAGGTGAGGAAGGTATTGGGGAAAAAGCACCTAAAAATAAAAAGAGTGTAGGTAAACAGCAAAGATCTGTGCAGTCATAACAGTTACAATAGGATGTTTAGAGAATAATTAATAGCTGTTTCATCCTAAAAATTAGCAGATATTTAGAGAACTAGTTTTAGCACAAACAAAAGCAAGCAAACGCATCATGTAAATAGATTCCGTCTTTGTCTCAGTATACTGCCAAGTACAAGTGAATTCCAAAAAGATTCAAGAGTTGCAGGTCCAGGTCTGTATCCTTCTGGATGTCCAGTTCTCAGCATAATATTACCATGCTCAAAAAACCCTCCTAATATTTCTGCATGGTTGATGTCCCATCATATACCAATACATGGCCAACACAAATGCTAAATAATTGGAATTGTCTCAAAAATCAAAGTGTCAGGTTTTCATGGCTATGTTTTATTGGAAAATCTGCACTAATAGAATTATCTCTCTTCTCATATACTTGAAGCTTGTAATCTTGATCCAGGTCTCATCCTCAATTTCTTAAAACAAAACAAAACAACAAGCCACAAACATTTTATAAGCCTAAATTCAGACCTCTGGTTTATCATTCTTTTCTCAGTGACTGAAAGTCTTCACAGTCCTCTTACTCATATTGATAATTTTGGCATCATTTTTCATTAGGTCCTTTTCCTAAGGCTTTAATCCTAGGCTTTAGCTATGTGTGCTGATTTTTCCTACCTAAGGCAAAGTCTGCAATATACTGTCTTATCTATTCATCCTCATAGCTAAACCATCTTATGTCCTGATTACTGAGACATCATCTTCCATCACACTGTTAAATAAAACCTTGCCCTCCTCATATCCTTCATAATGCTACTGTAAAGACACAATGTATTGCTTTTATTTATGATCTTTGTCTATAATACAAACTACCCATGATATTATTACTAATAAAAGTAATAATAATATCATGGTAAATATAAGAATAATGCTTAAAAGTAATTTCATAGTACACTCCACAAGGCACAAATACCAAAAAAAAAAAAAAAAAAAGAAAAAAAAAAAGTTTTTCTTTCAGTTTTATTGAGGTAAACCCCCAAAAATGACTTCATTAAGTTCTCTATTTACAGTGGTTCTCCCAATAGGAAAAGTCACTATCTTCCAATCTTGACTGGACTGAAGACCCTAAACCAGGCAATGAAGAAATGCCTAGGGGTTTTCCTAAGGATTGCCTTATGCTGTCCTTGTTCTTGCATTTATCTGAGTCTCTCAGACTAATAAAAGACATATCTTTCAGTGAAAAGAGAATACTGATTATTTCAGTATTTCTAACATTTCTTCTTGTTTTTACAAAACTTTTAAAAACACAGAATCACAGATCATTTTGGATTGTAAGGGATGTTTAAATGTCATCTAATCTAACTCTCCTGTCATGGTCAGAGACATCTTCCACTAGACTATGTTGCTCAAAAGCCCTATCCAACCTGGCCTTGGATATTTCTAGGGATGTGTCAGTAACAGCTTCTTTGGGCAACTTGTTTCGATGCCTCACCACTCACACAGAGAGGAATTTCATTCTAATACTTAATCTAAACCTGCCGTCTTCCAGTTTAAAGCCATTCCCCTTTGTACTGTCACTCCATGTACTTGTCCAAAGTCCCTCTTCAGCTCTCTTGTAGCCCCTTTAGGTACTGGAAGGGGGTCTAAGGTCTCTCCAGAGCCTTCTTCAGGTAGAACTCTGGTTCTGCTCTCACTGCTTGTCTTCATACAAGAGGTGCTCCAGGCCTTTGGTCGCATTTGTGCCCTCCTCTAGACTCAATCCAATAGGTATATGTCCTTTTGCTGGGTAGCCCAGAGGTGGATGCAATATTCTAAATGAGGTGCCAGAGTAGAAGAGCATAGTAGAGTATCACTTCCCTTGACCCACTCTCCATGCTACTTTTGATGCAGCCCAGGGTATTATTGGCTTTCTGGGCTGCAAGTGCACATTGCCAGCTCATGTTCAGGCTCTTATCCACCAGTACTCCCAAGTCCTTTGCCTCAAGACTGCTCTTGATGTGTTTATCCCTCAGTCTGCATTAATACTGGGGATTGCCTTGACCATGTGCAAGACCTTGCACTTGCCCTTGTTGAATTTCATGAGATTCACACAGGCCCACTTCTTGAGCCTGTCAAGGTCTGTTCAAATGTCATACTCTCCTTTTCCTTCCTTCTACCGTATCAGCAGCACCACTCATCTCGATGTCATCTGCTGATACATCCTGAGGTTGTGCTTAATCCCACTATGTAATCAGTGAAATTATTAAATAGTATTGGTTCCAGTATGGAATATTGAGGGACACTACTCATTCCTGGTTTCTGCTTGAACATTAAACAATTGACTGCAGCATATTGGATACAATGATCCAGATGATGTCTTATGCTTCTAGCAGTGCATCCATCAAACCGAGATTTCCCCTATTTATAGGTAAGGATGCTACATGGGACCATATCAAAGGCCTTACAGAAATCTAGGTAGACAACATCCACAGCTGTCCCCTTGTCCACTGATGCAGTCATTTCATCATAGAAGACCACTAGATTAATCAGGCACAACTTGCCCTTGAAGAAGCCTTGCTAGCTGCCTCCAGTCAACTCCTTGTCATTTGACATGTCTTCCAGGAGAATCATTTCATGAATCTACTTGGCATAGAGGAGAGAATGACTGGTCAGTAGTTCTAAAGGTTCTCCTTTTTTGCTTTTTTTAAAAATGAATGTAATTTTTCCTTGTTCCTAGTCACATGGGACTTCACCTTATTGCCATGAGTTTTGAGATATGACAAAAAGCTTGGCAATTACATCAGCCAGTTCTCTCAGGACTCTGGGAGGCATCTTATTGGGTCCCAGGGACTTACATATGCTTGTATTTCTCAGGTGGTCCTGAACCTCATCCCATCTACAACTGGAGGGACTTAATCCCCCAGATACCTGCCTTGATATTCAAGGATTTGAGAGGTGTAGGTAAAGAGATAACCACTGAACACTAAAGAAAAACAGTATTGAGTACTTTGTCCTTCTCTATGTCAGTTCTCACTGGTTCTTCTGTCTTATTTACCAGTGGGATACATTTACATATTTTGCATAAATCAACAAGTGATGGAAAGACCTTAAATCAAATACACTAAGAAAGAGAACACCCTAATTGATATTGAATAAAAGTCACAATTTTATGACTAATAAATTGAGTTTCCTAAACTAGCCAATACACACAGCTATGTCCCTAAGCTTATAATTAAATGAGGAATAAAATTATGTGTAATGAATTGATAACATTGTACATTGCAAATCATTGAAAATGAGAGGTTTAACATGTAGCTGGTTGAACAACTCTGAGATCATATCACTTTGCATAATTTTAAAAATTGAAATAATAAAGCCTCTTAGACTATCTGACAATGATAATTTTGAGGAAACTTAATGCACTGTCATGAGACAATGACAATTATGACAAAAGAAAAGAACATGTAAAATTAGCATAGGTAAATGTGTGAAAAGGCAAGCTGCCTTCCATAGAGCAAATATACCTTTAAAAAAGCTGTTTTTAAAATTATTCATCTGAGGTTATTTCTGTTCAGAAGTATGTAAAAGGGAAAAAAACCCCAACAACAAACAAACAAAAAAGAGGTGTTAAACTGGAATAAATATTAAACAATAAAATAACATTAAGACTAAAACGAGTTCAACTTTCTCTAGCATCATAATGAAGGTTTTGGGATGCAGGGCTTGTAGCACCAAGAAGAAACATAGTAAGTAAATGAATAAGTCAACAAAAATGTTTTGAAAATACCATAAAGCCATATGATACCAAAACCCAGAAGAAAAACAGGAAATGATCCTTTCAACATTGTGTTTATGTTTATTATTGCCATAAACTTAATCTCTGAATTAACTCTTTTCCTGTGAAATTCCTTAGATGGATCTCACATTTCCTAGGCACTATTAGAAGCTTTACTTTGTACAGTTGTTCACAACAACTAGGATTAAAAAAAAAAATAAAAATCTCAGAGGACATGAAAACAAAAGAATTGCCATAACAGGTCAGACCAAAGTTCTCACTATAACATAAACCTGTCCCTAGGACCAGCTGCAGGAGAAAGTGTATATAAAACAGGATACACCAGGGTATGCCATTACATCTTCCAGCATTTTCATCTTCCTGACAATGGGTCACATTCCAATCATATTTTGTAGCCATGAGTGGTTTTACTATTCATGAACTTAACAAAATCTAACCTGTTCACCACTTTTGACTGTATGATACCCTATGGTAATGAGTTGCATCACAGAGCCAAGAGATGTATGAAAAATTACTTCCTTCTTGTTAATTTTTAGCCTGCTACCCAATTACTTCTTACAATAAAAGATCAAGCAGGAACACAGTGAAACTGAAAATAATTTTCTTTACACCTACTTGCCAATTGGACTAGTAATCACCCCTCAGCTAATAGAAAGCAGCAGATGTGCAATAGATGTAGCAATACACCACAACGTTAAAAACACATACAAAAACCAAAACCAAATCAAACAAAACAAAACAAAACACAACTCCAACCCCCCCCACACACATACACATACACATACAAAACAAAACAAAAAAAGAACAACTCAATGGACTCAGTGCTTTTATGATTTCCAGATATATAGTAAGTTGTTACAGGACTTGAACTCTTCTACTTCCAGTGGAACTACTTTCCAGCTAGAGAGTGAATTTTGAGTTCATAAGGATGAAAAAGTATAGTGCAACACAAAACACTCATAGTAAAGTGTCCCCACAAACCTCAGGTGCAGCATTTAATTCCAGACCAATGCAGCATTTAATTCCAGACCAATGCAGCACCTCTGGTATCCCAACCCCTGTGCCTCTGAGGATGAACAGCTGTGTGAAGCAGGGCAGTGGCTTTCATTTTGTGGACAAATGTGGTAAGAGGGAGAGCAAAATTATTTCTGATTGACACCTGTATGTGGAATTAGGTCTTGGAGGTGAAAGGCTAGTGTGATAATTCTCTGTTGTAGCCCAGTTTCAGCTACACTTATTTCTACACCTAGATGGATAATGACAGAACTATGGAAGGGAATAAGTGGTAAACTCCAAGCTTTACTATAGACATGAGAAAATAATCATCTTCCAATTAATGGAAAAATGCCAGCAGAAAAACAGGACAAGAAGAAAGTACTTACTTTACCTAGTAGTTACATGATGACATGCACTACTTCAGGTGCAAAGTATTTCATCAGAGTACAGTTATATACTGAAAAACCCCCTGTCAAAATCAGAAGGGCTACTATATTAAAAGGTAACAATGCTTACATGAAATAGAAGCCATAAAAATAAAATGTACTCCCTTATGTGAGACAAAAAAAAATTAGTTGGAACTGACCCTGCTAGTCACAATGGTTATTGTTTCTACATCAGATTTTTTTTGCCACATAAGCTATTCTGTAGAAGATAAGCTAGGTTGTCAAGTGACGTTCTTCACAATGATATTATATAGTGTAATAGAAGAATGGTCTATAAAAAATAAAGAAGAACAATGGCATTAAAAAAAGTTTCAGAAAGAAACTGCTACTCTGCAACAGGCAGAAAATAATTTTTATATCTCAGATGAAGCATTCTGTAAATAGAGGCTGTCCATGGAATAGACTGCCTATGGAAGTGGGGGAATCACACCCTTGGAAGTGTACAAGAGGCTTGTGAATTTGGCACATGGAACATGGTTTAGTGGTGAATGTGGTGGAGCTGTGTTAATGATTAGACTTGATGATCGTAGAGGCCTTCTCCAAACTTAATTATTCTATGATTTTATGTGGGCCAGGATAAAGAAAATAAATTAATTTCCAAAACTAAACTTTAGAACTTTCTTTATTACACTCACAACAGTGTGATTTTTTATGTTAGTACAACAGTTATCTAAAGTAGTTTAGGATATGCTAAACACTAACCATCATTTTTGTTCAGTTTCTCATCCAAGTCCGAACAGAATTTTGCCAAAGCTTACACTCTAGTAGCAGAGAGACAAAAATTTTTCAGAAACAGAGGGATTGCTAGGATTTGGAAAGAAATCTGTGAGCTGGCAAAGATTACATTGTACTTTGTTCCCTCACTGGAGTAATGTAATTGTCAGGTGTTAGGACAGAATCAGATCCAAACTTTGCAACTGTGTAGCCTGAAGAATTTCTAAAGGCAAAGCATATATAGATCTAACCACTGGCTACCAACAGCTATCAACAGGAGTCAAATTATCATTCATTCTGAAAGGCAGCTGTGAAAGGAGACTTTTACAAGGGACTTCAGCATGGGAACAGAGGAAAATAGTTAGACCAGGAGGCTGTGTCATCCCACAGCTGCTGTACAGCACCTGGCCTGTAACAGCATGTCCTGCTTGCATGCAATTCGTCACTGAGCAGCTGAGCCATTTATCAGTTTTATACAACATTGCTGAGCAAAAAATTGTCAATAGCAGGTCCATTCAGACAAGGGTCTCTTATGGTGACCAGATGCTTAGGGAAAGGGGGTAAAGAGATAGGGTGTACTTCCTGGTACTGCCTGAAAGCCATCCAGCTGCTGGTAGCTGAATGCTGTCACATGTCCTCAGGAAGCACTTATATCTACAACAACAGAGATAAAGCATTTGGTCATATTAGGAGTGTGAGCAAATAAATAGACATTCATTACATTACATTATCAATAAAAGTGTAGGCAGTTATTTTTGCTGGAAGAATGGATAAGTCAAATAGGTAAATTTCAGAATATTGATCAACAGAAAAACATTTAATCTGAAAAAGTCTTGCAGGCAATCAACAACAACTGTAAGATTTTTGTGACACAATGTATTAACCATCAAAATCTAACTATTAATGTGACAGATTAATCTCTCTGTGAATGGCTGCACCTTATCTACAGCATTCTGAATCTACTAACCTATCTGTATCTGAGAAAGTGCATTTCCCCAGAGAAAGTAGTTTATATCAGTTAGGAATATTTCAACAAATATGTGTTGCAATGCAAAGATGGGAAGATTGTACTTCTTGAGAATACAGCTGTTGTACAACCTGAAAAAGATATGGCATCCTGGAGACTTCTGCATAGTGGAGGTAGTGGCCTGCACATCTGTTCCAGAGGTTGTGGCACCTCTGGAGGCCACAAAAGAGGAAACACAGGTCATGAGCAGGCTGTTCTGCAAGCACCATTACCACAGGTCATTTTAACCACCTTTCTACCTGTTTGTATCTATGCACAGGCCAAATATATTTTATGAGTCATGAAGTGCACATATTTTTAGGCATGTACCTTGAGATGTAAAGGAGAGCTGTGGGAATAGCAATAACAGTAAAACCTGCAGCAACAAGTATGTGTTAGTCTGACATTAATGGGTACAGTATGGATTTTGTGTCATTTTGCCAGAATGGAACAGGAGTGTCAAGGCAAATTCAATTTGCCGCTATACTCTTGCAAGAATATCTGCATAACAAAAAGGTCAAGTGGTCCAAAAGAATATCTTTTAACATATTAGAGCCAAATGGCTGTGTGCAGTCTACCTAGAAAAACTCACTATATCCCTCCCAGCTCACCCCTGCATAAAATAAAATGGACTATATTCTGCTGCTCTGATCTTTTAAGTTACTCTTTTTTTTTTATTAGAAAATTAGAAGTGAAAATGGATCTAGAAGAGATGATTTGTGACAGCCATGGCAGATTGTGCATCTGACAAGTGTAAGCTCTAAGAATAAAAGAGCTTTTGATAATTTTATTCCAAGTGACATTCGATGGGATTTAGCCTTCTACATTGCTCAGACACTTTTGAAATTTTTCCCCATAAAAGGCAAAAATATAGAATCCATTCATCAGATGAGAAATTTCAATCTTAGCTCCAAGCTGAAACAGTCCTCTCAGAGAGGCAGCTTCAAGATGTAAAAGTGGTTTATACCTGAAATGACACAGCAAAAAAGCCCTCCAAGTCGAGGCAAAATCTTCCTTACTACTGCCACTCACAGACTCTTATCCAGACTGTGAGATGTTTTGGGTCTTTAATTTTGGTGGTCTTTCATCCTCCCACTGAACAGTGAGGGAGTTGCATTCACAACTGTACTGTTTTATTTTTCAATCCAAAGGTTGAGATTAAAAAAAAAAAAAAAAAAAAGAAAAAAAGAAAAGGTGGAGAAAGCAACAGTAAATGCACAATGAAAACTACTGAAAAAAAATACTAAATGTGCTGGCATTACTAATAAGTGGATCGTATTTTGTCCCGTAGTTTGTTTTAAAAATATCTAAATAAATTGCAATCCACTCTGACCTTTCTGCCATTACTAAAAATATGTCAGAAAAACCTGCAACAATACTTGCGATTCAAATTTAAGGTTGTAATATCCCCTAATTTTTCTCTCAGAGATTGGTATAAAGCCAAGTATTAAATAACATCTTTACTACTTTACATACAGTGGTACTTCCTTTCTTTGTAAATTCTATGTCAGTCCTATTAAATATATTGGTAGTGGGAAGCTATGAAGACTAGGTTCCTAAAAAAAGGGCAAATCTTTACCTATTAGATGGCCAGCCAAAAGGCTGCTTTTTTACATTTCTATTCGAAGATACTGATATATCTTTATATTTAATAGATTTAGCTATAAGTCAAAGGAGATTAAATCACACATCCTCATCTTTAAAAATAATATTGTAGTTCCCAAAAAGATTGTCATTGTCACTGAAATTATCATCTCTGAAGTGTTAGCTGAGCCATACCTTTCCACTGAAAGTAATAGCATCTTTCCAACAGCCACCTCAGGTAAGCTGCAAACTGAGTTTTACAGGGCATTCAGTAAAACATTGTCATGAATGTTGCACACATTTTCCCTGTTACTTTGAAACTTCATCCACATTCCTTTTAAGTCCCAAGCCTTTCAATTACCACAGCCTGCTTTGACATACGTAATTTTGAATGGTCAGTCAGGAGTTAGGTATGACTTTTCTTGGAGTTCAGTGGAAGAAAAAAAAAGCAACAAATTGTAGTTCTAGTATATTTTTACTGCATATGTCTTTTTTAACAAGTTGTTCACAAAAATGAAAATCTATGTCTTTATTCTTCTTAAAATTTATAAGTACATCTAACTGAAAAGAGTGGAGACAGGGGAGACCTTATCAAGCAATACAAAGAATGAGAAAAACAAGGGCTTCTATGAAGAAATCATTAACAGAGTATTCATTTAAGATTTTTTTTTTCTGTTAAAATAAAGGACTCTCCCAAAATCAAGGATGATGGCTTCAAATTTCCTTCTTGCCTTGTTGTCTCCCATCTCTTCTAGAATTTAGGCAGTATTTTCTAAAATCCAGTACCCCTGAAATTATTGAACTGCTCTTTCTGGCTTTCTATGTTGATTTCTGTGGTGATGTGTTTTATTTTTATTGCTATAAGCAGGAAGTACTTCAGACCCACAGCACTCTCTTTATCTGTGTGTCCATGTTAATGTTTTTATTCATCTTCCACCTCTCACTGAAACATTATCTCTATTAGATAATGACAACAGCACAAAAGAAGACTGTCTAACCAAAAGATAAACAAATTAACTGTAAGGAGCCAGATGTTTACTCTGCTATGGTGGGTTCCAACAATGAAAATACAGAATGGCTTCCTCTAGACTTTCAAGTTAACAAAGTGCTCCTCATCACCATTAGTTCATGGGTCCACACTTTCAAGTGTCAGATTTATATTCTTGATTAGGTTTTGTGCATCATCATAGCTGGCTATGCTAATGAATTCCAAAATAATGTACAAGAGAATGGAACATAAATATGTAAGGGCAAGAAGGTGGTGCTTTCAAATTTGTTGTCCCTCTGCTCATGATAATAGTCTTCTTGAGAATAATGGGTGTGGATCAACTGGTGAAAAGTATTTTTCACTTTGTAGTATTTCAGTGGCTTTTTTCTAAAACCAGAATTTGTTGAATATGTTCTGTATTGTGACAAAAATCTCCTCAGGTCTATCTGTTACAAAAAGATTTCTGAAAAGGCCAAAACCAATGGCAATTTTTACAACACAAAGACATTTATAGTAAGGTTTAAAGGTAAGGAAAGCAGATTTAATGGATGAGATTTTACAGCCAGTTCAAAATTTGGAGCTGAAATACAGCTTGGTGTTATTCCTCATATTTTTGAATGTTTATTTAAAAGAAAAAGAAAAGAAAAAATTGTACATGTTTAATAATGTGGTTATTTATATGAGATGCTAGGTGCATTAAAGAATAAATAAAAAACACCATCCCTGTGAGAAAGAATTTATGATCTAATTTTATATGTCACCCAGTTGAAAACAACAAAGAGGAATGGGGCAGGAAGTTATGACCTTACAACAGCAAACTTACAAAATATATTGGAACTGTTCATGTTCTGTTATCTCACTTGCATGTTATTTAGTTTTTTTACCTTGATCCATTTCTTGTTTCCTATTTGATGTTATTTGGGGCAAAGAACACTTGGCTGATGGCTTTTGAATTGGAAGGGATTTGTGTCTTCTGAAGAAAGAAAGAGAAGGGAGATTTGACTTACAGAAGACTCCAAAGAAACTTCAAAGGACTCAAAGAATAACTGGGAAAATTAATGGAACCTAGAAATAAAAGCTAAACAGGGAAATCCTACAGATAGGCCCAAACAAAGCTGTGCAGAGACCTAAAAGTAATAGGTAGAAGAGTAACTGGAAGATGTCATTATATGGAAAGGTCAGTAAAAGAATAGACTTTTGATGAAGTGGAAGAAAGCATTGACAACAAAGATGAGGGGGGTGAGTATACTTTGGAGACAATTACTGTACCCAAATACCTGTCTTAATCTACCACAATAGCAGTGATAGGTGGATTCACAAATGGACTTGCCAAGGAAGTCAGAAACACTTCAAGTCCCCTAACACTGCAAAAACAACCACAGCAAATTATCATTGATGCCATCTTTAGGAATGAAAAGGCCTTGGTAATTTTATCTGTGTAGAGATTCATTTTTAACACACTAGATTTGATCTTGAGGCTGCTTGCAAATATTAAGAGGAGGAAAAAAAAGAGAAGAACAAAAACAGGAAATAGCAGGACTCTCTAGGTAGCTGTTAGACAGAGAAGTTGTATGAATTTCTACCTTTCTGGAATGCTTATATATCCTGAACATGCAGAGCAGACTGCTCCATTTTCCACAGTTAAAGAGCTTGATTTTTGACCTCTGTATGACCTTATGTAAGTACTTTTTTCTTAAAAGAGAGGTCCGGATGCTTACTTCTAGTAAGTTTAGTAGAAAAGAATCGTATCATTTTTTGGTTCGTATGAATTCAGAGATGTAGGTTATTTGCAATTCTTTGTCATAGGCTTACTGTTTTACCTTAGGGCAACATACAGTTCCCCTTTGCTTCTGATACCTCTTTTAAAAATTGAACATTTCTTCCTCTAGTAAAATTGTTGGTGAAATTAAAATCTCTCAATACTTTGAAATACCAGCATTTATAATGCTTCAAAAATGCTTTATTAGGGTACAAATACAATTTTTATTTTTACTTAACAACAAAAGGATAGGAGAGTGTGATGGATAGGGGAGTAGAGATTAAAAGAATGTGGTCAGTTAGAGACAAAACCAAAAAAATTGCTAGTTCATGTATACATTTTGCAATTTACATTGGCATATATGTTTTCGCAGCATCTCATGTACTGAAATCTCTTACTTGTCCTGTAACCAAACATCTGTCTCTGCAGGTTTTCTTGGCCTTTCTTCTGTTGCCTGCATGTATTTCAACAGCTAGCAACCAGAACACAGGCTATAGAAGACTTCCAGACCCTTATCTCATCTCACAGTATAGTTTGCTGAAAAGTAACAGATAACAGTTTAAAACCAGCAGAAACAACATAAACTACAACAGAAGGGTAGCAAAAGTAGACACACAGGGGAAACAGGACTACACACGTGGCAGAACAGGAGTGCTGGGTCCAGTTTCAGGATTCCCAGTAGAAGACAGGCAGGGTCATTCTGAACAGAGTTTAACAAATGGCCGGTGAGATGAGTAAGGAGTTGACGCATTTCTCCTGTGACAAAGGCTGAAAAAAACTGGGACTATTCAGAAAGTTCTGAGGAATTTTACCCATGTGTAGAAATACCTGAATGGAGGGTGCAAAGCCGGCACAGTCAGGCTCTGTTCAACAGTGCCTAGTGACAAGACCAGAGGCCATAGGCACATATTGAAACACAGGAGGCTCCAACTGGTCATCAGGATACACCTTTTCACTCTGAAGGTGATCAAACACTGGCACAGGTTACTCAAAGATGCTCTGAAGTCTCTGCCCTTGGAGATATTCAAAATCCACCTGAACATGATCCTGGGAAATAATCTCTAAATGGCTTGCTTGAGCAGAAGAGTTTGACTAGATGACCTCCAGTGGTCCCCTCCAACCTCACTCTATGATTCTGTGACTGAGGCTGGACAGTAAAGAGGAAACTCAGGTGTCAAATGACACTGAAAAGCCCATCAAGAGCTCCTGCAGAGAAGATTTACAGTTTATGAAATCTACAGGTTTTGTATAGAGACAAAGCAAATGTTTAGTCTAAGATTAGGAGATCTTGAAAGGCTCAGATATGGAAATCTTGTATGATTCCATCAGTGCTTTCAACAAAAATAAGTTTAATTAAAACAAACTCAAAGATAATAGGTATAACTACTAGACCAGCAGAGTCCATGTAGATAAAATTAGTAGGGTATCAAATTAAGTGGAGAATTACTGTAGCCAAGTGTTATTGCTGCTCCTAGCAAACAAGATTTTAAATTAATAAATATGAATATATTACTCCACTGTACTCCGTGCAATAATGAGAAATACTGATGTTACATCTGCATCAAAACTCAGATCATGGTGTGACAGAGCAATTCCTACCAATCCAGAGGAATGTGCAGAAGTCTGGGAGAAGATCCCCCATGAAGTTGCCCAATGTGACAGCACCCAAATGTTGTTATCAAACCCCTGTATTCTATAACATGTTGTGAAATCTGGACTTGCAGAAACAAAAAAGGATCAAAGGAGTAGGTACACAATCGAATTTACTCTTTCCTATCTCTGTTTTCTGACTCTCAAAGAACAGTTTTTCCTATGTTTTCACTACTGAAAAGGTCAAATCCTGTCCATTCACTGTCATTCACTGCCATTCCAGGGTGGTAAGGGAGCACATCCACAGTCCCAGGAAGAGGCAGAAATGCTGTCTGTTTTCAACATGAAGAGAAACCTTTACCTAACATATAAAGTCTTTACCTATTTTGCTTATCAGCTACCACCATTCAGGCCCTATCCTGCAAGCAATAAGAAACTTTATGGTCTTAATTAGACCTTAGCACAATTCTAGCCTCCATTTTTGTGACTCTCAAACCAGGACAGGCACCCATTCTTGCTCTTTAAATTTGTTCACATAATTTAGTTCCTTCCAAAATTTCATTTTCAAAAAATAGAAAAGAAATTAACACTTAAAATATCATGCAGTGATGCCTCAGTTTTTATTCAATCTAGAGCAGTACAGTCTAATATCCAAGGTCACCAGTCTGAAGTTTCTATGTGACATGTGCTATAACTAAATATATATACTAATTTGCATCAATTTCTGTTGCAAGCCACTTGAATTTTGAAATCATTTGCATATACATACTGACATAATTTGACAACTTTGCCCATTCTCAACTAACTTATTTTTAACTTGTTACAACAACTCAGAAATGGTAAATAATTATTACTTACACCACATTAGTGCACAGGGACTAGTGCAGTCAACTTCACAACTTAGACTAGGCCCCCACTGGAGACTCCATACTGTGAGTGTCCTTGCTCCAAAAGAGTTTAAACAGGAGACAATGTGCAGAAATGAAACAGCAGCACTGGGTAGTGACCTGCCTCATGTCATTCATCAAACTCATGTCCTTTCTGTTAGGCTTATGATGCCTCTCAAGTGGTGAACATTTTTTTACCCTGAACTTTCACATTAAACTTTCCTCAGTTCATTTTCTGCAATATCTTTTTAACTTTTCAAAATATCATTTGACAAATTTTGAAGATCTAAACGTTTTTCCAACAGACACGTTTGTTAAATTAATTTCTAATTCAAAATGTCATGCTTTTGCACTTCATGCATTCAAAATGTCATATACAAGTGCCATGGCAGCAGAGTATAGAGATCTTGGCTTGTGGAGGAAAGATGGAAAGGAGTATAGTAACAGATGCTCACACATATTTATAGACTATTGTACATAGAGACAGACACACAGCAGGTAAGGCTAGGACAGAAAGGGATGCAGTTCTTCTCTGGAGCCTCTGTGTGATCATTTAGAACTGCTTAAAAATGTCTGGTTAGAATAAGACTTCAAGATTAGTTACTGGTATGGCTGGAAATTTCCAGTTCCAGTCAGACAGCCAGTGTTTCCATAACTTTGTAATAGAAGGTCTGCTTTCTCCTAATGGCACAACAAACCCTATTGCAAAGCACAGCCTACCAGGCTTTGTTGTTAACATCAGATTTGCTAATCTGGAGCAAATCGAACAAAGGAGGACACGGAAATCCAGGACAATATTATCATTTTTTTAGCATGTTACAGTTCTTCACATAGCTCAGTGTTCCAAAACAGCCATAAAAATTATCTAATACTGGTGCACTTGGCAATTCTGGCAGGGTCAGTATTCTTCTGTTCCTCCATGCTTCTCCTCACTCTTCCAGACTGGAAACCCAAACCTCTAAATAACTACAGGAGGAGCCTTTGGAAGTTGCTGGTAAGTGTCAAAGACCATAGATAAGTCCTAAGACTGATCTGCAGTCTGTCATCCTTTATCTGAAGTAGCCTAAGTTGCCAGCATCTTCAGCTACACCTTTAGAGTATCCAGAGACTCTAAACACTTTTCTAATACAGCTTTTTAATTTAAACAGTCACAGATGTCACCAGAAAGCTGTATTAAATTTTATCCTTGGGGTACTTTTTAATAAAATGTTTATACAGTATTAAAATGCCTAGGAAACTATTGTCTAAATGGTTTGATCAGCCTTCATTAAGATATTTGTTTTTAAATATTCTCAGTCTGAAAGAAAATCATAAAATGTTTACTACTCATAATGCAACTGTGGACTTCAGAAGAATTATTTTAGAGACAAAAGTACCTGTAAGCATTTAATGTTACATATTGGCAGAACAGTGTTACAAATTTCCTCTTTAGAAACTGGGTCTTTTAACTAATAACAAAGAGTCAACAATCCAGAAACTAAGGTGGCTTCTCAGTCCATTTCATCACAGCCTTGAGTGAAAATAGGATTTAGCACCCTTCCCCTTAAATACAACCTCATGGTGGCAGAGAACAATAATGCAGACAGACAAAAAGTGACAACCTTCCTCACCTTGGGGCACTGCAAGGCTGTATTTCACAAGATACAAAAAGATGAGAGAAAAGGTCATTTTTTGCTGCCCTTTTTTTTTTGTTGTTAATATATTTCTAGTCCTGAAACTCAGATGCAAAGCTAGAGAGTCATATAAAAGAAAGAGGTCAAACACAAAAAGGAAGGAAAGGAAAACATTCTTCTTTTACATGCTACTCCAATTATTTTCATTATGTTGGAGTTTAGACGCCAACAAAACCACTGCTTTGCAAAACAAATTGATACTGAACCACTAGATACTAATGGTATAGCAGCCCTCAGTAAATAGTAGGGCCACAGTAGTTGTGATTTCTTTATGACTGCTTATGGCAATTCAAGGTATAACTGGTGATAAAAGTTTACAGAACAAACTCAACACCAACAGCAAGCAGAAAAACCATGTCACAGCAGTCATATTTCTTCCTGAAACCTTCAACATGGATGTCTAATATCTCTAGCACTCTTTTTGTCATTTATGTATGCAGTATAATTCCAAATTTCTGTAACATTACAAGTGAAAACTGAATTATGACAGGGACATAAAAATAAATTGGTATAGCTTTCCTGAACTCATGACCTTTTCTGGCTCTTACATACTTCTTTCTATGAGGTGTATGCCAGACCTTTTGCCCAACACAAAATAAGGTAGCAGTGTAAATTAAACCTGAAGAATATTGAAAGAAAACCTCAAGGATGGTTTCTAAAAGCAAGTGGTTATTTAAGTCTATCTGTTATTAGGACAATATATAACAAATATACCTTATGGGCATATCTACATATACCTACATATATGCACACAATCCTCTGTAAGCATGCAGACACACACTTCATTTGTCTATGTTCACACCTACATGCATTTAGCTGAAAATCTCACTGTCCAACAGAAAGTAAAGAACAATCTAAGCTAAAAGTCGAGGAAGAATTGGACCTCTTCAGTCACAGAACTGTTAAGGCTGAGTAAAACTCTTAGGTACAAACTAGTGTTTCAGCTATATCTTTGCTAGGCCACATACAGGACTTTTTTCCTGACAGTTGATAAACGGTATAAACCTGAAAATTCATAGGATGCTACAAAGATTCTCTAAGTCTTGGCCTGGAAAATCATATTTTGTAAGTGACTACTGAGTATTGGAGGACAAATAGAGATGTAAGATGCCAGCCCAAATATAGAATCCAAAGCAACACTTCCATCATAGAAATAGAAACAAAAGGTCATGCTTGAGGTTTACTGGCTCCACCTCAAATGCAAATAATTTGAGAGTTCTGTGAGATATCTAGGTTTACTATCACATTTGTTACCATTTATTTAAATTAATTTGGGAATCTCCAGGTGTTTCAACATAAATAAGCATTGATACCTTGTAAGAAAAACAGAGGATGAGAGAACACTTTGTTGCCTTTTCATACCAAATGATGCAAGAGCAATGATACAGGAATAAATGTTCGAGAAAGAAAGGGGAGGGGGAGTAAACACAGAATGAACACAGGAAGCATACCGCTGTGGTGAAATGTTTCTGAAGTTTACAGAAAAATCTAATCCTTGTGGTTTACTGAACTCTGATCATTTTTCTTTAAGGATTAGTAGCAATTATCATTAAGGCTCAAGCATTTAACTGTGACTGCTGCAATAAATCTTATTAAAATAACTGAAACATACTTATTTTGCATGTGGCAACCTGTCTCTGAATCACAACCATCTGTACATAGTTATTGCCTGGTGCACACAGATGGCAGTAAAACAACTATAAAGATATACCATTCTTTAATCATAACTTCTAACACAACTAAACAAAGTGAAATTTGAGTCAGACCATTAGCATTTGAAAGACTATATGATGACTGTAATCAACAAATACACTGTAGAATCCCTTTATAAAATGTTTTATTGGTTTCTGATTGAAAAAATAATAACACTTGCACTGGGCAAGTGTTTCAATCTTTGACAGCTCACTTAAAGAAATCATATGTTAACAATAGAATCCCAGTCTTAAAGTTTTTATACTGCACAGTTCCCTTACAGATTTAAAATGACAGTGAAAGGTAGTAGAATAATTTATTCCTTCTTGCTTAAGGCACAGAATCATGAATGCTTCAGGTCAGTAACTGCAGGGCTACACTAAACCCCTGTCACTCCAAATCAGTTACAAAGTGAGCATCTGTGCTCTATGCTTAGCCCTCCAGAAAGGAAAGGGGAAAAAAAAAAGGAAGAGAAGAAAAAAAAAGAAAAGAAAAAAATACACATTACGTACAAATGCTGGGCCTCTAATGAATCTCTAAATGATGCAAACAAGCAGTGTCAAGAATGTTGTCTGTCTTCTGCATAATATCATAATACCTCCTACATCCAGTGTCATCTATTAGATAGAAGGCATTTCTACTTCAAATGCCTGATCTCATACTGTAATTTTGGGTTGGAATTGATACAGGAATTTATACTAATGGCTGTTAACCATTAAGATCTTAGAAGGGCACTCACTGGACAGGTTTTGAAACCTGTAACACTATTGCCAAAATAAGCTCTCACATAGAGACATATTAATATTTCCACAAGGAATATTACCTAATAAAGGGATCTTTGTGAAGAACTTCATTCTTCATCTCCTGCTCACATCCAGAGAATCTCTGGGCACTAGACATCCTCCAAGTTTTTCATCTCACTTTTACCTAAAGCAATCTAGGGAAGTACAGGGAATTACAAACTGTTTCCATGGCTTAAAAATTTACCATTTGTCATCCAATCTGCATCAACTAATAACAGGAATGTTTTTACCTCATTACAAAAGCAAAAGCAAAGGCAAATCTGGTTCTATTTGAAATGAGCTAGGAGCCTGCACATGGTCAGTTGCACGGTTCATTTAAGGAAAGGTAGCTTGTCAAGCTTTGGTGACTTACTCCAAAACCATTAATGCTTCAGAAAGCATTTTACAGCATCCTCTGTCTGGTTCATTGTGAAGATAGCTCTCAGAGAAAACAAAAAGGAACTGAAGAAGGCAGCAGGTCCCCAGATAAAGGCTGCTTGTGCTATATTGTGAGACTGTCAAAGCACCAGATGAAAATGAACAAATTTACATATAAAGTAATAGTTAAATAGATTGTCTTGGCATTCAAATGGATGATGTAGCCTCTTAAAGTATAGACCAGCTATGGAAACTTTCAAAGAATATACAAGAGCTTTTTTATTAGGAAATTATCCAGCAAGATGTCTACAGTGTTTGTCTCTTAAAAGCACCTTATTCTTGCACCGTATTAAGCAGGCACATGTTTATCTCAGTTCTTTGTCAGTTCTGTGTACAAAAAACAGGAGACAGATGTGGTGAATGTATATGTATCTTGTGAAGCATAATAGGAATTCCTTGATGGGTTTTGGGTAAGCAATTGCCCTCCCTGGGGCATATTTTAACTGTTTGAGATTCTTTGCTGCCAGCTACACAGCTTGCTACCTGTCAGGAACTGGAATTGGCAGAAAACAGCTGGTAGAAATCAATGGATGTGCCAGTTCTGGTTCATCCAGCAGAGATACTATGGAACAGTGCCGCAATTCTGATTGGAATTAGGCAGCACAAACAGATTTTATTTGCTCATAGCTTCAGTGCCTTCTCAGCCAGGGAATATTCAGGTTCAAATGATGTTAAGTGATTACTACATTTTAAAACCTGAAATTCACATAACAAGTAGAGCAAGAAAGCAGTTGTAAAGAAGAAAAAAGCCAGTTGCTCAATAAGTTATACCACAAATTCCTGTATCGTCTGTGACAAGAAATGTCAGCACTATTATTGGATGTATTGGTCCTGGGAACATGAAAGAATAGCTCAGGGAAACTAGGTCTTTAAGGACAGCAACCTTTAAATGCAAGAACAGTCTAATCTAATGCTTAAAAAAAATAAAAGGAGAAGAACATCTCTTATCTTGGCAGGTAACTCATGATGGAGCAGCAGAGCAAAGGTGCAGCATATGGGAGGATGAAGAAGGGACTGGCTAAAACAGAATTTGGAGGTATTGCCTGGGCACCACATTAGGATGCTATTGGGAAAAAACTACTTAACAGGGCATCTGCAAACAATTTCAAAGCATAATGAAGAGTTTCTGTTTTGCATCAATGGTCTATGGCAGGAACATGAGAGACAATGGGTATAGTGTTTCAACTGGATATAAGGCAGTATCTTTCACACAAGAACAGTCAAGCAGTCTAGTTAGTGTCACAGAAAGTTTGCGTGGCTTCCATCCTTGGAGGTTTTCAAGATGTGACTAGATAAATCACCCCAAAATTTTGATCTTACAGCTGCTTTTTTGAACTTGAGATGACATCTTAAGTTCTAGATGACATCTTAAGTTCTCTTCCAACCTGAATGCTCCCAGCAGAGCATTTTGATTCTAAGGAGTCACATGCAAGAGATTCCTCCAGGTGTACATGTAACACAATGCTAAATTTACAAGGCCTATGCAGGTCAGGTCCAGCCAAACTCAACAGCATGCAAATTCACATTATGTATCAATAACACACACAGAGAACTCAGAGTCTGCCTGGGTAAGACTACTGGTTTTGTAGTAACCTTTACTGTAAAAATAGTTGATAGATACCTGGGAGCTAAAGCTCTCACTCACTTAAAAGGGAGCCCTAAGCTTAACTAACTGGGCTGCTATTAATTATTAATTATATTCATTTATAATCTATTTTTTTATAAATTACTATCATGTATTGGTTACATAAATTTGCAATTAATAATAAATTAAATTATTGAAATTAAATTATTTGTTGCAGAGAACATATCACAAGCATTGTCTCCCAACCAGACATCCAGTAATTTTTAAAGACTATTGAGAACTGATATCAGGTAAAAGAGAGATCTGAGGAATCTAGTCAATCTGTCAACACTTATTGTATATTTCACAGATGGAAAATGAGATCTCTGTTGTGTCATGTGTGTTCTTTGAGAAAACAAAGCTTTTAATGTCACCAGAGCTATAATCAACTGTTTTCAAAATACATTTTAGAAAGAGTAAAAATCCTTATATAAGCCATGTATAGGTAAAGGCAGGGGGGTTTTATGTAATTGTTCCCTGGTCTTCCGAGATCACTAAAATACTGTACCAGCTGGAGGATGGAGTATAGCATGTCCTAACTAGGCACCACACCAACAAAATCAGGACTGTGGTGGTTTAAATGAAAATAGGAATCTCCTTTTTAAAAAACTTTAAGGGAAACCAGTAAGAGTAACCTGATGAAAAATAATGCCCTAGAAATTACAAATTATAACAGAACTTACTGCACACCTCAAAATCTATGAAGTTATAAAAAAATCCAGTTAAAAACAAAATATTGACTTAGTACAGCAGAAGACCAAAGTTTTCCTTTAGGTTTTGGTAATGTGAATCACTGAAAATCTAGCACTATTTGTGATCAGGCTGCTATTCCACGTTTTCCTCTGAAATGTACTACATTTAATACTAAAATGCCTCCCAGTCACCATGCCAACGCTTCTCTGCTTTTGCATCCTTTGATACCTGTTATTCTACCATGACCTCCACATTCAGTCCAGCTTAATTATGCTACTGTCCTTCTATGCCTTCTTTTATCAAGATCTTTATCTCCTTCTAAAACTATGCATCACATCTTTTCCCCTTCCTCCAGCAGCCAAATATTTGTCTGCAAATAATAGCTCCAATTAAAGTGAAAAGCTCATACTACTGAAAAAAATGGTTTTACAGATATGTCTGATAGCTCCTAAGGTAACCGTGCAAACTCAGGGGCCTTTCCTTTGTCTCCTCATCAGCACATTACCTTCTGCAGCTATTATTTTATTTCAGGATTGTAGAATGGATTTGCAACAAAATCAGGGTTTTTTTGTTTTGTGGACTACCACTTCTGTTATTTAAAATCATGCAAAATTACTATGCTCATTTATTCTAATTGGTAATCTTTCCCAAAAATGCAGCATGGATGTCTTCATTTTTTCATACAAATGAGAGTGTATGACAAATTTAATCATATATTGCAGTATTTACTTCACACAATGCAATGGGGAATATACTTGCTGAGATCATAACTTCTGATGTAGGGAATTCTCCATTCATTGAAGAACGGAAATGAAAAATACACCCAGGACCCTGCATTTTACTGGTTCTAGAATGAATTTATTACAAGAACTAGAATACAAAGCCCAGTAATCATGTAAGCCAAGGTTATTAGCCTTTGGTTGGAAAAAAAAATAAATTGAGGCACTTAGACTTGCAGAAAATATTCCTTGATATGTTTATATATGTGGATTTTGTGCATCATTCTCTAGTAAATCTAACCACTGCAGGCTAGGTGTGCAGAAAAATGGGTTTATTTGTAATAGCTCATGAAGTCAACACTGTGTCTGTGAAGTGAACTGCTAGACAATCCACTTATGAACTCCCAATATATAAATATATAATTCAAGCTTTTCGGGAATATTCTTGAAAATGCAAGGCAAACTTTTATCATTTTAAGATTTATGCTTTTCTGCAGAATTCTTCCTAATATTGGAAAGAACTTAAGGTAATTTGTCTGATGCTGAAATACTATAATTCAGACTTTGCAGGTATCTTGCAATCTGTTCTCTGCAAGAAACAAGTGCCGCTGGGTAGGGAAATTTTTTCTTTCTAATGTCCTCTGCCCAGTTTAAACAGTTGTTAAGATATTTTGAATTATATGCATTTGAAGTTCATATGAAGTTCTTCCTCTATCACGCTTTTCAATTCCTACTAAATCTGACCCTTTTTAGGCTGGTAGAGAGAGAGAGATTCAATGTATTGTAGCCTTTGGATCCCTAGTGGTGTCTCAGCACTGAATATATTCACATTTACTCTTGCCATAAGAATAATAACCATTTTCTAGAATACCAGATCCAGTGTTCCTTACTGAATCTTTACCGGGACTTGTTTGCTGGGCATTTATTGTGTCCAATGCCAAGTGAGCAATTGTTGTGTTGTTTTTTGCCAAAAAGAAAAATTTTGTAACAGCTACTGAATAATAGCAGAAGAACTGTATGCAAACTATTCCAGATTACACTCCCTTGTCACTTCAAGAACAGCCAGTCAGCCTTCAGATAGAAAACTCTTTCACCAGAAGGTCACATTGACTTCAAATACTTTTGGTACTATCTCCTCTATATTGTGCTTTCTTCAGAGAGAATAAAATAGAATCACTATGCTCAGAAAATACTTAGAAAAAGGAAAATAAATTTGAGGTGGCTACCTTCTATTTTTTTTTTAAGTCCTAATCCCTCTGCGGTGCTATTGTGAGCAGAAGGGGTTCTTTTGCACATCTACCCATTTCTGCTTTTCATTATTTTTTGTCAAAATACCACAATGGATGCCAGAAACATCTGGGTTTGGGTAGCCATCTGACCACAAAGCACATGCCTTCATGGTTCACTATCTATTGTATCACACATTCAAAGCCATTAATCTGCCACTAATTTGTGCAGAATTTACCCTATTTAAATTTTGAAATTGTGAATTTATTCTGTACCACCTTTACATCATGTTATGGTTTTAGCCAGATGGGCCTGGGTTTGGGTTTTGGAGTTCAGACTAGGCCTGACAGTTGTCAGGTGACTT
>JAWWLZ010000094.1:1556042-1569175 GCA_035041345.1 Poliocrania exsul | reverse complement strand
CATTAAAACTTGAGAACTAAAATTCAAATTCAAACACAAAACCAGGCAAATTCCACCATTATTTAATATATCTCAGAAAAGAAAAACTTTTCTCTTAGGTCACAATATGGAAAACATCATATTTCTCCTTAACGAGTGCTACAGGATTTAACTAATTGAACTAGCTGCTTCTTGAGTCTCTCATTTTCTATAGAACAAAAAATGTGCACTACATGCATGCTGACCAGACTGAAGTATGTCACACGGTGATAACCAGAATAAACCTCCTAAGAGCACGGCCGAAGTATCAGTGCCTACTGGCATCCTTCCCACAAGTGGCTATGAAAAAGCACCTGAAAAAATTTGGAAATCCAAGATATTCCCAGGTCTCTGGGAACAGCTTACACTTTTTGCCAGCAGGTTTTGTCTACAGCATTGGCAAGGGTTTCAGGAATAAAAATATGAATTAAACATGAAGATATGTATTCTCTACCAGCAGGCCACCAGAGACATTGCAATCCACTTCTCAGTCCATTTCTCCTGCTTCTAAAAAGCATGAGAGTTATTGCAATGAAACTGGCAGCAACATTCAAAACAAATCCCTTTACAGGTTTTAAGCTGAGGAGAAGAGATTCAAGGTCTGTCACCAGTGGTAGGAGATAATCTGGTAGGGTTGCAAGAAGAAACTAGCTGAGCTTCAGATAAAAGACAAACTCCTGCTGTGGAATATTATACAAATGCTGAAGATGCTGGAAAGATGCCAGAGCTCCCTGTTGGTGCAGGCTAGAGACAGGAGGTATGCAACCACCATCCCGCTGAGCAGCAAAGGAAACAATTGCAGGATTCGATAAAACACAGCTACAGTAAGTGCCGGTGGGGACCTTTCATCTTCAAAACTGTCAGAAAGCATGGCCATTCGTGGCACAGTGAGCTCCCCTTTGTTTACCAAGAACGACAATGACTTAGACAGGGACAAAATACAGAAGAGAGACATACAGGACAGTAACTTTTTTTTTTTTTTACAAATCATCTGCTTTAAGAGTGACTCTTAGCCCATGCAAAATAATCCTGCAGCCAAAGCTGACACACTGTGTCACTGTTAACTGCTGAGAGCCATTTACCATAATTTATAGAAAAATGCAGAGGTGTGAAACATATGTTCATAGAGGTATAATGAATGAAGGAGCCATTTACCATTGTCTAACACAAGTAAAACAAAAATATGTAAATTAAGTTTGCAGATAAGCAAATTCATATGTAGTATGAACTGATCAGAAAATGGCAGGAAGTGACAAAGAAATTGTTGGCTTGCTGTTTAGATGTTGTGGCCATGTAACCTTGTGCAAGGCAATGTTGCAGAAAAACAAAAAGCATGGAAGAAGTACTAACTTCTAGGAATCTCAGCAGATTGATAGTATTAAGACTTTGTGTTCCAAATGAACTGCAGGAACGGTGGCTTTATCTCAACAGTACCTTTTATTTTTAAATAGTAAAGCTGAGATTTGGGGATGGGTGAGGTTGGCAGTAGACATGCATGCTGGTGAATATGGGGAGATGCTCTTTACATGTATTTTCCCAGAAAACAAATGTGCATTGATATTTTTCATATCAAGACAAAAGTAACTCTTTAGAAAACAAACAAACAAACAAAAACAGCCAAAGCCCACCAGGAATTGCAATGTATCTTCTACTTTTTTATTAATATGACAATAATAATCAACAATAGCTAGGGCTCCAGGAAGTATTTCAGCTCTGTCAGAAACAGCATACAGAAGCAATACTGAAATATGGATGAAATATGCATAAACATCATATGGGAAAGTCTTTATATGAATTTTAAAATCACATTCACACACTGTACTGTGAAATCCATTTAGGCTCAAACACCTTATTGTTTCAGACCATTGTGGGGTTGCTACTGAAACCTATTCACTCCACTTGAGCACAGTCATTCTCTGGGTGGTTGACTAAAATTCACCCTTTCTTAAGCTTGAAGGGACATCTGAATGTTTAGTTCCTATGGGAAATATTAAAAGAAAAAAATTGCAGAGAAAAATCTTAGCATGTCACACTAAATAATAGCTACAAATGGATTAATGTTAAATAGTTTGTATTAACTTGATGGAATAAATATTCTGAAGTACTCAAGACCCTTAGGGAGAAATGTCTCAAGGATAAGCCATAGTATGAAATTGCGATTTGAGTGCTGAATATAAATTATTTTTGATTTACTGTAATTTACTGTTAAACCCAGGAGTTTACCCAAAAGCAGTTGGTCCATGTTTTAAATGATGCACCAAGGACTTGATATCCAGGAACACGAACAGAAACGTCCTCAGACAGTATTCTAGTTACTTCCATCCACCACATGAAAAAAAAAATATAGACCAAATATTAGGAGTGAGGCACTGAGAGTGACATGCATTCAGATAATTTTGCATCCAGGAAGCTGCAGTTCTGCAGACTAATACAACTGCACAATTTTGAGCAAGTTTATTCTTGGAAAGAACTGAAACCTAGGTGCAATGGGAGCCCACTCAGTCACACTCACTACATGATTTTTACATACAGTTAAGATCATCAATTTTATCCTTTCTAATAAGCTGCTAATAGCTGGTCAGAAAACAGAGAATCTGCACTGAGAAAAAATCTTCTGCTTGGACCTCTTGAGATCATTGCATCTTGTCCTTTCAACATCTTCCTCGTGCTGGGGACCAACCTCTCCTCCTCCTCCAACCAACTTCCTGACCAAGGAACCTCAGCATAGCTGTTTTGCCTAGTATTTTGGAGAGCAGACATCTTTGGAGGGGGACTCGATGCACCAAGCTTCAGTCACCTGAACATTAATTATGCAGCCAAATTTAGCTGCCACAGGCACCCAACACCATCAGTGGTGAGAGACAGGCACCAGCAAGAAGTAATGCACTGCAGCTCCTGATAATAAGCTAGAAGCAAAATATGGTTTTCTCCATTAATTATGAGAGTCAATAGTTCGGCTGTTAATCACCTGATCTGTAGTTGTTTCAGTGATTTGAAGTTAGGTGAGATCAACCTAAAGTACAATCACATGCTTCCATGGTGGAGGCAAGACAATTCAATTTTCAGAAAGCGGGATATTATGTATTTACAATAGACATACCAAATATGTCTATATTTGTCCATATATTTCTATATCTTTGTCTGTATATATCTATATTTGCAAAATTTCTGCTTGAAGATGTAAGTTATTTAAGGCTAAATCTACACTGCATTCTAAACTTAAATTGCTACCCATGACAAGTCCAAATCTGTTCTGCTTTCATGATGCAAGAGAACAAGCCCTTGATCAGGCATGGAATTGAAAAGTATTGTGGAAATAAGCAGTGAGAAATTTCCAGAGCTCTGCTGTCCAAATCTCATTAAAGGAATATTATTTCAACTGCTACTTCCTATCCTTGAACCTTCAAGGAGCATCTGGATGATGCTCTTAATCATGTCATTTAGTTTTAGGTAGTCCTGAGAAGAGCAGAGTTGGTCTCACTCCTTATGAGATACTTTGAGATTCTGTGAGTCTTGCACCTAGTCATTTGTAGGATGATCTAGGTAATGTTGTTTGCAGGTGCAGATCAAAGACTATAGTGTTATTAATTCCCATCTTACAAGCTCTCCTTCTGGTTGTGGCCCCAAATTTTTCTAAATTCCAGTACGAGTTATCTCTTGCACAAATCTGTGCACTTTTGTCTTGCTTGCAGTGGGTGAGCTAATCAATATTTTGTCAGATGCTACTTATCCACACTGAAAAAGTAAATACATGCAGAAGTTACCCAACATAGATTTTTGTTATGAAAAAAACATCTTTTACCTGATCCATATTGTCAGAAGTACAAACAACTAGCAAAGCTATCTATAACAACTGCAATACTCATACAGAAGACCCTGAGCATCTCACAAGCCTTGCTTTCATAATACATCACCGCATGTCTGAGTTTTATTTTACAACAACACTTTTATGAAGACACCACATTTATGACAACACCACATTTATGACAGCTTTTTGTGAGCTGATTTAAAATATCCAGTGCTGGAAACTAAAGCAATTTTTATTGAAGAATTTAATTTTTACAAGGCCAAGGAGCTGCAATGGAAATTTTGAACTGCTGACCATGAAGCAAAGTGGTGTATAAAGAACCTGAGGATTGAGTGAACAAGATAAACCAAGCCATCAATCTACTGTTGTACTGTTGTTGCAAACAAGACAACAAATAACAGGGTTGCCAATCTGGAACTGGCTGCCCAGGGCAGTGGCAGAGTCACCATCCATGTAGGGATGTAAAAGACATGTAGATGTGGCACTTGGGGTGAGTGCCAAGCACTAAGCACTGCAAGAGGTTGTCCAGGGTGTCTGGAGTGTCTTTTTCCCTGGATATATTGATGCCGTGAGTGCCCCCCACAAAGCAGGACTCTGAGCCAAGTTAATGTAGGATAAGGCAAAAAGTAAAGGTTCTTTAACAACAGGCGGAAGGCCCACAGGAATATATGGAGACATGCACCTGCTCCCCAGTTCTAGTTTCCATAGCTTTTATAATATGATCCCTCCAATCATTACTTTACACATTTCTCAGTCCAGTCCCAGTCCCACCCCTGGTCCAACCCCCTTGGAATTGAGGCTGGGGTCATCAAGACCTCTTCTTCATCAGCTCCTCTTCCTCAGGCACATAAAGGCACATAAAGGTCTCTTGGAGTTCTTCCAGTTCTGACTTCTGGGACACTCTGACCTGTGTTTGTGTTTCGTTCTGTAGGCCATTCTGATATTCTCCAGCTCTTTACCTTGAAGAGAGCCTAAATAACTAAGAGAATTTGAGCTACTGATAAATGCTAAGGGTTAGGATACATAAACAGTGAACTTAGGCTGCCAGAATACTAGCACATTAAATCTACATTTGCTGCAGTTACTGTGTTCCTAAAATCTACGAACTGTGAAAATCAAAAAATCGAAAATCAAAAAATCAAAAATCAAAAACCCTTCGGCTTCAATATCCTGAACTGAAAAAAGCCCTGGGTCATTGGATTCATTGCTGAAGTAAAGGAGATTGGACTCAACAGCTGCCAGTGAATCCTTCCAAGCTGAACCTTTTAAATTACTATTTACTTATGTTGTCTTTATTTCATAACATTTTCACTTTGTCATACTCCCTATCAGTTCTATTTTCCATATTTTTCCATTGCTAATATGCTTTGTCTAATATGTAAGATGCCTTCCTGTGTTGCACCAACTTTACTTCCCATCTGGTTTTAACACACCAGATGTTGAAGTATTTCCTCGCATTTTGGAATCTGGGACACAAAATTCAGATTGCGAAAAGAAAAATCTTTCTGAACAAACTATTCTGCAGAGTATGTTCAGGAACACAGGAGTTTCCACCCTGTGAACTCATCAGAAGCCTTGTCTGGAGAAGCAAACAGTGGTCCTTCAGCTACACATGACAAAATACCCTTCTTGTTGTTGTTTTCAGGCTACATAACATTTAAGAGATCCAAGACAGGATTTTAGAATCAATTTTGTGTAGCTTTGAGTAATTTTAATAGAAATAGTAGAGGAGGAGAGCATTTGGTAGAGCATTTCTAACTTATACTGAAAGAGCATATGAGATGAGAAGTTAATACCCTTAATACTCTTCCCCACCAGATTAAGTATGAAATGTCAAAAATATATTTTAAAGTTCTATAAATTTCTTTAAATCTTTTTATCTCTTAGAAACTTGAGAAAATTTTTGATCTAGGTCTTTTGATTCAACCAATAGGCCAGAAGTCCTCCTATTCCACATTTTTCTTTGAAATCTTTCCATTCTAGATATTAACATTTTCACCTACTGAAATGACAACTGATACACATATGTGTTTTTATATATATATATATATATATATACATGAGAAATCACCTGGTCTTCAACCTGTGAGAACCTCCATTTCTTCTTTTAAAAAATCTTAATTTTTTAAAAATATATTTTTCACAATTTCAAATTTTTTTTCCATTTTACCCCTTATTGAAAAAAACATTTTTATTTAAGAAATTAAATTCAGCTAATTAAGCTGTGATACCTTTACTTAATTGAAATAATAGGTATTCTTGGTAAGACATTGCAAAGAAAGAAAGAAAGAATGAATGAAAAAGAGAAAGAAGAAGAGAAAGAGAGAAAGGTAGAAAATCCATCTTGCCATTTTACGCCTAAAACCTGAACTTTCTGGCAGGCCTCTTGACCTTACCTGGCTTTATGGAAAACCAGCCATCAGGAGAATTTGGATTATCATCTCCCCTTTCTCAAAAACTTTGTCTGCTCTGTTGCCCCACATGATGTTGCCATCAATATATTGCAAGTGTTCTGAAGCCACACAACCTTTTCCAGTGCAGTGTGAATCAGTCCATGGCAAATGGTGGGACTGTGTTTCTACTTCTGGGAGGGTGGGTTCCAGGTGTCCTGGAGACCCCTCCATGTGACAGCAAACTGTAGTCTGCACTCTGCTGACAAAGGAATAGAGAAAATGCATTAGTAATGTCGATGGTGGCATCAGTTTGATGTGTTTGACTCCAGTTTGTACTGAAGTTCCAGCATTTCTGGCACAGTGGTACTCAGTGGTGATGTGACTTCCTTCAAGCCACGATAGTCTACTGTGCCTCCACTCTCCACTGGACTTACACACTGGCCACATGGGACTATTAAAGGGTGAGCAAATCTTGCTGACCATTCATTCCCTGGCTCTCCAGTTCATGAATACTCTCATGGATGGAGGTCACAGAGTTGTGGTTGGTGAAGTATTGACAGTGGTGCACTGTTGTACTGATCAGTACCTGTTGTTCTTTGACCCTCAGCAGTCCCACAGCAGAAGGGTCCTCTGAGAGACCAGGCAAGGTATTCAGCAGTCTAATTTCGTCTACAGCAGCTATCCCAAAAGCCCAACAATGCTCTTTTGTGTCAATTTAATAACTTTCCTCCAGGTAATTTGTGCCAAGGATACAAGGGGCCTCTAGGCCAGCCACGATGGGTGGTTTTGCCATTTCTTTATGGTCAGCTGACTTCAGCTTCCGGTAAAGTCAGCTGTTGGGATTCCCTTCTCACCCCAGAAACAGAGATGGATTCTGCCTCTATATATCTTGATGACATCAGGGGACATTGTGCTCTGGTGTTAGCTAAAGCCTTATACTCTTGAGGATCTGAAGTGCCAGGTTATTGGATCTACACAGTCCAATAGATCCTACTGTTCCTTTCCCCTACTTGGCTGGAGGCAGAGCCCCTCTACTTCTGGTCCTGGTACTTGATGCTGAAAAAGAACACCATGAGGAACACATGGTTCTGATATCGGAGTATATCCAGGGTAAAGTATCATACATGAACAGACCAAGCAACATTTATGAGCAGTGGCTCTGCACCTAATACAACAAATGTTTAAATCCCATTTGTTTGCAAGCCACTGTTTTCCGATCTATTGTTATCTCAACCCTCCATGCCCCATCTTGGGTGCCAAATAAGACTGTAATGTTTTAGAAATGGTATTCCCCAATTCAGTATTCCCAATGAAACACTCCAAACCATGAGCTGCTCACTCACTGCCCGCTACTCTTATCGCAGAGTGGAGGGAGAACTGGCAGCATAAAAGGTAATGATCATGCTGAGACAAGAGCAATTTACTGGAAACAGCAATGAAATTAGACAACAAACTGTAACAGCAACAATACTAATGACAGTGTATGAGAAAAAAAGGTGAATGATTCACATGTGATTCCTTGCTGCAAAAACCCCTGACAATACCCAGCTGCTCTCTTCACCACACTACCCGAATAACAAAGCAAACCCTTACCCTATGCCCAGAAAAAGATGAGGGGTGGTATAAAATAATCTCCAGGTCCCAGCTATGCCCCTTCCTGGGTATTGCAAAAATTAACCCTCTTCTGGACAGAACCAGGACAGATCCCAACATATATATAACATTTAAAATTTCAGGCTTAGTGTGATAATGTCTACATACTTGGCACATAACTTAAGCAATAATTACCTTTTCTTTGTCATGTAATCAAGAAAATAAAATAAAGACTCATGGTAATATTAAAATAGTTTTATCTTCCTGCTGCAAAATTAGCTTCTCTTTCATATGACTACACTTTCTTTCTGTTTGAGATACAGACAGCTTCCCAAACGCTTCAGTAGGAGTTACTGACTCCCTGGAAAATACAGTGCACAGTTTCCTTCTATTCAAGCACTCTGTTTGCTGAAACAGTGAAATATTATCTTTTCAATACTTGTAGAATTTTTATATACAGTTTTGATGTATTTGCAGTATAAGCAATTTTCCTACTGAGTGATCTCATCTTCATTTATTAGCATTCAATTAGTCTTTTCTTTAAAAATCTTTTACTAAATCTTCGGTTAAAAGATTATGTTCTATATAGATACCCAACCAATAAATAATAATGGTGTTATTCATGGTCAGGTTACCTCTCCTAGCTGATTTCTGGACCATCTTAAAAAAAAAAAATCCTTCATCTAGACTGTAGTTAATGTTATTTTCACTGAATACATATTTCTTCAGATATCAATAGTTTCTTTTTAGGTACATAAACCTCCTATCTAGCCACAGAAGAACTGGGTTAACAGCTTTAAATATACTATGAAGTCTTTCACTCTTGAGGGAAATCAATAAGACAACTCAGAAGAACTGTGTTGAGAGCAGTTCAATCATTTAAAAAGTGCTCTGGCTTCTTAGGCTAGGTCTATTAACTGCTCTACTTTCCTCTACTTAAAAGCACACTGTTAAAAAACCTCCACAGATCATCTACTTAGAACTTACAAAAAAATATAAATCTCTTTTGCTCCCAATCTTCTTCATTACCATCTGTTGGTTTCATAAATTATCTACAAAATCCTTACTATTTTGAAGTTTTTACTTTCTCTATAATTTTCAGCTACCATTTTTTTTTGTTCTATTTTCCTTTCTAGTATCATACTAACAATTACTGAGGTTATAATTGAAATATCATTTTGCGAGGACTATGAGAACTGTTAGAGGAAAAAGTTGGTGAAAGTGGAGATCAAAGTTTCTCTGCAAGGCTGACAGATTAATTCACAACTGATAATTAAAGCTGATTGATCCAGACTCCCCAAGGGATATCACATAGCAATCCAAGTCACTTTAGGGGATGATTAACCTTACATATACACTACCTTACCCTGAGAAATTAGGGCCATGGAATAATTTTGAATTGAGGGCATTTTTGTAAGACTCTAGCTGTACTTTTGATTCCTCTCAAAGAAGCTGCATTTTAACTTATTGTATTAAGGAAAAAAAAAAAACCCTACACACTCTGAGACTACAAGAGTTAGTAGTAGAGGCTGGATAATCAGTAACAGTAAATTCCAACTAGAAACACAGGAGTGTAACTTTATAGTCAACAGACAGGAATTGCTCATTTTAAAATCATAAGTTTTTCAAAGTAATTTACAGCACAGTATTGTAAGATCAAAATAAGTTTTTAATGAGAATAATTCTGATGAGGATACACTGCTGTATTGAAATTCTGCGTACATAATAGCCAAGTCTTTAAATGCCACATGTCTAAAATGTTACTTTCAACTGAATTTAAAAAATAGACTAATGATACACTGTGTCACAATGATTCCCAATTTTTTTTTAAAGCATAATAGAAACTAAATGCCTTGCAGGAGACCTCTTCTACAGTAACTGTGTTGGCATGCTTGTCAACCCTCACCTTCACCGTAAGGGATGGGAGCTTGCTTTGAGGATATGAACAAGACCTATCTTGGACAAATGGGAGGCATGACTGTCACACAGCTGGCTACATCCCACCAAATTTTTACTATCAGAATAAAGAGTTGCTGATTTTGTCAATAATTCAAGTCTTTGACTCTTTTTCTGGTCCTATGTGGAGAGGGCAAATACATGCATGTGTCTGGTATCAACCTGACCTACCCTGTTCTACATAAAAAGCAAGATTCCAACTTGTAATTCGGGTGCCCTCTGTTGAACCTTCACGCAGATGGTTCTTGAATACCAGTGCTCACTGCACAATTTGTTGTTGGAGAACAATGACAAACCTAACTCAGTAATGGATAAAGGATTTGTGAACAGCTGACTACAGTTGCTTCTTTCCAAGCAAAAAGGGAGATAAAAACCCAGAGCGCTTTTACACAAGCTTGATGCATCATGTTTGGATCCAGATTCCAGTACAGGAATAGCTCTGTAAGTATCACAGCCTGTGCATAATGTGTAAAGTGAGGATTATGTTTTGAAACTTCTGATATTCTGACACAAGGAGTGTGACTGGGGGAAGGGAAAAATTCATGTATGTAAATGCTGCATGTCATATGGTCTCTCCTGCCTCCTCATATCAGAAACCGTCCTTTCCAGTCTAAATCAAAGATTCTTTTATTCATATACTACTATGGAGTAGGTATCAGGTTTCCTTACCTACATTATTGGTTTACACTAACTCCTCTAGCTCAAAAAACCTTGAATTTCATGCACAAGTAAAAAACAAGGAACAAAAGCCAACACCTTCTCACAGTAATCAGTAAATTTTTGCCAAGAGGAGTACTGCAAGTGTTACCATCCTCAGGTATGGAGGGAACTATGGTGAGGCAAGTAGTGTTTGCTCTAAAAAGCCATACGTGGGAAAGCTACTCATGATGAGTAAAAGCAAAGATGAGCTCTGCCATGCTTCCAAAACACATGTACAAAATTCCAGAACACATGTAAAAATATATTTTAATATGTATGCTGTGTCTGAAATCCTATCCCTTCCTATATCAGTCTCTCTTTATGAACTTGCTGCTGGCAAGTCAAAATTTTAGAGGTTCTGGGTCTTTCCTGGGAAGTTGCTGTCTTGTAGAGGCATGAAGAAGTTAAACATTGCAGCTCTGGCTGTTGGGACATCACAATCATTTTTGTCGATTTAGTCCAGAAACAACATATGGGGAGATGAAGAGTGGCAGCAGATGTATAATGGGCAGAGAGACAAACTATACTGTTGAGACAAGAGGAAAGGGAAAAGATGAAAAATAGGGAATGGTAAGTAAAATACTGAAATGCAGTGGCAGCAAAGGTGAAAAGCAACAGAAGAGATCCCACCTCAGGAATAAATAAAGGAGAAAAGTGAATGGGGAAAAAACCAGAAAACTATACTATAGCAAGAAAATACACAGAGACTGAAATGTGTCCCAAGAGACAATGCAGACAGAAAACACTACATCAAAAAAAAAAAAAAAAAAAAGGAAAACGGGGAAAAAATCATGCCAGCATTCATTGATAGGAAAATCAGGTTGACAGGTGAATGAATTATTGAACTTTGTTAGCCGTAAAATAACACAGACATCAAGACATGTATCCTTCTTCCCTGCCCACATTCAGACTGGGACTGGCAGCATGTAGCTGTATACATACAAGATGAATCACAGCCTCTTTCTCTGATGAGCTTTTTGTTTAATTAATGTGAAAGAAGCATAACTTGACAGAGAGAACTGTGGTTAGCAATAATATAATATCTGTTTTCCTGCCTTCTTCTGTAGTGTATACATACACTTCTTTCTCTGCATATTTAATGCTATTGCTACAGACTGTACTGAAGCTTCAGCCCTGCACTGAAGTATTTCTTGCACCTTTTCTTCCTTCCTTCTGACCATATATAACCTCAGCAGCCAGGTACAGTTCTTCCACAAGGATCTGCTCAGCAAGATCTCATTGTTAGAGAAGGATGTTTCAGTTCCTTCCAACTAAAAACTACCACACCACACTTCCAGCTCATGTGTATGAATAACTCAAAGGCAGCATTTTTACATTTTCTGAGATGCAAAAACCTCTAGAACCTTAATTAGGCCACGTATCAACCCAATGCTGTAATTCCTCTTGTGCTTCCTCTTATGCTTCTTCTATGACAGTGTCTAACTCAGCACTATTTCTGTGGTACCTCTTATCTGCCTTTAAAAATCTTGTTTTGTTGGTTTTCCCATACAAAATGAAGGAAATCAGTTCAAATTCTAACCAAAGACCTGCTTGATATATACTCCTTATCTTTTATCTGGTTAACAGATAAATACTGTCATTATGGAACCCAAATAGAAATAAAAATTGCCTGTGCTCAATATTTCTTAATATTTCAGTTGATATCTACTTAACAAACTATAGACAGATACCATTACAAGAATTTGAAGAGAAACAGTTATCTTTGCAACACAAATGTGCTATAAACACTTGTACTAAATCAAAATTGACAGGGCAACTTGTTTGGAAAGTGTTTCTTTGGAAATGCAATAATCAACATGTTCCTCTACCTTGTAGGAACCATCAGGGATTTCTTTCAGATGAGGCTCGATAATAGCACAGCTTGAGAACACATGTAAACCAAAGTAGCAACAGTAGGAACAGTGTCTGGAACCACAATCAGATAAATGCACACAAATCATGAAACAGGAAAGGTAAATGAGTTTACAATAAATCCTGTAACACACCAGAAGCAGCTAATCAAACAAATGAGAACAGGAAGGAATATGAAATACTTGAGTCATAAGTAAATGATTCATGCTTTAAGCTTACTATTGTTGGTATGTAAATAGCAGCAGGAATATTACTCATTTAGGATTCAGCTAGAGCTTTATGGTACTGGGTACCCAACTACTGCTGCTGATAAATGCCAAACATAGGGGCAAGAAGGCTTTACATATATTAAAACATATATGCCTACAAATGTAGGAACCCAAATATAAACATTCCACTCTTTCCTTTACACTAGTACAAGTTAAGCTGCTGCCAAGTAATTAGCTTTTTCAAGGCATAGCATTTAAAAACCAGCAACAAACACCATCGATTTCAGAGCAGAATATTACTAGATATACTACTTTTTAAATAAGCAGAGTATCCACTTCCTTAATTGTAGTAAAAATACATATGTGACTTTTACTAAAGAGCTACTCCAATATATAAGTCTATCAAAAATTACAAGCGGTTTGGGTCCATTTATGCAACATTGTCAAAAGTCATCCTTATAATCAAGTAAGGGACAACCTTGACCAATCAAGACAGAATCTGGTTTGATTTTGTGTGATGCTTTTTCCCATTGGGAACTCACAAGGGCATTTTGGAAAAATAATTTATTTAAATTATCCCAGACC
>JAWWLZ010000094.1:1535337-1545573 GCA_035041345.1 Poliocrania exsul | reverse complement strand
GTTTAATACAGATGAAATGGGATCATTTTGAAACAGGAAATAGCAGGAGTCAAGGTTACAGTATATCAGCTCAGTTAATGTTTCTGAAATAGTGTACTGAAAAGACAGCTTAATGATAGATTACAAGTTCTTCAAACAATGTTGGGATATGTAGGCTATAAAGCCTTTTCTTAAGTTATGCCGTATTTATGTATAAGGAGCTGTTTTAAAAGTGATTGTAATACAAAGTATAACAAAAAAAGCAGTGTTAATGACTGTGGAATTAGAGTAAATATTACAGTTTGCATAGTGCAAACTTGAGGTTTCTTACTCTAGCTGTGCTTGCCAAAATGTGTAATAAGTACATCATTGAAATAGTTTTTTGGTGTTGATTAGAATAGATGGAAAGATTTATGGAACTCCCATTTAAATGGAAAATGTTGGGTTTTTTTCTTGCAGTCACCCCAAGCAGGCACAAAAGAAAAAACTCTGTGTTGTTGGTTTTGTACCTCAGGCCCAATATCCTTAAGTGCCAAAATTGAAAGGAAGGGCTACACCCCAGGTACGTAATAGAAGTAATTCTAGGAAATGTTTTTCCTTCCCTTTTAAAATGGCACTTTGTACTTAACTGCTGTTATATAAAAGAGGTATTTTAGCTGTTCTTAGTACCTCAATTTGCATTCATCAATCTTGCTATTTCTTAACTACAACTAATTTTGTTAACTAACTGTGTCTCCAGATTGTCAAAGACTATCTGTTTCTGTTAAACCTGTGCATTTTTCTGTTAAGAGTTATCTCGTGGTGCCCTTATTCCTGTTAGCTTCAGTGGCAGTTGTTCCAAGTGTAGAGCATTGCTAGTGCCTTACAACAATACACAGTATGTGGCAATTTGCTTCAGTTGTCTTGAAAATATCAAGAGTACATGAAATTGTTTTGTTTCAGGTGAATCAATTCAGATCTTTGCTGAGATTGAGAACTGCTCTTCTCGTGTGGTGGTGCCAAAGGCAGCCATTTACCAAACACAGGCATTTTATGCCAAAGGGAAAATGAAGGAAGTCAAACAGCTGGTTGCCAACCTACGTGGAGAGTCCTTGTCCTCTGGCAAAACAGAAACCTGGAATGGCAAACAGTTGAAAATTCCACCTGTTTCTCCTTCAATCCTTGACTGTAGTATAATTCGTGTGGAGTATTCTCTGATGGTACGTTGGATGGTTTGTTTCACTTGAGCATGAGTAGTTCCCATTATTCCTTCCAAATTGTTAAAAAAGCATTGTGTGCTGTTAATTAGTTACAAAAGGAATATATAACCTAGCATTAGTGTCCTGACAGAAATTCTGTAAATAAATTCAATTTAAATCTTTATAAAACAGTTGTGTCATGCCAGATAAGCAAATGTGTTATCAGTAGGTGACATTTCCATGGAAGGGCTCATGTTAAGAATCTTGAGCTGCTTTTGAGTTGGGAAGCTTTTTGTCTCCATAGGGACATTTGCTCTAAAACAAACAAAAAGAAGCTTCATGAAATTCCATGGGTGGAGATTATAGTCTAATAATTATGAAGTGTACCTACAAACCTACTTTTAATCATACACCTCTTTGATGTTCTTTAGGTATATGTTGATATTCCAGGCGCCATGGATTTATTCCTCAACTTACCACTGGTCATTGGCACCATTCCTCTACACCCATTTGGTAGCAGAACATCAAGTGTGAGCAGCCAGTGTAGCATGAACATGAATTGGCTTGGTCTGACGCTGCCTGAAAGACCAGAAGGTAACGTGACAAAACAAGTCTGTTTTGATTTTTTTCTGCTTTATTCATTACTGCCATGCAAATACACAAATTACATCCTTCATAATAAAGCCCAGAGGAAATCCCTTGTGGATGTTTCCTTGCCACCTGCCTGTCCTGTGTAAAAGAGCAGAGTTCCCTCCCTGCCCTCCCTCTCTCAGGGACAAGCAGAGGAATCCAGTTGCTTGGAAGCTGGCACAAGTAAAAGCACAGAATGCCATTGTACCTGGGCAGAAATAATCCTGCCTCCAGTATCCCAGTTGCATCCTTGCATATAAGGCATTGTAACCTGTCCAAGTAGCAGTTAAGGCCATATTTTCATCCTCAGTATCCAAGGTTTTGTGAAAAGAGGATGTAATGCATTGCAGTGAGAATCCCTTTTGTCAAGGCAGAAACTCTGTATCTGCTTCCCTCTTTCTGCATAAAAAACCTGGGGCCTTTTATGTACAAATCCCAGACTCTGATTTGTGGAGTCCAGAGAAATGCAGTGTTCCTGCCTGTCCAGAAATTCAGTATTCTGACTATGCATTAAATTTTAAGAGATACTTAAGCCACAACAAACAATGGTCAGTGTGCTGTTGGATTTGAGCATAGTCTTACAATAAACAGTAACAGCCTACCCTCCCTTTCTAGTTCAACAACTGTGAAAAAAATCACTGAAGTTATTTGTCTACCTGTTGGTGCATTTTACAATGATAAAAGTTTAATATTTATCATATGTTTTGACATGCATAAGAACTTGCTGTTCGAACTGCGTGTGCCTTTTCCCTGCAGCACCTCCCAGCTATGCAGAAGTGGTCACGGAGGAGCAACGACAGTCCAGCCTTGCACCCTTAGGTGCTTGTGATGACTTTGAGAGAGCGCTTCCAGGACCATTGTTTGCATACATCCAGGAGTTCCGTTTTCTGCCTCCACCTCTCTATTCAGAAGTAGGTGTCTCAGAGTATAATTATGTCTTCAGTGTTTTTCTGAATTCTGCTGTATGGAAAAAAATGTGCGAAACTTTCCACTTTATAAAAAAAACAGGAAAATAATTAAAATTATGAACAAGGGATAAGGCAACTTTGTTTTAGCAAAGTGCAGGTAAATTGCATCAATAATTTTTCAGGATCCTTCACTATTTGAATGCCTTGTAGAAATTTCCAAGCTGTTGTGCACCCTCTGGGCAACTTCACTAAAACTTTGCATTATATATAATACATTGCATTTGTGAGCACCCGCATTTTGAGTCTATAGACACACAACATGCTAATTTTTTTCACCTCTACTTTCTAAAATTGTTCTACTTTAGGTTGTGTGTATATATTGCTTTCAAAAATCCGATGCAGAGACGTTACAAATGTATTCTTTCTGACTTAGATTTTTCTAAATGCCCGGTTCCAGCATTTCTGTTGGCAATTTTAGTTCTGTGAAAGCCACCCAACTCAGTAACTGGGACACAACTTCAAAAGCTTTCCATGTTAATATTTTTTCAGGGAAGAACAGTGGTATAGGACAAAATAGAATAGTGGCCTTTGGGCTAAATCTTTCCTGGCTTCACCTGCTCTTGATGGGGTTTTTTTGTTTTGTTTTTTCTCCTTTTCCTCTTGAAACACTTACCTGCAATTGAGGGATTGAGTGGGCAGTGAGTGGCATGTTTTTCATCTCCTGGAGTCTTGTCTGACAACTCTTCTATAACCCTAGAATACAACTCAAGCCCTTTTACTTAAAAGATATAGCAAGAAGCCTTTCCTTTGTCCTGAAAATCGCTATATACTGATCAAACGGTGTACTGTCCACTTAAACTACACTTACTGTGTAGTTTTGGAAACCTAAGTTAGCGTGTTCTTTACTTCTTCTTTTGTAGAAAGGAGGAAGAGGTAATATGTGTAACAACATGAACTTCTAAGATATTTTATGGGGTGTTTGAGGATTAATTACATGTAAATTAAGTAGAAGGACTTTTTACTAATAATTTTGTGCCTTTCTGTGCCAAACGTCTTCTAAAATGAATTTAATATTTTAAATTACATGTTTAGTGATGAGTCAGGTTGTCTTTTTAATGTGCAATAAATAAAAATTTCTATGTTACTAAAGAAGGTTTTTCCAATTTTTTTATTACTTCTTCGTGCTTATCCTTAAATTATCATCAACCTACACCTTATAATTTTCCACTATATTAAGTTAATTTTTCATTCAGAGTTTTGTCTGTCTAGAGGTTTTTCAGTTCCTTGAATAAACTTTGGATTTATGCCATTTATCACTGACTGTCTTAGACTCATCAGCTTTGGTGGGTTTTTGTTTGGATTGATTTATCTTCTAGCAATTGACTAAAAATACCTTGGGTTGTTTTTTTTTTCTCTTTTGTTTAGATTGATCCAAACCCAGATCAACCTACAGATGACAGACCATCTTGCCCTTCTCGCTGAAGGAATCCATAAGAAGCTGAGTTGACTTGGGTTTTGAATCATACCTGCCGTGTTCAAGGTCAAGGCATCATAGTGGAGACACGCAAAGAAAATGGTTTTGTTCTTGCCTGTATGGTGGATAAATGAAAACAACCTGTGATCATGCTTTGAAGCCTACAGTAACACTGTAGGACTGCTCCACATGCTTGAAGACCAGAGCTTTCCCCCTTCCTTCTTAAATATTGGCACATACTAGGAGCAGCCTTACTAACGTACAGTCGTGTGTCCAAACACTCAAACCACATTAAGAGAGGGATGGCTTCCTCTTATGATTTGGAAATTTGCACATGCTTATTGCTTACATTGTGCGGTTCAGTGTCACTACAGCTTTTTCTCATTTATGCCGGACTGTTGTTACCCCCTTCTTCTTTGTTTGTGGTCCGCACAATAAGGAGCAAAAGAAAGCTTTGAGGGGGAAAAAAAAAAAAAACAACCACAAAAAAAACCACCACAGCAACAGACTTTGACAAATGCACTGACTTTTTTTTAATTTAATGTAGCCTGGACTTTACCTGCATATGCACATGCTCAGAATTGTCCTAGTAGGCTGATCATGTATCACCTCTTCAGCTTGGATCCTATTGTGGATTTATTTACAAACATCAAATGCCTTCAAGCCAATCCTTCTTGCTGTATGTTTTGCAGCCTACTGTAGTAGATACGCAACAGATGATATGGGGATAAGGGTGGGGAATGGAGAGTTAATAGACAGAAATTAATAGACTTCATCAAGATTGTATACCTTCTTGATTTCTTTTAAGAATTTGTTGCCTTTCTACTATTATCGCAAAGCAGCATTTTGTTACAGACTGCCTAAAAATCACTTAATCTCAGGTGAACTCATCACTTGCCAAACTGTTGGAATGCTATTTGTTTTGTTACCTTGCACTGTTGAGTTAGTTCTTTTTTGTTTTGTGTTTGTATTTTGTTTTTGTTCTTTATTTGAGAGGGAGATCTGGAATAGGGACATACACAAAAACCACCCTCATTCCCATTTCTCTTTCTACGTTATAAAAAAATAAAGTTGTTCAAGTTGTGAAGCTCTAAAAAAATAAGGCACAAATGAAAGCAGCACCAGCAGACATCAGCTCTTCCTCAAAAGAATTTTAAAAGGAAATAGTCATACACTGTCTAGGATTCATAGACAGATCAATGTCTCAAGTAGTAGGGATGGGAAGGGAAAGTAAATTTATTTTTATATATAGCTACTTAATCACCAAAAATTCTATATATGAGTCTAGTAGAAAATATATTTCAAACTGCAGGAAAAGCTTGTACTATGCTAAGAGCGCAGTTTGTGCACTTTGTATTATCTTCAGGGGTTATGATACTGTAAGAGAAGTATAATTAAACTGGGAAAGATCAGTGTTACCAGCCATACTTATGATAAAAGTTATCTGGATTTGCTTCCATGATTGCATCTTCTGTGGTACTCTCAAGAGCTTTAAAACAAAGAGAACAGTGAATTTTACCATATATTTATTCAGCATGCAAAAAATTATAGGGAAAGAGCACTTGCTCTTGAATGTGCCCCAAGAAAACTAATGCAAGGGAGTCAATAGATGTGCTAATGGAAATACCAGCACTTACAGGCTACAGAAATACAATGGAAGTCAACTTTCCTTTTCAGAAACCATGTAACACAGATGATTGACAAATGGACACTATTCTGGTCTTGACTACTTAAGTCAAGATGTAATCTGTCAAACATCTATCTCTTTGTGCAATAAAACAGCTCATAAAGGGAGGGGGAGAGGGGAGGCTGGTGTTTCTGCATGGTGCTCATTCTTAAAAACCTCTGCCTTGTTTTTAAGCCTTCATAAATGTGACAAAATAGGCTTTTCCATAAGTGGCCTTTATGAGAACATGAAGGATAATTCATGTTTCAGAAATGACAACAGGGTGATAAAATACAAATGAGTCGCGTTTTAAGTGATTCAGTTAAAAGGCTTGGGTTTTGAGCAGGAATATTGGTGAGAAGGAGAATAGATGATGTCTTATGTTACTAGGCCAATTTTGTGGATGTCCCTTCCCTCTACCCTCTCCAACTAGGCAATTTTAAAAGCTGATAGGATCGTTGGTATAAAAGGGCATTTGGTGGTTTTACTTTTTTTTTCCTTTTTTATTACTTTAACAGACTAGGGAACAATTGCTGATATACATAGCATTAAAGTACTTACCACAATATAATGGAAAATTGCATATGAAGCAGGATTGACCAATATCTTAGTAATTGATGTGGCATCATAGCCTTTTTGATTAGAGTGAAAAATTTTATAAGCTTATCAAATAAAAGACTTCCAGTTTAAATTATGTTAAGTTATTCACAGGCATTACTCTTCCACAAATATTGGTCAATTCTCAGCATTATAAAACATGAGTAGCCCAGTATTTGATAGAGAATTCTGATCTGAATTAGGAAAAAGTAAGTAAAATCCAAACATTAGAGAAACAAAGTGCAATATTAAATGTTTGCTTTATAGATTATATTCTATGGCTGTTTGTACTATTTTTTGTTTGTTTTAGTTTTGGTGCTGAATATGTCCTTGTAGACTGTTTCAAGAAAACAATATGTGGAAAACAGTTTAATTTTTCCTATTGCTCTTCCTTGTGGAAAATAAACTTTTGTAAAAAAAAAAGTTTTAAATGTCATACCTATGTATAAAATAAAACCACAAGGATTACATAATACAGGAACTTGCTACAACAACACATGTGTTACCTGTCTCAAACTACATAGAGAAGGGCTATTTCTCAACTATACCACTGAGTACCACAGGCATCTAGTTTTGGGATCCTTAGCCCCTTTTATTTACATGGGTGAGCTTATGGGCCTGAGTCCTAGATGGAAAACTCTGGTTTCTTGAATAGAGAAATGCCTTTTCAGGATGCTGTATTTGTATCACACTGCAGCTGAAGTAACCCTGACTGGTCCTTTCCCTGAGGGAGTAGCATATTTTGGGGTGTAGGAGGAAATTGGGGAGTGACTTTAAAATGTGATGTGTTGACTTATGCTGTTCCCTTGGAGGTGAGCAGATATTGGCCTGGCCACCTGTGCCCTGCACAGGATGGTGTCCCCACCGTGCCAGTGGCACAGCGCTGCTGTGTCATCTCCCTTCTGCATACCACACACAGGCAAAATGGATTCTCATCGTCCTTGAGGATCAGCGTGTTATTTGACCTAAGAGATGGTTCATCAGGCAAACAGCCAGGGGTTGGAGCAGCTGCCCTGCCCTGTGCCTCCCACTCAGACTGTCCCCCCACTTCTTTCTTCCTTCCCTAGCTCTATATGCTGAGCATGACACCGTATGTGCTAGAATATCCCTTTGGTCAATTGGGGTCAGCTGTCCCACTTGTGTCCCCCCCAGCCCAGTTACTGGTGGGGTGGCTCAAGGTGCGGAAAAGGCCTTGATGCTGTATAAGCTTTACTCAGTCGTAACTAGAACATCTCCATGTTTTCAATGCTGTTTTCTCTGCAAATCCAAAATGTGTCCCCATACTGGCTAATTGTGAAGAAAATTACCTCAGCCAAAACCAGAATAAACTCCTTCATATAGCTGAGTAACAATAGTTTTGGTTTTGGTTGTTTTTTCTTTTTAATGCCAGCACAACCCTTCTTAGAGGTTTCTAATGCTATGTGACAGTGCTATAATTCTATCAGCACCATTTAAGGGACATACACTTCCATCAGTTCTGTGCAACATGTTCTTGAAATCTCACATTTTTAGACCAGCACTTCTACCTAACAATTAAGCTTAGTTTTATTGTCAGCATTATTAGAAGTTACCACAATTCTCTTATATGAGATCTGAGTTTTTAAATGCAGAGTTTTCTTATTTCTTAATATATATACTGGAGTGTACGTACAAAACTGCTATACATGAATGTATAAATAAGGGCTCTTCCACATCACCTGTCCTTAAAAGTGTACAGAACCACAGCAAATCTACAATTGCTTAAGCATTTGAGCTTTGAGATGCAATGTTGCAATATTGATCAACATGTTTTCTGGCAATTATCTAGCTAAAACATGTACTTAGCTAAAACATGTACTTTTAACCCTTCTCTAGATTTAAGCATTTTTGTGTTTTACAGAAATGAATCACTGCCTCATCATAATGTCCAACAGCACAGCTACAAGCATGAAGCCTACCTGCAATGAAGAAGGTCTCCAGAAGCAGCATGTGAAGCTGGGCAGCCGCCCAGCAATGTTTCTCTACAGGAAAACATATTTGGCCAGACAGATACTGCTAATATGAATCAACTCCTGTGACTTTAGGTGCAGGGCAGCTCTGCAGAGAGGCAAATGCCCAGTGTGGATTTTCAGTAGGCCTGTACTGCAGGAGGACAGCTGTTCTGGGGCCATAGAGGCCAAACTTCCTACATATTGTGGATTTTGAGTGAAGTCCCCCTTCAGAGATCCACTTGAGGAGTTACCAAGATTTGCATTGTATGACTGTTACAGTGGATTTCAGCTCCTAGATGTTGATGTTTTCAAGTAAAAGCCACTCACAAAGGCACAGTGTCAGGCATGTTCCACCTGACCTCCAGACCATATTCTGGAAATAGGAGAAAAGTAACCTATTTCTTTTCCCAGTAATCATTCACTCCTGGAACAAATCCACCTAGCTACAGCATGCTATTTTTAGAGCTGGATCTCCCTATCTCCTGACCTGGACATTAGGACAGAGCATTAGCTTCTGAGTAGAGTCCAAGTGCTGCCACAAAATCCAAGTTGAACTGTGTACCTTTCACCTAGTCCAGCTCTTAACAGGAGACTCAGAGTTCCAAAAGACACTGCATGTTGAGTTTGCTTCAGGCACTTTGCCTGAAGTGGTTGTCATTGCAATGCCATTCAATCTTTCTCAAAGGAGATATGATACTTTTGTTTTCAGCTAAATACTAGGTCAGAGCATAGGAGAAGGGAAATAATTATTGCAGAACCTGATATTATTTTTCCAAAAATTAATGCAATTTCCCAAAGCTAAGCAAGGCCTTGCTGTCATTGGACTACTGGAGTCAAAAGGAAACTCCCCACTAGATATGGTCAATATTCAAGGCAAAGCTGTTATGGTTGCCCATCAGCTAAGAAACAAGAACACCCTCTGATTAACAAATTACTTTTTATTATGTACACCTTTACGTGAGGTTTTACCTTAAATCAGTTGAAGTCTATTGACACTGGTGCATTTCTTCCACAAGTAGCCCATTTTTCCTAGTTAGGACTGCCAAGAGAATAGATCATCATAATATCCTTATCTCTGATTTCAAAAATTATTTTAGTGTTAAATATGTGATATAAACAAAGAGAAACCTGCGGCAGTGTTTTATGGCTATATAATTACCTCCTATACATTAAACTAAATGGTCCTCTTACCTATCTTTGAACAGGCCAAGACAGGAAAGACAGTTTTACTGCTGCCCATTATTTTTTTTAGTGCATCAAACACCATTTATTGTGACAGAATTGCTCACCTCTAAAGCAACAAAGCGATTTATCAGGTGTACCACAAAAATCTTTCCTCCTAAATAGAACAAAGAAAACAATACCTGGCCTAAGCAGAAGTAGAACAATGTAACTTAATTTAATTTTCAAGCCACAAGTCTGGTACTTTTCTTTCTGATTTTCCCCTATTTTTTACCAGTATAATTCAAAGGAGGTAACAATCTTCTCTTAATCCCTTTGCTGTCTTCTCTTTCCTGTATTTTATTCAAATATTTTAGTGTTTAAAAAATCCTACTTTTTTCTGTGCTTATAACCTATGCCACCAATAAAGCCTCAATTCCCTCAAATAAAATCTGTTTTATCCATCTTTTTGACCCAAAATACCTTCCCAGAATGTGCTTGAAAATAGACGTTTTCTTCCCCTAATCATATTTTTATTAAAAAACCCCACACACAACTAGGAGTAGTGATTAGATAGAAGATTCATTAATTCTTAGTGTAAAACTTACTTTTCATTCCTGCTATGACCTAGTAAATGGGTGGTTGCAATACAGGAACTATTTTAAGTTATTTC
>JAWWLZ010000094.1:1516077-1528352 GCA_035041345.1 Poliocrania exsul | reverse complement strand
GGGGGGAAGAGGGGGAAGTGCATTAAAAATAAAAGTCTTTGTAAATGGTACAAGCCTATTTTTGTTTTATGCAGGGCCTGGAAAACTATTTGAATGTTGGAGCAGAACACAGCTGGTGTGTGCATACCAGAACATACAGCTGCTGCCGGAGCGAGGCTGTGTTTATTGTCAAAGACCGGGATAATGCTCGGGCAGCGCTGGAGCGAAATCCTGCAAAACTCGCTCTGATAGGGAGCTGCCTGCAGCACAGGTCCAGCTCTCCAGCTATTCTGACAAGTTTTGTTCCTAGCCTGTTGTAAACAGGAAATCGGAGTGCACAAGCCAGGAAAGAGGTGCGAAAACCCCTGCTAAACGTGTTGTGTAATGAGCTGACAAGATGTGCTTCAACAGAGGGCTTACTGAACAGAAGCTGAGTCATGTTTCTGTAGCAAGTGCCTGCTTCCCCCTCCCCCCTCCACCACCCTGCCTTCTATTTTATTTCTGAGTCCTCTTTCAGCCCTTCCACTGCCTGCATGATCGGAAGCAGCTGTTCACAGCAATGGGCTTCGTGGCACGCAAGACCGAACTTCTCACAACTCAGAAACACAAGCACAAAACAAGCACATATGAAAAACTTGACAATGTCATTTTCGTTAAGCACAAGCTCCTCTTTCGTGGGCTGTATTTTTTAAACAGAAGCGGCAGAGCAAAGTAGAAGCATAAGGCAAAGAATTCATTATCCTACCTCTGTGCCTTCAAAGACCAGCACTGGACTTACTCTCACCTTGACACATCACAAACTCATTCCACTGCCTGGAGGAGAGATCAGAAGTATTTAGTCGCTAGAACTCTTAGCACTCTTCAGGCAAATATGTCAGTGCTCCAGACAAGGCTGGGCTCCTGATGGCAGTACAGGATTCTGCTGCTTAAACAAACACAGCAGAAGAAAAATTTTCTCAGCTGGAAGGCAGGTTTGGGGTTTTTTTTCTCTTGGAAATAACCATGTAAACCAGATACATTTTTTGTAAACCATACTTTATTAAAAACTCATAAAAAACAAAACAAACACCCACAAAAAACCTAAACCCAAACAAAATCCCCTGAACAAACCAAGAAACCAAAAAAGCCCCAAACTCAAACTAAACAACAAAAAGAAACAATAAAAATACTTGAAAAGTAAAATGTAAAAGTTTTAATTTCAATTTCTGTGTTGTCAGAGGACAGAATATATTCTGAGATTTGCCTTTTGATTTCATTCGTATTTGAGCACTAAAGACTTTGTTCCTAAATTGACAACAGAATAATCTCCATTAAAATTAAAATAATGACTTACTAATACATTGTTGAGGAAAATTTGAAAACACAACTGGAGTGAACTCTGATGTACAAACCTAACATGCATAGGAATAGACACACGCATACACATCACCTTCAAACTTACTCCTTTTGAGAAAATCCTCTTTAGTAATTTTTTTTGAACGGCTAGAGTTGACAATAGTGATTTTTTTGTATATCACACGCAAGAATCACCAACAGAAGAAAAGGGTGAATTTCTGTGGAAGTAGGAATGAGATTGTGCTTCTCAGAAGAATTATTCAGTGACAGGTTGCAAAACATAAAGAAGCAGAGTAGGCAATGAGAAAGTAAAAAAAAACAAACCTTGTTTTCTTAGATTGTATTTTGTCAGCTTTTGCTATAATCTTCATTTCTAAATAAAATTAAAAAGTAACTATATACCTCACCAGTGTTGATTTTCTCAGAAAATAGTGGCAAGTGGCAAAAAAATTCATATTTGCTTTTCACGTGTGCTTCTTTTTTTCCCCCCGCCCCTTCTCTAACCTGTGATTACCAAGCCAGCTTTCTCTTTCAGCTGCCCTTAAGCCTAACCCTGCTCATTTTATTCGTAAGATAGCAGAAGTGGTCTGTGCTGGCAAGTGATGCATCTGGCAGGTTCAGTTTTAATTAGTATAAAAAAAATCTGTCAATCTTCATTCCGAATTGCCTTGATGGGTCATCAGCATCTTTCACTGAGATGATTCACAAACACCTGGGGACAATGCCACTGTAGCTGCCCAGAGCTGGGTCATCCACCAGCTGTCTCTTTCAGTTGAGTCCCAGATTATTCCTGAGAAGTCTTCCTACGTATAAACACTGAAATTTCAGTAAGATTTTTGTCTTGGCTAGCACTCTTCCAATTTGCTATCTGGTAATGTGTAGCAAGTTCACCTTGCCTTCCAATGCTGGTCAAACCCTTGTGTTGCAACACTGCACGGTGAAAAAAGCCAACAGAGCACATCATTCAATGTTCAATGAAGAAAGGTAGGAAGGAGACTGAAGGGATGAAGAGGAACAATAGACTGCATCAGACAAATCTTCAGTTCTGTGGTGATGGAGGCAGCTGTGTGTTAACCTAGCCCCAGGGCCACCCCTGGGAGAATATTTCTTTTTCTCAAGCAAGTATTGCCCATGGGTGTGATTTCATCATGTGCTTTCTAGTGCTTCCACTAAAGCTCCAGTCCCTGGAATGAGGCAACCCTACTCCCAGAGAGCCTTGGGATTTTGTCTGCAGTAAATTTCTAACCACCTTGTTTTATGAGATAAACTTGAAACCTAGAAACCTAAAAAAAACTTAAGTCAGAAAAAAGGACAAAAAAGGGAAAAAAAAATTGGCAGCTACACCCTGAATTTCATTTGAAATCTTACCAAAATTACACTAAGCTCATTGCTTTCCAAGAAATTCGTATCCTATGCAATATCATCAGGTACATTCTGGTCTTATTTTTTGACGTGCATATTACTGAAAAACCTCTGTCCTGTCCCAGATTGACAAAACCGTGTTCGTGTCTGAATTTAGGGATGTAACTGGAAGAAAAATATTTAGTGATTTAGCCATCATGAGTTCATCATTAAGGCTGTGCAACTTGCCCAAAATACTGAATTAATACTGTCAGTTGTCATTAATTTTCTCAGATGATGGACAAAGATAGTATAGCAAATACTGGTCTTGCCTTCATATGTTAATGACCCTCTAATTCCACTTGTAGGAAGGAAAATGGGGAAAATAATCCACTTGGCATTTACTAAACTCCCCATTCATGAACATTTTCTCTTGAGTACTCACAATAAATGTTATCTTTCCTTTCATCCCTCTGTTTGTCTTTGCTTATGTCACAAATAACCTCCTCACAAGCAACAAAATTCCTTATCTCTTAGGTAAAAAAAGCTTAGCCTATTTTATAACCTCAACAGTAGGATTTTTCTTTTAAAGGGAAATACAAATGCAAAAGAAGACATTCATTTTTGTAGACATATCTGTGGGATTCATAGTTTCATACCCCCTCTTGAATTTGAAGCAAACCAACAAAAAGCCAGGATGTTCACCATCATGAACTCCAGCATGGCTCCTGATGCTGTAAATGTTAGTGTTCCTTTCTCTTCATCCTATTCTGAACAATACGGAGGCAGGAAATATATTTGCAGCACAAGATAAATGTGCAACTAACGAACAAAGAAAAGCGGTAGGGAAAACATGATGATTAACTTATTTTGGATCCTCTCCTGTGGTAAGGGAAGAAATGATGAGGAGTTCAGGGCGCTGAAGGTGAGGAGATTCAGAGCAGAAGGCAGGACTGGTGGGACAAAAACAGAAATGAGGCCTCTGACCCTTTTCTTTACTCTTCCTAGGTCTTGCCCTATGAGCAGACAACCCGCTTTCAGTTGTCATGTCCCTCTGTTCATGAAAAGCTTTCATGAAGATACTGAATAATTACAAGGCAGAATAAATTCTCAGCTAAAGCATCAGGATTTGGCTTTAGCTCTTAAACTGGCAGCATAAATGAAAATGTAATTAGTTTCCAATTAATTAACCAGTACTATCCCAGGGCATTCTGTCCTACTCAGCAAATGAGAAAGATTTGGACATTGAAGAAACCATACTGGGAAAGTGGAGGAGAAAGTTTTACTTAACTTGGAAAAAGGTAGGTAAGATAGTTACCTACTCTTTGCAGCTCTTTACTGTTTAAAAAGCTTCAGATAGTAAGTTTTAAAAACATCAGGTGTACTATCTATAAACATAAATTAGAGGAGCTCAGGGGAAAAGCAAAAACAAAAATAAAGAGGTCTTCAATTTATGTTTAAAGCCAGCCACTCAATTGCTAACAAATAGCTTGTATGAGAAAAAATTCATCAACAATAGAAAAAGGTACATGTGCAATATGTAAAAATTTACACATTAATAGTAGTTTGTCATTACATGGATTTATACATGCTGTGGAATGCACTGTAGTTAGTTCCCAGAGATGCTGAGTGGCTGAACAATATTTAACAGGCCTCAAAAGCCAATGACTGTATTATTCATCCCCAAAAGACATATAGGAACAGAAATGAAGAAATCCTAAAATAAGCCAGGAAGTCTGATTTTTATTATTTGCTGATCTATATACTACAGTTAATGAAAAGTCTGAAACCACATTTTGTTTGATCTTAGCTAGCACATCCTTATGTTACGAATGCCCCACAACTAGCACCATAACAAATCCTCAATCAGCAACTTTCTTGGCTAAAGAATGATTCCTCTATTAGCATGAAATAATTCATACTTCATTCTCTCTCACTTTCATTACTATCTTGGACTCTCACACCATTAAGAGAGGTACAAAATAGAAACAAAGGGAATTACCTGTAATTCCAAAACTTTCAAAAAACTTTTACATATCCTATGTCTTAGATAAGGCATAAGAAATGCCATAAAGGGGTACAGTTCTCTTTACCAGTATATCAGGGATGAATGCAGCAATGAAAGACATAGAGGAAAAGCTTTACCAGAAATCCCTTGTTATCTCTGAGTCAGGGTCACAGGGTCACCTATTGTCTCCCATATAATATACTCTCAATTTTAGGAATTTTGGCATACACCTGCAAACCTTGAGAGGTCATTTAAATTCATTTAAAATAAACTTTATTTTATTTTAACTTTATCAGTGATTTCCTTTCTGTAGCAGCTGATATGAGTGATAAAACAGACCAATTCTAGGTGCAAACCTACTAAACTGATACAGTTTGAGGGTGTGACACAGCTTATAAAGTCTAGAAAGGGGGAATACCTACCCAGGGCTCAAGGACAGCATTAAAAATAGCCACACAGTTTTATGACAAGCAGTCTTTTCCACCATTGGCATCTGCTATGATTCAGTCATTACTTAGAAGGGAGAGAACATTTAGTGAATGAATCATCAGGCTACATCCTGCAGCAATCACGTTTTCTCTAGTGGTCTTCCACAAGAGGAATGACGAGTCCCAGCCTCTGCAAGTCAGAGATCCAGCTGGGAGACACACTGCCAGAAGCATGTGAGAAAATAGATGAAAAGGACAATGCCATACAGGACACCATTTGCATTACCCAGCACTGACTACATGTAATCAGATGCCTTCACACAACGTATGTAAGTAGTAACACTGCAGTCAATTGAGTTACTCATGTCGATGAAGTGACTTTTTTTTAATAGAAAACAGAATGACTGGTAAAAAGCATCTTTATAAATACAGAAATATCTTGGCTAAATGAGTTACTCATGTAGAGGATTTGTCTTGCAGTTATTCAGTTCACTTTTCTCTCAGTGCAGACTATTAAAACCTAGCTGGATGTGTTTGTATAAAATATAGACATACCACAACTTTAATCAAATCATAATAATTTCAATTACACTGTCAATCTAAGCACAGCATTTTAAAAGAACTATCATGATCAGATCCTTTTACTTCATTAACGGAAAATTATTTCTGAAAGTCAGACAAGAATAATATGCATCTGAGACTGTCAAATGGCAACACATCTACTGAAGAACTGATGTGGCGCAGGCATGCCTTATTTTCTGTCAGAGATTTATGACTAGAAGTCACAGAAAAGAGGCCAGTTTTCAATTTCCTCATGCCAAACAAAATTTCTACTGGTAAAACAAAAAAGGAAGAAAAAACCCACATGAAAGGCTGCATGTCCACAAAAAAGGTAGTCGGTTCTCAAGTCAGTCATATTAAAACACTATTCCTTTTTTCCCCCCTGAATTCATGTTACAGATAAAATTAAGCAACGTTTTTGTAGCGTGTAACCTCAGTTAGACAGCTTTTTCAAAACATATCACAATCTCAAAGGAGGAAGATCTGTTATTCAGGTCTGCTTCAAAGCCCATTGACAAACTGTGTGCATTTTCTAAAGACAAAAAAAAAAAACACGATAAAACATTGGCAAAAAGATGCCACCCTCATGCCAAACATCACACAAACTAAGGTAAACATGCATTACATTACAGGTAATCCAAAAGTATATATTTTCACAGCCAAATTAAGTGACACTGTCTTTATTTTTATAAGTCATCAGCATAAGCAGATCATTTTCTAGATGTGTAGACTTATAATAATAATAAAATAATTGCAACTCTTTTTTTTTAAACAGCACCATAATATAACTGTCAATTAAAAGAAAGAAAATTCAAGTACTTTTTAAAATAGTTATACATGAACACATAGATTCATAAATACTATATATATATAAATACATTAAGAAATACATATTATGCTTACAAATATATATATATGCATAAAGGAAAAAAGTTAAAACAGTGTGTGCTATGCAATATTCCATTTTCAATCAGAAACAGTGGCAAATGTGATTTACACCTAGGGAATAAAGTACTTTTTCATGATAGGAAAGAACTATCAGCAAGATCTCTGTTGTTCAACATACATATAAGCAATTTAGATAAAACAATCAATGGAATATGACTGAGAGAGTCAGAATGAAGCCAGTTACAAAGTCTTACAGGAGGATCTCTTGGTATTACACCCTCTGAATAACAAAATGGCACATGAAATCCAATATGATAAGTGTACCTTTGATACTCAGAAAATTATCCCTATTTCACACACTAAGTCATCTATGTCTTCACTTTTCTATTTGTGGATAGCCTTCCAAAGACACCAACCAGGTAAGAGCTCAGGCAGTGGAATCTCCAGAAGTCTTGAAATGTAAGAGCATTTGGGGGTTCCCCAAAATGGAGGAGCATAGGGGGACCATATGGAGAGCGTCTTTTCACAGGACATAGGAATACATTTTTCAACTTGTGCATGATCATTACTTTCTTAAGTGTCTGTGATCACTTGTACACTCCCTTCACATCCTTGATATTTAATGGTTAATAGGTTTTTCCATTGTTAGACTCCTTCTAAAATGTCAGCTTTCTCACACTCATGATGATATCTTCAGATGTTATGAAACCTCCTGAGGCTGAGAGGAAAGCCAATGATGCAACCTTCCTCTGCCAAATGAAATTTCACAATTTGTTCTTCAATATGTGCTTGGACTTAAAAATATATACTACATATTTCTACATCCATCTTAAGTGGAACTTAACATTACTGAGAACTGATTTACAAAGTCTAACGAAATATTCTCTGAAGGGGTAGGGTGGAGGAGTCTGCTGAGTCTCTGCCAGCTGCTCTCAATTTTCTTTCATCCTGTGTTTATCCAGGGTAGGGATAATAACTCCAACACCCTAACAAACAGCACTATAATCTCTAGCCCACAGAAGAGTAAAAGTCCACTCATTCTAAAATCATTCCTTCTCTGTCTTGGTGAGGGCAATAAAACCAAGAAACATTGGGGCAAATGTGCAGGAAAGGGCAATTACAACGAAGGAAGCAACTTTTGTCTTTCTCCGGCTCTTAATCTGTCCACATACACAAAGATGGAATGTGAGCCATCTAAGAGCATAGAATTAAGCACTACATAATACCACTTTAATAGTACTTTCATCCTGTTTTCTCAGTAGGTTTCTCCTGTTTGTCATCCTTTTGTGATACATTTGGAAGCTGAAATAGCTGGAGAGCACATTGGACCTATGACTAAGTACTCACTGATACACAGCACTGGGAGTTCAAGGAAAATACCCTCCTTGTCCCCTCCTTGTCCCCTAAGGAGAATGGCTGTATTCCAAGGGTGCATACATTGTGGTCACAATACCTACCCTCAGCCCCATCATTTTCTCCCAAGGGGGAATTAGTAAGATTACTCAGTTTAGAAGGGGTCACTAATATAATAGGTACTTCAAAGCAGCAGCTCTCCAGTAATAGTCATAGAAACACTGGATAATATACCTTGAAAAGAACCTCTAAAATTCCATTCTCCCTTAGTCAATGTTGTAGAGCTACATGGGTACTTCTACCTTTGAGAGCTGTGGTCTGTAGCCAATCCTTAGTACTGCCAGTATAGCAAAAGCCCCGTGACTCCTACAAAAGCAAGATTAGCTTATGAAAACAAGCCTTTGATATGTCTGTACCTGATTTACCTATTTATGTACCATCCAAGTCAAAGGCTGTAATACTAAATTTTTACTCAAGGATTCATATTATGGTGTTTTATTTCCTCGATAGAAACCATGAATATCACAAGAAATATCTCTGTTTTATAATATGGAGATTTCAATGATAAAGAAGCAATTGTGTAAAAAAAAAAAAAAAAAATAAAAAAAAGAAAGAAAGGACTTACACATATCACAGCACACACTAGGAATCTAGTTTGTTAGGCAGTCCAGTCACTGAATTTGGTCTCCTGTGGTGAATTAACATCTGACCTCCCCATAGTGTGGAGGTTAATATCTGTTTCAGCTCTTTTATTTGTTTAGCAATTTCTTCCTTTTATATGTAGAAATTTTAGAGTTGAAGATACAGATCAACAGTAATAGATTTTCCAAAGTACAAGACTTGTGGACATGCGGGTGTTTATTCCAAGTTTCTGTGAAATAAGCAAATATCACTGTATAGAAGCCCTGTACCTTAACCCATGATTCTCCAGACTGAAGGTAACATTTTTCCTTACTTCAGTAAAATTTCTTCCATAGTTTCAAACTTTATACAAGTCAGGACTCTATGGCTTCTCTCCTCAGCTCACACAAGTCACCAGAGGACTCTGAATGACATTTAATTCATACTAGAAGTTACTTACATGATACTAACTCATTCCATGCAGCCCACCCAAAATCCAGAAGGTAACAGCTTTCAATTACTGTTGACATAAATTGGATATGAAACAGATGTGGAAAGCCTAATGTAAATGTGAGTTCTGAGTTGCCTGAAATAGAGTTCAGTATTTACTGTGGGATATATCCTTTTGTAGCAAAGTTTTCCTGTTACACTCTCAACCGTATTACAATTTTTTACTCATGGAATATATAGGAATCTATATTAATTTTATAAGCTAGGATATATCTGCATGATCCTATTCAGCTAGATCAGCACTTCAATTACAATGAACTTTGAGTTTTTCCTCTGTTTAATCAGGGTTTCCTCTTGTTTCTGAGGCTATTCACCACTTCCTTGTCAGCAAGAATTTGTAATGTTTCTCCCTCCCATAGTCCTGCCCGTTATTACTCCATTCCTTGCATTTATTACCTGATGCCAAGAAAATCTCCTGGACTGTAAGGTTAAACTTTTATCTGGCTGTATGTCTCTTTTCAGCAGTGGTGCACATTGTTTTAGCTCTCTGCTTGCACAGAAGAACCTAAACGTTTTCAGATTTATCCTATGTGGGGTTGCACATAGCAGGTGCAATAAGTTTTTATCTACAGCTTCAGCATAACTTTATGTCAAAAAGAATTTTAACTTTATTGTGTTTCCATTACAAGTTGCACTGCCAAACATATTTCCAAAATAATTGCAGTCATTATAGTTTTCCAGCTGAAATAATTGCAATATAGCAAAGTCCTGCACAAATATTCATAGCAGTTCACCAGCAAATCCTCTTTTTTGTTGTTGTTATCTTTCACTTCCACAATTTGCATTCACTTAGACGCAGACATAACTTAAAAAAAACCAAAAAAACAAAAAAAAAACAACCCCAAACCCAAAACCAACCAACAAACAAAAAAAATACCCCAAACCAAACCAACAACAATAAAAAAATACCCCCCAAAACGCCCAAACAAATAAAACAACAAAAAAACCAAAACAACCAAAAAACAACCAAACCAGTGGGGAATGGGGGGACCCAGCAGCAGGACGGGTCCCCACCTCCTCCCTTTGCCTACGCTAAGAGGTAGCAGGGGTGGAAGACACAGCGGCAGCACATTGTTGCCAGTCTGAACCTTCACAAGAAACAAAGTACCTGCATGAGAAACAAAGCACCTGCATGACGTCCTGGCCATTTAGCCAGACTAAATCTCTTTGAGAAACAAAAGGAAGATAAGGTTAGGGAGATAAGGAGACAAACACATTCGCTCCTTCACAATTTATTTACCAAGCCCTTAGGATCAGTAGTGTATTGTGATGTTTCAATACCTTTTCAGTGTCAACACCACGAGTGATGTAACACAACAGGGATGCTCTCTAGGCTGGAGAACAATGAAGGAAGTTTTTGAAGACTCTGCCCCACGTGGAGATCTAGAGGAGGTTAAACTTTATGGATCCTCTGCAGTGGGCAAATGCAGACGGGACTTTGGATCTCAGTATGTTATTTGCATTACCTAACTAACACTCTCTTATATGACTGCAGGCATGAAATGTCCATGGAAGTGAATTCATGGCATGCAGGTCTGCAGTGACACTGAGGACCAAGGGCAGAATATTCATGAGCTGAGATAAAGAAGTTATTAATGTTTTGTGAACTAAAATATTATAAAATATAAGCTTTGGAATAAAGTTGTAACTGAATACAGAATATATTTTCTACTTGATCATCTGGTTCACAACATTTCTGAAAGCCTGATGTAAAGTAATAAATGCTTAAACCAGTGTTCTGAATTTAAATTGTAAAGTACTTGCATGGTGAGGTCTTCATTCCCTTACAAATCTGATCTATCTGAATTTCCACTGAAATAGAGGATTAGAAGGACCTTGCTGCTTCAGTAGAAAGACAGTGAATTTTATGAGATTGAGTGTCTTACTAGGCTTTTTAAAACACAAATTAATACATTAAGAAGGACTTAAAGCCACAACAACAAACATGAAAGAATGTACCAGTTCAACACACAGCAGGTCAGAAATACAGCAGGTAGTATTATCAACCAAGTTCTCCTAAAATGACTCCCCTGCTACCCAAAGTCTAACCTCTATCATGTTTTCCTGGAAGAGCCTCTTTTCTAGCAGCTTTTCCAAAAGAGCTGCTGGAGACAGCTGCCTTCTTCCCTGTTTCTGTGCTACATAAACTGGTGAACACAGTTGGTTTGGAGAGCCCTAAGTGATTGCTCTGTTTATGAAATCATATTCCTGTTAGTCAAGGAAATGAGTTTGACTCACCAGCTTGTTTATGAGTTCTGCTTTATGAAGCTACTGCTGACCTCACACTCCTGATCTACTAGCACTGCTCAAAACTTTTGCTCAGGGGGAAATTTAGACAAGATAAGTTTCCATTTCAGCAAAGCACTCCCATTTCTTCAGAGATAGTGTTTTTTACAGTCTTAAAGTGTTATGGTGGAAGTGGGTGATGGATCTCATGTGGTACAGATGTGTAACCACAGCAATGCAGTTCAGCATATTTAATATTCTTAACTCATTTACTCTGTGAGAGGATGATTCACTGTCCCTGAGCACTGCCTTTCCATGCCAGTCCTTGCCAGCAAATATGCAACAGCTCAATTGCTGACTTTAAATTCAAGAGTCACTCCACATGCTTTAAATTTAATCAAGGCCCTAAAAAAAGAAAAAATAAATAAAAAGTAACTTTCATATCCAGGTCTGAGAAGCTAAAAGGTGAACCCTCAGGGATTCTGAAGCAATTATGATTATTGGTTTGAAACACACTGAGGTCTCAGTGTTGCCACAGTAATAAAGTTTAGCTTACTGGAGAAAAGAGAGAAAAAAACTTAAATCATTTGCAGAAATTTTGCTTTGAATGTTTCTTTTCTAGGCTCTGTTTTCCACTTGATACACACTGGAAAACTTTATTAAGAATTATCTACCTCTTGTTTGCTGGAGTACATAACGTAAGACTGTGTTCACTTCAGGCTATTGTTCATTTGTTTTAGCCTAGCTTAGCTTGGAAATTGAGGCTGGAAGTCAAAACCATCACAACCCATAGAAAAATGCATTTCAGCATGAGTCAGAGATTTTTTTTTTTCCAGCTAGCTGAAAGGGAATCAGAAGAGAAGAGAAACCACTCTCTGTCTTCTGTACATAGAGTTCACTGATGAGGATAGACAAGAAAATTGCACATATGAATGTACAGCTGCATGACTTGTGCACAGATGCACGCTTACAAACCATTTGAATTTGAGCCCATTTTCAGATGCTTAGTTCTGTGACTGTAGTTT
>JAWWLZ010000094.1:1474181-1491450 GCA_035041345.1 Poliocrania exsul | reverse complement strand
TACTTTTTATTTATAAATGCTGCACATCAGGTTCATAATTAGAACAGCAAGGAAGCACTCAATAAACAATGCTTTGAAACAACTTTTTCTGGAAATATTGTCATTATTCTTCTCTATGTTTTGTATTTGCTTTGTTTTCTTTCCTTAAAATGTCTAAACAATATAAGCATTCCTGGAAAGTATTTATACTTTTCTTTTACGTACTTCCTCTGTTTAAGTGTTTCACTCTTAATGTAGTTTCCCAAGGCTGGAATGTCAACCTTCATGCAACACAAGCCACAGTGTTTACACAAACACAGGCCAGACACATCTCAGCACTATATCACTGGTTTTGCTGCAGTTGATTAATTTTGATACTCATTCACATGTACCCAAGGCATAGACTGCTCCATTCATTTCCTGAACCTCTCACTTAATGACATGGTCTTCCTCAAGGGTGACTTCTCAAGGACAGGAGACACTTCATCTGGTTACCAGCCTTAGATATTCTGATTCCTTTCTGTTCTAGGTTTAGTTTTCAGTCTAACTAAGGTATCAATCCTTTGTACTCTGCAGCGGTGAGGCTGCACCTCAAATCCTGTGTTTAGTTTTACTGCACACTACAAGAAAGACACTGTGTTCCAGAGAATGACAATGGAGCTAGGGAAGGGTCTGGAGCACAGGTCTGACACAGAAAAGCTGAAGTAGCTGGGGCTGTTTAGCCTGGAGAAAAGAAGGCTCAGAGTATGCTTTCTTTCTTTCTACAATTATCTGAAAGGAGGTTATAACCAGGTGAGAGTCACTCTTTGCTCCCAAGTACCAAGTGATAGGACAAGAGGAAATGGCCTGAAATTGTGCCAGGGGATGTGTGGATATTAGGAAGAATGTCTTCACTGAAAGTGTCAAGCCCTGGAACAGGTTGCCCAGGGCAGTGGTGGAGTCACTCCCTGGAGCGATTTAAAAGATATAAGGATGTGGCATCTGAGGACATGGTTTAGTGGTGGACTTGGCAGTGCTGGTTATAATTGGACTTGGAGGTCTTTGCTGACTTAAGTGACTCTATGAATCCATGATTCTGTAATGTGGAAGTTGTCTGTTTTTTGTCATAACACATACATAAGCTTCTGAAGTATCCTGGGAAGTACTTTAGGGCACCTACAAAGACATGGCATTGACGTGCTTCAAGGAGAAGGAGAGGAAACCCAAAAGGTTCAGCCAGTGTTTTGAGGATCATATAAAAATTCCTTCTAAATCCTAGCCCTTTCTAAATCTTTTCTAAGTGGACCAGGACCATTATAACATAGAATATTCCCTGTCCTATTGTGAATATCCACAGCTTTAGGAATTTGGAGCTGGTGACTTCTCACCACTGACTGTTAATAAAATGAGAGCAAGGCAGTGAAGAAGCACTGCAGAAAGCAGCTAATTGAGAGCAAAGGAAAGAGAAGAAAGAGGCAACCCATGTCTCCAGAGGCTTCAGAAAGATGAGTTTAGGCATACTAATGAAAACTTGAGTTATTATTGGTTTAAAATACGGGACTTCTGGTTAGCCCTAATTTATGACACACCTAGCACTGGTGGAATGGTTGAAATTGCTTATTATTTTGCATGTGTTTACCAATTTATGTTCAAATATTTACAGAAACAGTTGGAAAGAACATGGTCTTTTACAGTCCTGAACTCAGCAGTTATATTATCAGATTTTTCCACTTGGTATATTTTACTGAAATCAAGTTCATTTAAAGACTTAAGATTACAAATGATTTACTAATAAATAGGCCTAAGTAGCCTCTTGAATTACAGTGTACAAATTGTTTTAAATTACTTAACCATTCTTTGGCTTCTTGCTATTTGTTTTCCACAATGTGGTATAAAAGAGCTGAAGGTACACATTACAATTATGATTTATTGATTTATACTGTGGAAGGGTAACAGCCTTCTTGGCAAGACTTTACTTTCCTAGTGGCCTTATAAAGGCTACTAGGCAATTACTAACATTATTATAGCTCTAATTTAACATTATTAAATGGTTGCATTTTAATTGGCAGTGGGTGGCACAGTTTGGGAAACAATGACTATCTTAATTACTAGAGTGAGAGGTGTCTTTGAAAACCTAATTGAGGCAGGTAGGAAGTTTAAATACTTTTATTTCAGTGTGGATATAGCAGATGTTGGATAGTTTCTTTCAGTGTGAAAATTCACTATGTGGCATTATTAATATTTTAGCTGGGAAAAAAAATAATTTTGAACCACAAATTTCAAACTAACATTGATATTAGCCTTAATCATACATCTACTAGAATGCATGGCACAAATTTATCCCTAACATTACTGAGACTTCAAAGAATTGGTAACAGAGTCCATATTCAGCATCTAATTCCCCTAATTCAGCATAAGTTTGATGGCTTTCATTGGCTTTCCTTGATCAGAATGATCAAAACAAGTTGGTCATCTTCATATCCAGCAGGCATCTGCTCTCAATAAAATCCTTGTGGAGTATCAGAGTAGAGGAGAGTAGCAGAGCAGAACAGCACCCTGCTGGAATCCTAGAGGACTCATGCTGTCCTACAACAGGTTAGCACGAGGATTGTCAATGTGACTTCCTCCCCACAGTCACCATCACACCCTTGCAGCATCATGAACCTTCCCTGCCCAGTGGATGCTGTTTCTAAGTGAAAAATCCACAGACAAATGGAAACTGCAACCAAGTGTCACACAGAGTGCCTCTAAACACAGTGAATTTGGTAAGAATTCCTGTGCATTTAATTTGGTATGATGGCCCTGTGCAGGAAGGTTGGACTCAGTGACCCCTGTGGGTCCCTTCCAACTGAGCATATTCTGTGACTCTGTGAATTCTGGCTAAATCTCATATTATAAATCTCATAATATATGGCAGGCACAAACCAAGTTCTTTTGGGTTCTCTGTTTTGCAAATTAGTGATTGAATATTTAGGCTGCTTTCCGGCAGAAAAAACATTCAATTTCAGTCAAATGTGTGTGCATAGATAACCTCACCCTGCCCATTAAATAACAAATATTACTATATTATCTCCAAGCATAAAAATAACCTTGATCTTCAGATGATATTAAAGACACTGTATTTGTGTAGGATGTCACTCAGCTGTATTCAGTGCTTACTTCAGCAATGATCGTAGTTACGTAAGAAAAATAAATAAAAATGAGTTACATCTGCACAGAAAAATAAAACCCCAAATTATCTATAACATTTCCTTTCTTCTTCCTTTAGCATTGAGCAGCATGTTTGTTTCTAATCAAGGCCAAACATTATAGAGTATACTGGTCACATGTCAAGACAGGACACTAGACCAAGAGACGTTTCATCAGACACTAACAATGTATGTATATTTGGGGTATCTTTCCAGGTCTTTGGCTAGAAAAATCTTCACATTTTTATGGTTTATAAACAACACCACAGCTAATTGGGTACATCTGGTGATACCAATTGTATTACATATTTTAATTACATAGTGTAATGCAAAACCATGGGCTTGTATTACTGATAATTTTCACAATTTTTCTACAAATTGACAACACCAATACTCTGGAACTCTTGCCTGAATAAGTCAAAAGCTTAAGTTTTTTGGATCTTAAGAAAACTAATTTCTCTGGAAAATGGTCCACACACTGACTGTTCAGCATGTATCAGAGCCCACTCACCTTCTTTGCAGCCAAGGCTCCCTTCAGCTCAGTGAAAAGCTGGTGAGCACTGAGAAGTGCTCTATCAGGGGACAACATGAGCAGCATGCCCTATAGAAAACCAAAGAAGGAAAACCAAAATGAAGCAGGGAATTGTGTGGTCATAGACTTTCTACCCCAACTGGAAAGACTGAAACACACCTAGCAGCCTGGCTCTCTCCAGCCCTCAAGGGGCTCCTGGAAAACAGTTAAAGATCAATCCAGACAAAGAAAAGACAGGCCTGAAACAACCTCTCAGAATCAAACAGAGCTATTTTTACAGCCTCAGAGACAAATTAGCTAAGCAGGCCAGAGATCAACCTTGTATCAGCAGACATTAAACCACCTTTATTTGACATATAATCTGGCTGAGCAAAGATTCGGTAGCTTCACACCCACATACTTTCCATGTCCTGCTTACAAGGAAGACAGATCAGATCTTCCTGATCCTGAGCTGTGAGTTATTCTGCTATGGGCACAAGTGTTTCAGGAATTTGCTGAGGGGTCCTGGTTAACCTTGGCATAGACTGAGACCTGGAAAGACCCTTGGACACAGCCTGCTGGGCCAGAAGAGCACAGACCTATAGCTTCTTGTGTCCTCTCTCACCTTGTGCCAGACTAGATTCCAAAGCTCTTCCTAACATGCTGGTCATATGCATGTGCTGAATGTCCAGACAGTGAGCAACTTTTTTTCCGGAACATAGCTGGAACTTGCATGATCCATGAGACTGCACACGTTGAAGACATAAAAGGGTATTTTATCAACTAGTTCTTCAAGCTCTCTGACCAGAAGAATGGGGCACTGCAATGTTTTAACTCATCCCACACAGACCTGCAAGCCCTATGGCAGTAGTAGTCCTCTGGAAGAAAACCATCCCTATAGTACGATCCTAGAACGAAGATAAATGTCTGAGGGACAGGGAGAGACAGAAGTTCCAAGTTGTCACCTGGGCATTGCCCAAAGTTGTAATAGTGATGGCACGAGATGGGGAAGCAAGAGTCTAGGCAAAGGAGGTAGCAGAAACAAAACCTATTGTATCTCTGCTGTACACAAAAACCTCCCAGAGAGGGACAAGTGCTGTGTACATGTCTAATGTATGGGCATACTGGATGGTGAACCTCATGTTAATCAAGATCTTGCCAGCAATAAGCGTGAAGTTTTCAGACAGCCTCCACTTTCTGTAGTGGAAAGCCAAGGACCGGCAAACATTACCTGCACTGGGACTCTGCACAGGATGGCAGGTGCGCAGATAAGAACCTGAAGCTCCTGTGTTACAGCTCAGGGACTGTGAGCCAGGTCTGCCCACATCTGGGTTGCCCATGCAGATGGCACCTCTGCTTATCATTCTCCTCTGAGCTAAGGCATACTCTGCTCTCCTCTGGAGGAGGGACTGCTGCCAGCTGTCATATTGCATGAGAAGGACTTTTTACAAGTGCATGCAATGATAGGACAAGGGGGAATGACTTTAAAATGACAAAGAGCAGATTGAGATTACATGCTAGGAAGAAATTCTTTACTGTGAGGATAGTGAGGCATCGGGGCTGCCCAGACAAGCTGTAGCATACCCATCCCTGAAAGTGTTGAAGGCCAGGTTGGATGGGGCTTAGAGCAGTCTGGTCTAGTGAAAAGTGTCCCTACTCACAGCAGGGGTTTGGAACGGGAGGATCTTTAATGTCCCTTCCAATCCAAACCACTCTGCTATTCTGTGATTCCATGTTTGTAAGCAAGTGTGTGCCAATGCACAGGATGCAGGCAGATGGCTGAGCATGAGCTCACATATCAAAGTACATGGGCAATCACAAAGGGCTACAGCCTTTCTAAAACCAACATGTCAATCATTGTATTCCATTGTATTTGCTGGGATTGTACTCCAGTTTCACTCTGAACAGAGGAACAGTGTATTCCAGGTTTCTATGGGAAATCTAGAGATCTAGGTTTTCCACCTGCAAAACAGAAATAACATTTATGTTCACAACACAAGTCAGTTAAGACCAGAGTTTCATGCCTGTAAATACAAATTCCAGTCAGTAAAATCTGATGTTTAGAACTGTTGTGTGAGAAGCTGCTGGATGAGAATATGACCTTGAGAAGCAGTAGTGTGGTCACTGTTGACTGTACACTGCCAGTACAAATGAAAACAGTCACCCCAGGCATAAGCTTGCCGTTTTTAATAGTCAAGCTAAGACAATGACTCCCACTGTCATGAATTTGTTTTACATATATCCAGTTTGGGCCTAGAAGGGATCCTAACAGGAAGACACCCTTCTTCTTCTTTTGTATGTTTAATGGGGTTAAACATCACCCATCCTTTCCTCTTCCATGTAGTCTTTCTATAGAAAAGTAGACATGCAAACAATGCATTTTCAAATCTCCCTTCCTAAATCTAAGAAGCATTATTTGTTTAAAGGCTTATTTATTTATGTAAGTTTAAGACTAATTCATAAGATACTGAACTGCTCACAAACCGAAGCTGTTTCTGAGAAGAATAAGGAATTAATCATGTCTTTATTCCCCTCTCCCTCAGGAAAACTAGAAATAATGGACCTAATTTTGAGCAAAGCATGTATTACCACTACTAATATAAAAATCATATAAGGCAAAAGACAAACATGAATCTCATATAAGACAAAAAGAAAAAAGGGTTTTAATTAGTTTCAATGGAACAATCTTCCTTCTAGAGTAGACATCAGATCAAAATAAGCAACAAGTGGTTAAATTAGAATGAATGAATTCTGAACCCTTGTAGTCTACAGGCACTAATTGTTTTTTTGTGATCTAGATGCTAACTTATTTCATATGATATGTAAACCTTTAGTTTTTGTCAGCTAGTACTTCTGAAAAAAAATTGAATTCTAACAGTATTTCTCAGAGTATATAACCAGAGAATACATGAATAAAAATGCACATTTTGTTTCTTTGCTAGTTCACAAAGTTTCAGAAAGCAACGACATTTATAAATCATGTTAGCTTCAGTTTTATAAGGAGGTTAAAAACTTAACTTCTGTTTCCTTTGCAATAAAACATTGCTTTCATGAACATTCAAGGCTCCTTTCCTGGGTTAGGAAACAAGTTTTTCCATTTACTTTCTCCTCTAGAGCATGCTACTTCCAAAAAGAAGGTCTGTGTCCCCAGGTTTGGATGGTTAAGTCTGTATACTGGCTCTGAGGATTTAGCTGTCCATCTCCTCAGGCTACACAGGATTCTTTTCTATGCTCTGAGGATTATCTTTAATATTAATCTTACAATGTTTCTAATGGGTCTTCCAAGTCAGAAGGCTTGCTAGTAACAGCCTGGCATTTGCCCTACTCATTCTTGCTCTGCACTCTGCAACAGAATATGATTTTCGAGGTGGGCAGGCTGTTTCCCAGCTGGTCATACAGCGGTGGTCTACACCTCTGCCATGGGTCAGACCTTACCCTAATCCTTAGTACAATAAAAAACAGGATTTGAGGCATTCTAATCCTAATCCTTATTCCACTAAGGACCAGGATTAGAGGTCTTTTAATGTGCAACAGAGGTCTTCTGCCAGCACTGCATTCAGAGAGTAGATATACTCTTAACCCTGAGAAGCCCCTTAGCCCTGAGAATTATAATAATTCTTATTGAATCTGGCTCTCAGGATGGAAGAATCCAAGAGCTGTAGGCACATGGTCCTCAGAGGAGCATCACAGTGCTTGCCTTGGGTAACTCTGGATCATGCCACAGTGCTGAACCAGAAGGCAGAGCATCCTGTTGTGGGATGCAACAGTGGGAAGCAACAAGAAAAAATAGAGACTGAAAAGGACATAGAAGTTGATCTTTGCTTATGCTCCTTACCTGCAATTTTTACTCATCCACAAGTGAGCATGCATGTCCCAAAACTTACAGGAAGTCCCAGTTAAAATGATATCTATTAAATGTACAAGAGACAGCAATAGGATAGAGGATCCATGGGCTGGAGACATAGCAAACAGTGAACTAGGTATTTTGCCACCTGAATAGCCAACATAGGCATGTGTTCAAGTATCAGGATGCTCTCAAGTGTATTTTGCCGGAGTAGGATGTGACTCTTTAAGACCTTACCCTGGTACAAGGTACAAAATGTAGTAATTGCAGAACAAAAAAGAATTAGAGGGACACTAGTTCCTTCTTACAGGACAGAAAACCAGAAGATTCATATTTGGCATTATGTTCTTACAATGGCTGGACGGAATAAGTGAACAATGAGTCTCTTTGGGAAGGAATGTGGGCCCCCAGCAGCAACTGAGGTGCTAGTTGAGCAGATTAGGGAGAAAGGTCACTTCTTCGGAAGAAGAAAGTCAGCCCAGTATCTGTAACATGGAGAACAGATTCAAACAGGGCTCATGTTGCATCTGAAACATCAGAGATGTTTGGGTAGCTAGTAGAGATGCTGCTTGTGTGCTACAGTAGATGAGTCATCATCCTCCTGCACACACTTGGTGAAACAAATTGCTGCCTCCCCTTTGTCAGGACTCATCAAGGATTCTGAGTGAGGTCAGTGTATGCTTGGCCATTCTTTTCCTCCTGCCCTGTCCCAGTCTCTAGGACATGCTGTTCTCTAAAAGCAAAAAGAATTATGGTCCTGTGTGCACATCAAGCAGGAATGTGTGCACATCAAGCAGCAATTTACCTTGCCAGATGGTAAATTTTTGTGTTTGCTTCTCTGCTTCCCCACAGTGGGGAGCAGACAGACCCAAAGCAGCATCATCACAGTAAGTTCTGCCCAGATGGGCTGCAGGAGGCTGAGAGCAAAGAGAGATTTTGGGCACCCCTCTTCCTTACCCCCATTTTGACAACTGTATATCCCATGCCTGAATGCACGACTCTTTCCAGCTAGGAAACTAGGAAATCACATGCTTAACTTTAGTTCAGGAATTGCAAAGCAGAAGCCAAGAAGTTTCTAGGGAAATCCATTTCATAACCTGGACCACAGTGTTTTAGCTCCCAGACCGAAACTGAACTTCTTAAAAATATGTATTCTTGTATCCCCTAATTATTTTCTGTCTGTGTGTACACAGTGACACTTGTGCATGAAGAGTAAAGCCACACTGAAAATTACAACTTTTGGAAGTTAGAGCTTCTCTGGATAAAATCACTGTGTGTTCTAATCAGGGCACTACAGCACAGGCATGACCACATCATCCTGAAAGACTATCTACTGAGTTGGGAAAACACCTTACAGCTCCAGTGAAAACCCTTCCCTGAAATTTTTACAGTAGTCAATGTTATGAGACATAGGTATTTATATTTTTCTCCAAATCCTGTTTATTTGTAAAAATGCTGTCACTCCTATGAATGCAAGTTTGACTGGGTTAAAACCCAACCAACTAGGCAAAATCATTCTAAGGGTTTTTGCCTGACCTTTTAGGGTAGCTTACACAAACTGTCTTCTCAGTGTCAACATATCATTAGTCCTAGGTATTTAGTTCAATAATGCTTGAGTGTTACAATGCAATTACTTCCATTTATTTATTGCATGTAAGAGTATTACATTGTAATTATTTCAGTGCATTTATTGTGGAGAAGATGATTTTTAACTCTGAAATGAGAACTGGAATTTTTTTTTCCTGAAAATTACATTTTGAGCAGAGAAGCCCAAACTTGTGTGTATTATTTTCACACATTACTGTCAGTAGGAGCAACACAGGTATAAATTCTACTACTGGAAAATTGGGCACACATTGTGATTTCTTAGTGGTTTACAGTAGTGCTGGTGAAACAGACTCTGCAATAGTATGCCAAGGTCCACGGTACAAGCCAAGCTCTAGTGAAATGTATGTGAAGGCAGGACATGCCTGAATGTAAACAATTTTCTAGTCAAACCATGATCATGACATCATCAGTCACTTTAACATAATGTTATGTTGAGCACATGGGCACTTTATCGCTGTAAAGCTCTCAATATAATCTAATCCCTTGCAGATCAAAGTTTTCACTGTTCAGTCCTCAGGAGGATGACGACATTGGATGTAGGATATCGGAGAGCCAAGGATTTGCATGGTAGAGACAGAACATGAATATATGGGGGCTTTCAGCTGGGTTCGAAAGTAATTAAATTGAATTGCTCTGTTCAACTCTCTGACCTGGACTGACATATTTTGGTTATATAGCAAGAAGAGCTAAGCAGTTGCTTTCTCTAAAACATGTCTGTTGAGCTTACCATTTTTCATCACTTATGCATTTAAATGTGAAATACATTCAGACCTTTTTCAAAAAATGTGAATTATATTGGCATGTGAGCAGTGACAAACTCCTGAAACAAGTCTATTAATCCACCTGATTTACATATATTTAAGTAGCTTTAGGTGAAGTTTGTATGGAAAAGAGTTCTCCTTCACAGAGTGAACAGTAAAATTTTATACAATAAATATTAATATATAATATTAAATTATACTATAACAGTGTAATATATAATAAATATAATAAATTATAAAACAATTATATATCACAGGGAATATGTTATTACATTATTAAATAATAAAGGTTATAGATAAATTATATTGACAATTGTAGTAAATGGTATTAATACTATACTAAATAATAATGTTTAATATTTTAAAGACTAACTACAGCTCCTTCTACCCTTCAAACATGGAAAATGGCTTGTTGTGAAGAAGTTATGTCTTCTTTTGTAGCAAAAACAAGAAAAGACAGCAAGTGTCCTGGTGTTCTTCACTCTACACGAGCAAAGCAAACGCTTGTATGAGACAGTCAGCGTAGCAGGCTGTGTGTTAATGCTTGGTTTGAAAGCTATCTAGCTGCCGATTATTTTGCCTCATAGAAACAAAGAAATGTTTATACTCTTGATCAAATTTTAAATATTGCCTGAGATCAAGGAGCCGCAGGAGGCATTCAGTCTGGTTGGGTTAAGTCATGTCAAGTGTAAAGGTACTCCTCCTGCCCAGGTGTGGCTGTCAGGCACACCTGAGTCAGAGCACATAGCTACCAAACTCCCTTTCTCTCTCAAGTTTTGCCTGTCAAAGGAACAGCAACAATGAGCTGAGACAGATTTGTGATGTTGAACCACTGAATTTCCTACAGACAGAACATTTTCTGTTAAAAAAGGATTGGTTCTAGAGCAGTAACAAAATTCATCTCATGACCTTAAACCATGTGATTACCACCTAGAGATTTAAAATTCAGCAAATGCTGGCAGCAGACATCATTCTACTCATTTGCTCTGAAAATGCTGATGCATTTACAGTAAATCCCTAACCAGGCCAGTTGTGCAACAAGTTGAAGTGACATAAAGTATTAACATTTATGGTGATGAGTCAAAATCAAACAATCATCCTCTTTTATAAGCTTTCTCACAGCATGTAGTAGCATGTACTGTGAGTAATGAAACATCTGTTACAGCCCTGACTTGCTCAAAACCAAGCAAGTGTTGCAATTGTTCTGCAGGGCCAGGCTTCACTGTAGGGCTTTAGTGGGTAGATGAGACAAATCAGCACTAACAAGGCTCATCTCAGGAAGAATGAGCCAGGTTTCCTGTGTAGAAAACAAAAGAATTGCAAAATATCCAAAACTAACTTTAACTTGAGACTGACTTATTGAAGTTCACTCAAGTTCTCAGAAAGTCCCTTTTCATCAGGTGCAGGTATAGGTAGAGAAGTGAACTATGAAATTTTCGTAAATGGCTCTCATGTGAAGTTGCCCACCTTATACATCCATATGCATCTATACATGCATTCCATTCTGACAGCTGCCCTTCTGCGCAGGGTCTCACTGACTGTCCTGTGCTTCTGTATATTGCTCACAGTGAAAAAAGGCTCATTTACTGCCCCACATTAGGTTTTGCCATTTACCAGAAAGACTTGGCCTTGTTCACTCCATACCATGATCAATATAAACAGAGAAAAAAAAATTCCTGGGAGTCAGATGCAGCAGATCATGTACAGCAGATCATCCACATTTATATATGTGGATATACTCTCATTTCTCAATTCAAATGTGTACTTAAAAATTACTTATTAAGGGCTGTCCTGGCTAGAAGTGATTTCCTATGTCTGTGAAGCATTAGACCTTAAAGTTGATGTCTGCATCATATACAGGAGATGACTATAATCTGTGCAGTCCTATCATCTATTTTAGAACTGGAACATAGAAGTGGGATTGTTTTGTTTTCCATTTGGTTTGGGTTTTAGCTCATCAAGTAATTAGATATAGTAAAATTTGTATGTTGTTATCAAAATTCATGGAAAAATTTCTGTAAAAAAAGTTTTCATTTAAAGGGAAGGGCTGTTGCTCAGAGCTTGCCCAGTGTGAAGCCTTTAGGCAAGTTCCTGAGGAAGGTATGAAAGGGCTTGCATTCTCATTTACTGTATACCTATACTACACCCAGAAATGTTCAGAGGAAAATTCCCTTGGTCTTCTCATTTAATGTGTTTTTCTTCCAGACTGTGCACAAGTAGAGTTAATGATTTCTACAAGTTCAGCCTGCCTCCCCCCCCCCTCAGTTCTGAAATACTTGTTCTGCTATTTTTTTAGTTCCAAGGGAGGAACTTTTCTTGCTCATTCATGGCCCCAGAATACTGATCTAACTCTGGTTGTAATGCACTACTTAAACTTTTCAATCAGAACATGGCTCTCTGCATGGCACACATGGAGATCAACAGAAAAATCAACTCTGTGGAATTTCCTTCTTTCTGACTGTGAGATGAGTGAGAGAGCTTACTGTTATGAAACCAGCAAGACAAAGCAGTCAACAGCATGCAGCTGCCAGTGGTTTCACTCTTGTCCTTCATCTCTCCTTTCCTCTGTGTGTTTCAGATCATCACATATTTATCATTTCACAACTTAAATTTCAAGCTCTCTGGCTCAAGATTTTTGTCTTTATTTGAATTCGTAAAGTTCACAGATTTGAGTACTCAAAAAACATTGAAAAGAGTACAGGTTAGAAAACTTGTAGAACAACTGTCCAACTAGAAAGCTTTCTGGTCCAAAACGGTGTTTGCTTCGCGTTCCATCTTCGTAAGCAGTGAGTAGAAATAACAGACTACTTTGTATCAAACAGATTCTATTGCTTTTATTAATCACTTTTACACATATAGGTTAATTTAAAAAACTACAGTTTATGAAATGTATCATCTACCTACAAGATACAAATCTAGGCCAATCACCATAGTATCTACTGATGCTTAGCCATTGTAAAAAATTTACAGTTTGTTTTCTGATACACAAAACCTCAAGCATACATTCCTTGTTAAGCACTCAGTAAAGATCTACAGCCTTCTACTAGAGTTTCATATAGTGTTTTAGTGCAAAAGGAAGTAAAAATATAAAAATACTGAGACGAATTAAAAAAAAAACAAACCAACAAAAAAACCAAGCAAGCCATGGAGTTAGAGGTGAGTGTCTGCTATGGGTATTCTTCTAAGCTCTACGATCTGGGAGTTAGCCATGCTGCCACCATCCTGGCTGCCATGACAAGACTCGTTATCACTGACACTAAGACCTGCACCTGAAAGAGAGAAAAACAACAAAAATAAGAATCATTGAGAATTAAATACCAACAAAGAAATGGGGATACTGTATCCCACTCTGCTTCCTTCTGATTATTGAAATGCTTTCTTACCCTAAAAGTTGCAAGTTTCCTCCTATCAGTCAACCCTTCTGAATCCATGAATTATATTATTATCTGACAAAGTTTTGTACCATCCAGATACACTTTTTCATAATTCTACTGTCAGTCACTTTATTTGTCCTAGTAAATGGTACAATAGCTATTCAGAGGTTGCCTTGAAATCAGAAGTGCATAAATCAAGCCCTATCTCAGGCTGGGTTCATGGTCTGGCCGTTAAGAGTATGGTATTTCCAAGGATTTCTTCATGAATAATTGATTTTTCATGATACAGTTTTGCTGTTAAACTGCAATTCCAGCTGTTTTAACAGGACTGTAATTTCAACACAAGAAAGGACACTGACCAGATATTCTTTAAGCCCACATGTGGCACAAACTGGTGCAATTATGTTTTCCTTCTGCTGAGAGAGAGTGCTAGATTTTGGTCCATGAGAACTTCGAACATGTGTCTGGAAGGTCACTTTCTCCATCCTTTAGTACCAGGAGTTCTTCTAGCTTGTTGCTTCTTGTTTGTTTTATGGTGATTTTGTTTGGGTTTTTTTGTGGGGGAGGTTTGAGTGATTAGTGTTAAGGTACGTAATGCTGCATAGTTTTTATGAAATGTGTATTTTTTCACAGAATATTGGTTGGAACTAAAAACTTAAGGGCTTTATCAGCTCCTGGCTTTGAGCTGTAGGGCGAATTCTACACAATAAATGGGTCTTGTTAGGGCTTAGGGTGTTGAGGCTTTAAATTTCTTGAGAACTGCATATCTGTATAACAAGACAGATTACTTTCAGGCATAAGTTCTTTGTTTTGAGCAGAAGAAGATCTGTAACTACATTCAGTTCAAGGGAGTTGCAAAAGAATGACATTTGGCTCAAAACAGCCCTGAACAGGCTATGCTGGGAGAGGCAGCGATTTGCATTTCATATTGAAAAAATATTGCCAAGAGTTTCTACCAGGTGTACAGTGCATCTCATATTTCTGCCTCAGCTGACATTCCTGTTTTTGGTTTGTTCAACAAAAGACAGGATAAAGGTAATTTCTAGAGTTTCTTCCTCTTTATGTTCTCTATTGTTCCACTTTCACGAAGTTTTTCAATAATACCCTTCCTCCCACCAGCCCACAAGTAGAAAAGAAGTACTATAAAGGAAGCAGCAGTAGGATGGTTCTTTGTTGAGGGAAGTCAGGCTGCAATCTTGAATATGGAGCTTAGTCCACAGAGACTGGGCAGAAGAACCTGCAGGACTAGCCAGGTTTTCCAGCAGAGGTCTGGATGAAGTCATGGTAGGGGCCAAACGTGGGCCCACGCCCTATGATCCGGGTGAAAAGTGAGTATGCTGCACCATGGTCCTTCTCACACTATTTTTGGTGTTTGGATTGTGGAGGGAATATATATTCACTGACACTGATGGGTCCTTTCCCATGGTCTGCATGATCCAAGCTCTTGAGAAAACAATAGCTACTGTGAGAGTATAACAGGAGTAAAAATCCACCAATATACAATAACAAAGTCAAGATTAGGAGCTGAATCATTAAAGTATTTGTTTATTAGTGTATTGAAGATGATGATTACTGATTTACATTTCTGTGCACATTTAATCTTTTCATTTAAACAGATGATAATAACCAAAAGCTGCTTGGAAGTCCTGGGAAAAACAGCAATTGCTTAAGCAAGTTACTTGGTTTTTTTCCTTATCTCCTCTAAAACTGTTTGTTTTAGAAAGGAAATATGAGTGAAATAAAGAAGATAAATCAGACTCTTGTATGTACCATGTGGTGACAGAAGAACAAGTTAAAAACCATGAAATAAATAAATATTTTGAATGAAGAAACAACATAGTATTTCCTGTGTAGTATCATTAACACTGAAATTCATTCAAGACTTTTAGTTAGGCTGAAGAGGGTAAAAATTTCAAAAATTCAACCCACCCCCATTATTTAAAAACATTTAAAATCATAAATATGATCATCCTGGGTTCAGATTTCAAGGTGAACACTGACTGTTGGGGTTTGAAAAATATTTGCCTTACCAGTGGCTATACTGCAATTATTCATTATGGAGTGTGTTCAAAAATCTTTTTCTGGTCATTATAAAAAGATCAGATATTGGTCTAATGGTATTAACACCATGTATTTTCTGAGATGTCATATACGTGTAAGCTTTGTGCATGCTCTGTGCAAAGAAATAGACAAGCTTTTTTGTTACAGAGCTTCTTATCAGGAATTTGGCAAGCTAGAGAATGAAGTAGGGTACTTAGGATTTACAAAGGCCTTGTTCTGCTGATAATGCAAAGACAAACTACGTTAAAGCTGATCCTTTTTAGGAATAAACACTGAAATGTAACCAGGATACCAGCTTACCAAACAGTCGGTAGACTGGAAAGGGTACAACTGTTTACACAATGGAGTTTCACAGAGTTCATTGATCCCTCATGCTCTCAGATCCGAGCAGAATTTAAACTCAATCAGATCCCAAAGATCAGGTACTCCCCTAGAGATGCTAGAGTCGTGTGGTAGGTACATAGCAGGGAGTATTACTTTTCCCCAATTTGTGAAGGGACTATTTTAAGAAAGACAGGCAGGAAAATCAAGTCAGCTTTCCTTCCTTTCCTTTTCTACAGGACTAGCTGACAAGTCACAGCTCAGGCATCAAACCTAGAGAGGTCCCTCTACTGACATCTGCTGGTGAAGGTCTCCATTAGTGCATCCCTACGTGCACTGGACTGTTACCTACTTGCTCAGAGATAGCTTGGACTTTCATTAAAACATTGTAAGGGAGACAGACTTTGCTTTGCAATTATTGTACTCATATCTCTGAGAAGACTTTTTATCTCCCAAGCACTTATGTCTTGTTTTCTGAATTAATCACAGTTCATATTGTATGTGTGAGATGTATATAAATAAGCTACAAAGACAAACTTTAATTCCTCCTTCAGGGTTTTGACTTCACAAAAATGATACCAATAGACATCCAGACTTCTATAAATTAAGTTCAGATTGAACTAAAATGCGTCCCAGGTACTACGTAGCCACACTCAACAGCCATCAGCCAGCATTTGTGCAATAGCCACAAAAGAGAAGCTGAATCAATATGGAAAATGGTTATCCTTTCTTCTGGTTTGGGTTTTTTTTTCCTGTGAAGTAAGCCCTTCAAAACAGAAATGATGGAGGCTGATAAGCCAGGGCACAAATCTGATACATTGCTACCACCTACAATCTATCTGCCATGTGGCAGTCTCCAGGATGCTGCACTGAACACCTTTCAGGAACTGAATTTCAAATGCTTCCTCTTGTTCTGGATGGCCATCTGAGATGCTGGATTCTTAAACCAGGCACCTACAGTGGTATCACTATGGTTTATAAAATGCTGACTTTGGAACCCTAGCTTGATTAGATTAAAAACTATTAATCATTTTATATAGCACTGTTACTGTAGTAGCTATATTTATGTAAGGCCTTTAACTTACTCAGTAGATTTTCTCCATATTAGAGAAATATTTACATGGTATTATAAAAATATTGGAAAATTTATGTAGTATTTGTCACAATTGCCTCTATTAAGAGTAAAAATACACTAAGATGTTAATGTAGCAGTATCCTCCATTGATACAGCTCAATATATCTTTGGAAAGTAGCATTGTGTATCTCCCATCACCACTGGAGAATTTTGGGCCTCTGTCAAATCAAAGGACTTGCTGGGTTTTGGTTTCACATCTCACTCAAAGCAACTAATTGTTTTGGTTTCATGCATCAGAGAAGGGGAGAGGACAGGACTACTTGTGGGATATGGGAATATCAATGGAACCTCAGAAATCAGTAAAGCTATTGTGCATTTATGGTATTTATGCTTTAGAGTAATGCTGATGGGCAGCTTACTGCTTTGGGACAGAGTCCATCTACTTCTACTCTTGTTGGCTCCTTTTATAACTTCCCAGCCTTACCAAGAGTAGAAGTCCTTAGGGATTTCTGGTATATTATTAGGCTTGATTCTCAATGACAGTAACATATCACTCTGTCACAATCTG
>JAWWLZ010000094.1:1443853-1455446 GCA_035041345.1 Poliocrania exsul | reverse complement strand
CCTGCCATGGGCAGGGACACATCCCACTAGATCAGTTTGCTTAAGGCCTTATCCAACCTGGCCTTGAACACTGCCAGAGTTGGGGGCATCCATAACCTCCCTGGACAACTTGATACTGTGTCACCACCCTCACAGTGAAAAATTTCTTCCTAATATCTAACTCAAATTTCCCCTCTTTCAATTTGTACCTGTTACTCCTGGTCCTTTCAGTACAGTTCTGGACAAAGAGTACCTCTCCAGCTTCCCAGTAGCCCCTTCAGATACTGGAAGTTTGCTATGAGAGCTCCACACAACCTTCTCTTTTCTAGGCTGAACGGTCCCAGCTATCTCAGTCTGTTTCCTACACCAAAAGAGGTGCTCCAGTCCTCTTATCAACCTTATGGCCTCCTCTGGACTTGCTCCAACAGTTCCATGTCTTTATGTTGGGGTCACCAGAACTGTAGGCATTACTCCAGATGGAGTAAGGTCTGAAGCTTTCTAGAATTTCAATCTGTGGGTTACAACTTTCTTTTTTAACAGAGAAAATCAGTGGCACAAAAATGTCTACTAGGGCTTTCTAAATAGACTCAGACATGAAATGTGTATCAAAACTGTTGGCTCTCCATGTACTTGAAAAACAAAATGTTACTTTCCTTCTTGGAAATTCTCTCAATTGGATTAATGCCAGAAGTGACCTAAGATATGTTTGCAGCACTAAACAGAAGATTTGGATATGACCTGCTCTGTGACCCATGCCTGCTATCTGTGGAATATTTCTTCAGAGTTAAAAATGATAGGAGCAGTTGAAGGATAGATTTTCACACATTTTTCAAAGCAATAAACTTCTCAGCTTCTGTGTGTTTTTTTTGTTTTGTTTGTTTGTTTGTTTATAATTTTAGCTTAGATTTTCCTATTACTTAGTATGGAATATATGTCCTTTTGAGGTTTCCTGCTTTGTGTGAGGGCTACAAATCACTTCTATTCTTTTCCAGCACCCTTGTATGGAAATAACTGCTGGCTCTGCAGGATCATGTTTTCTCATTGCAGAACCACTCAAAGTGTTTGACAGAGCTGCCTGGGCTGCACGGCAAGTCCAATGCAAAGCAAACATAGACAGCTGCCAGCTCCAGAGCTGCATGGGAAGTCAAGAGGAGAGTGTATGGCTGTGGAGGAAGTGCTTTAGGGCTTTTTTTTGTTGTTTTAATCTGGTGCTTTTTGACTTCCTTTGCGCTTTCCTGTCTCCAGTGCAGGGGAGCAGCTACTAGTTCTGCCATTTCCGCCCCCACCAGTCAGATCTGGGAGAAAGAACTCTAGCCTCACTCCTCCCCGCACACATGATCCCAGGCAGCACTGGCTTGCCTGCAGAGCAGGGCCAGCACGCAGAGGTGAGCTCCACAAGCTTGGAGGTACCTACAGGTCAGACCAGATGGGGAATGCTCATCTAATTAGCATTCCACCTCTGGACTGCGCATGCTCAGATGTTTGCAGGGGCATTTTGGCTCCTTGCAGAAGTTAGCTGAAAAGATGGACTGATAAGTAAGTAATGAAAAGCCTGGTAAGAAGTAAAAGGAATCTCCTGAGGGAACTAGTAAGGAATTCTGAAGTAAGAAAGGGAAACTGCCGGACAGGTGTATTTTGAAGCAATTTTATCTTAAGCAGATCAAACACAAAGCTATATAAAACCCAGCTATACAGGCAAGTACTGGAAGTCTCATAGTCTGGTGTAGCAGTGTCATTTCATGTAATTAATTAATTACAATAATTCATATAAGTTAATGAACACAGAAATTCATAGGGTGATGTTCACCACCCCATTCCAGTGAGGACACTGCGTAAGAATACAAGCATGCCTCTGATCTCTCTGCTCCTACACTGGGCACAGTGCCTCCACCAGCAACACCAGGATGGTGGTTCTTGCAGGCTCACCCAGAAAAGTTCAGTGTAATGTAACATAATGATATACCTGAACACATCCAAGCCTATTTCTCCAAGCCCTCTCCATGTAAAACCACAGCCTCTCTCTCCACAGACTTCACAGTAATTCCATGTTTTTCCTTAGGAGTCTTTTAAATCTACAACAGCCTGTGAGGGTTTTGTTAAGGTGGTGTCTGTGCTGTCTGAGACATAACAAATATTTTCTGGGTCATAGAATTAATTTGTATTTACCTGTAATTATCTATAACTTCATATATAAAACCGTAAAACTATGTATGTAGAAAGGCAATTTAATATGGATAAACCAGGCACAGACAATTGTTCTCTGAATAGACTCAGCAAGAAAGGCAAGTTTTAACACTCAAGATGAACTTCCACACTAGGCAACTGCTCCACACAGACCTACCTCTGAATTCAGATACAGAGCTACTCAAAGCATATGCATTCAGCTACCTGTAACTGAACTCACTGCATGAGGTTAAGGTTCGTGTGCAATGAATTACTAGGTGCAAAACTAAATGCAAAATTGTGTTCAAAATTACATTACTAGTAGTAGCAATCTTTCCAAACTTTGCTGAAAGCAACAGGAAAGCAATTAGACATTATTATTTCATCTCACATATGAGTATCATGCATATACCACTTCAGCTTCAGTATGCAAAGAAAATACTACAATAAAATCCAGTATGCAAGTTGCTACTGAAAAAAACAAATGAACAAATCCATAAAACTTTTGGTAATACATTGGCTTATGCAAAAATGTCATCCATGAAAGGCATTTTTATACTTGACAAATGCACTCTTGGCAGGTGTAATCATTAATTACTACTAATTCTGAGAGGACTGACAGAATCTCTTCCAAGGTTCTATTTATTCATAGTTTCTAAAGGGTCAATAAATCATTAACATATGGTATAGACCTGAGTGCTATATTTTGCAGATGTTAGTAAGTGCAGCATTTGTGGTGTTGCTGTTGTGAGAACTATAGTCCAACCTGCTGGACATTAACAGACTCTGTGCAACAAAGCACTTACCAAATTGCCTGTTATTTAGTAAACTTAAATGATATGTATGAAAGTGAAGTTTTAATACAAACCAAAATTTAACTCAAAACAAAACATGACCCAACAGAATGACCAACTCAAAGGCCACTAAGGAAGAGGTACCTGAAGTCATTACCCAGGCAGTGAAATGGAGGAGTGAAGTCAGCAGTGGTGTAGAAGAGTAAGGTCAGCAAATTTACTGAGCCCAATTGGGTGCTTTTCCCCTCAGTCCTGTTCTCCTTGGTTCTGCATCTCTGATGACACTGCTGTATCATTCTTACAGATGGGCTGCCTGTCTGCTTAAGATTATCTGTGCCATATCACATGGCAGATGCATTTCAAATAGCAGCCCAAAAATCCATCACTCCCACCTTATGGATGCACTGACTTTTTTTTTTTTGGTAAATAAATAAATACCCTTACATCTTTTTCAGCATTTATGCAATATGCTAAAAGGAAGGCTTCACTTTTAATGTAAAGACCTTGTTAGGTCATTGAAATCAAGTTGTTTTTTTTTTTTTTCCAGTTTTCTAATGACAGGATCTCATAGAACATATGAATTTAATTTTACCATTTAGGAGAAGGGGATACCTTTCTTTTTTTCTGGTACTATTTTTGCCCTGTTGCCCTTCTGGAGTCAGCAGTGAATGAAGACAGCAGAAAAGATAAAGGCCTACAAAATGAACTTCTAATCCTCTGGCTCAGCAATGCTGGTGATGAAAATACTCAGTGGGATATAATGAAGCATCCTACAAGACACACCTAAACCCTAACCTGCATGACTTTTCTATCTTCTACACAAACAGTCGTTGAGTATTGACATGATGGCTGATTCTTTGTTTTTATTAAAAAATTACTGGATAATTTAACACCTACTTAAACACTGTTTTGGAAAGCTGTGGAATACAGCATAAGAGCTTCTATGTGAACAAAGTTAATAAAAATAATCTTCTAATGCACTCTATAGTTCAGTCTATACAAGTCAGAAACCTGTAACTATGATCCTGGAATTCATTTTGTTTATATTTATTTATCTTTTATTTGTGTGTTGTTTGTATTGGTACAATGCAAGAAGAAATTTCCAGATATGTTTGACACCACTTGGTGTTAAGGAAGTTGGTGTTAAGTATTGTATTATTTTCTTGCAGACTGTGAGGGGTATTTTAGCTAATACAAATCATTTTCCCAATCTAAGCCAAACCATTTTAATAAAGTAGCTAAATAGTGTGTGTTAATGCTCTTTGTCAATGGAAATGAGGGTGGAAATCTGAAGCAAGCCAGAAAGAGATTTTTTCAGAAACAGAAGAGTCTTTATTTAGATTGTCCTGAAAACAATTTATCCCACAGCTCTTTTTACTTTCTACTGTTACAGGGATTTAATGGACTAGTAGCACTAAATTTGGCCATCATTTAGAAAATACAATCCATTCAAAAAATACACTTGAAGCAATACACACTGAGAAATTGATAGTAGGGTGGTTTCATAAACTAAGCACAAGCCTGAAATGTAGGACCTATTAAATTTGCTTCCTATATTAGCAAGTATGCTGGCCTCATAAAAGTCACTTATCTTCCATGGTTTTTATTCCAGCCATCTATCATGAGATCATAATAGCCACATCTGAAGGCTGACAGGCTGGTAATTCATACTGCTGCAGAGCAGACATGACTACCTACAGGTCAGGTGAATCACAAAACAAAGATAGTAAATAACAAATAATTTAGTCTCAGTTTTTCATATATTATATAATTGCATTCTATTGCGATGCTTGGCATATATGAAGTCAAAATTTTTATTAAATTAGTGAAAATAACTAATTTCTCAAGTTTTTATTTTCCATATTTTCGAATTTCTGTGTGTCCAAATACACCCAATAAGATATGTTGTTTTCTACAAATACATTTTCTGAGAAGAAAAACTATCAAATTTTTCATTTATTTAAATATTTCTAAAATTTTTACTCTAAAGATACTTTCGCAGTTGGCTTTTGTGTGTCCTAAAAGAAAGTAGGGCTGTTACACCGCTATTCAAGGGTTTGGGATAATAACTTCAGAAAAATATCAGCACACACAGCTAGATCTTGGATAAATTACTTTTTGGACTATTTCTACATTGATTCTTTAAAGAAAACCCCAAGTGGTCCAGAAATCTCATCATGAATCCATGACCTCAATTTATCCAATACTGACTTCATGAAGGGCATTTATACTGTACTTCTCTGCAAAGCAAAGGCCGTGTAGAAATGTGGATACAAATCACTTCTTTCTCCTTCCAAGATTATCTATTTCTTAGGGAAAAATGAAAAAGGATTCTAAGATAGGCAAAGAATTGACATGAGTGACTGCAGACTTTCTGTTCTGTATGTACGCAATGCCTAGATTTTACAAAAGCAGGTGCTTACAGAGAGGGTTTCTTTGGGATGAAATCTCTGAGCCTAAATATAGAAATGCTATACTAAGTGAAAGCAGGAACTTCACATGTGTCTGGTGAAGCATCCTCTGGATTCACATTTCCCTTTATTCTGATCATATAAAAAGCCTTTGGAAATCATTGTTTTAAATTAGGTACCTAGAAGTGGGGAGCATGACCAACACTTTTCTGCTCACCGAAGAAAACAAAACTACAGAATTGAAAACAGATCTGTAAGTACATAATCCTTTTATGAAGTAAAAAATTTATGTCACATAGGTTGGCCTACTTGGCTAATAATAGGGGTTACAAAAAAGGTAGGGTGAAAATAACAAAGCTTTACTGAAGCAGCAGTCTTCATGGTGAGAATCACTCTTATTCTGCTATCTTTTAGAAGCCAGGAATAAGAAAAAGGTCCTGCAAGAGTTGCTGGCTCTGCTCCACTCAAAAAGGAATCACTGTATATTAAAACGTTAATTTTCTTTTTTCTGGAACTCAAAAGATTAATCTCAGAGGATGATGGGGCATAAGAAACATGGAAATTTCAGAATCTGTCATTAGGTATGCAGAGTATTTGAGCCTATTTCAGGATGTATCATAATTTTCACCCTACTTCACTGTTTCATATTTTTTAAAACACAATCACAACATTAGGAAGTGTCCCGTAGATTACCTGCTTTATTTACTCACACTCACACACATCCACACACAGAAAATAAGATGATAGCCCACTCAAAACTAAGTCTTCTACTCAATCTCCTTTAAGAAGACACAGAAAGAAAAAAATAAAAAAATGTTAGCGTGGTTCCCAGTTTTGCAATTGAGGATCTTTGTCACTAAAACTTTTCATAACTCTGTTGCAACAGCAAAACAACATATCTGAAGATTTAAATAAACAATCAGCTGACAGTACAAGTTGATTTGGTACTTTTTTAAATCCAATTGACCTTTGTAAAGGCAAAGGCAAAAGAGCAATACTTGACATTTTGTTCAAAATAAAGAAAACATAGTTTAACAATTTTCATCCAACTGTGGTTAGCTCCAGCTTCACAGTTGCTCAACTCCTTCCAGATCCAAATGATTTGCAGCCCTCACATCCATCAGAAAGCTTCCTGAGAAAGTTGCTGCTAAGGAATTATATTCAGATCTCAACATTTACCTGTTGACACATTCCCTCTGGAGAAAAAAATCCATCACTAAAATTCCATATGAGGAGAAAATACTAAAACACTTGCAACATTACACTTACATACTTTCAAACAAACTGACTTTGAAATTAATTTACAACAGTACAATTAACAGGCTCCTTAAATTCATGGACCTTTTGTTAACAGAAGGAAATACTGAGAATCTCAAAGAATGCAGTAGTACGAGATCACAGCCACACTCTCTGTTTCTGAGCAGGCTGGATGTTTAACTGCTTGCCCCTACAAATTGTAGCTGTCAGAGCACTGTGCTAGTGGATGCAGGCAAAGTGAATGTAACTTTGAAAGATGCTCTGTACCCTCACACTACACTGCTTCCTGAATAGAACCGAGATGTTGGAACACAGAGTTGTTCTTAGAGTCAATTCTGAAAATGGACTGGTGTACTAAAAAAATTAGGATACATTGTTTTACATGCAAGATGACACTAGTGTGATTATACAGCTGCTCTATCAAGGCCAGTATGCACATAGATAATAGATGATAGATAACATGTGAAATACTTTCAGGCTTCTGAAATTAGATTTTCAAATCCCTTTTTTTTCAAATACTTTTTTTCCCTACTTCTACCATATACAGAATTCATCCCATGGAACAATGGACTCAGAAATGTCCACAAGATCCCAGATAATGCATCACCACTACCTTTGGCATGCACATTGCTGTTGGGTACAAACTTAGCATCACATTTTCATCTTTCAGGCCTGTATTATTCTGCTGATTCGCATTTGTCCTGAAATAAAGTAATACACCCATGCCAGTTTCTATTTTTTCGGTTATATATAGCTTATCAACTTATAATAGAAATTCTTTCACTATTAGTATCTTAGTGAATAATTCTGCACTTAGTGTTAGTAATTCCTATTTAGCCATTCCACAGATCCATTTCATTGTGTAGGATACATCAGTCCTCTGAATAACCAGTAATAGCTAAATTTATGAAATTAATAAACCATATTAGCATCTTTCTCTGTCATGGTTGTAATAAAAATTCAAGTGCAGATTAGTAGAAAGCTGCAATATTACTATGTTTGATACTTTTCCTATTTTGTTTTATCCGTATTTTCCCCTTCTCCAATTTTGTTACAAAACTGTATTTAAATACCTGCCTATGAGTTGAACAGATTTGCTGCTTTTGTTTTGCCCAGGTTAGCAGGTAATGGCTTGGATTATTATTCTAACTTCACTACATCCAAGCCAGATATTACTATTAAGTATCTGATCTTTAATTGTAAAACTGTTATCTAACTAGCTGGCTTCTAGTTGTCAAAATCAAAATACATTGAGTATATAAGATGTAACTGAACAACTGTAATGTCACAAAAAGGTTTCACCAATGTACAGATATCTCCCAGCCTTATTTCAAGGGTACTTTGCTTACTCTATTCCAAACTGCTTTAAACTGTTTTCATATCAAGCACTGCTTTAGAGTCACTGTTTCTTCTGGTAACCATCTTGTCTTTAGTCCTGATGTGACCTGATAGAGACCACACCAACACATGTTTGGAAGGAAGCACTTCTAAAAAGAATCCATTGAAGAGTTTGGTTTAGGCTAACTATTCTCATTTGGACGGGTTCTAATTCCTTATTTCCTAGGCTAGGAAAATTATTATCAACTGTACTTAGAGAACAGCTCTGTCCTTACTGGAAAATAAGCATCTACCGTTTACGTGCATGCAGATTAATAGCAGAAATGCTTTTTTAAAGTGGTGTTAGGAGAAGCTGCCAAAGACTAGTCTCACTGATAGTTTCAAGATGATTTCAGCTGTGTGTAGCTGAGAAAACTTGCTAAACAGTCTTTATTTTTTTGAAGCTTGGAACTCCTTCTGAACTCACACTGGTTGTTGTATGCAGTAAGCTTTTTATCTACATGAGAGAAATTCTTTCATACTTCCTAAGGACCATGTAATTTCATTCTATAAGGATCAAACTGATTTGATTTTATTTTTCCCACTTTGAAAATGTTTTTCATATCCCTTTCTATGCTCTTCTCTTACCAGTTCAAAAAGTTGTCTACAAATCAAAGCCTGGTGGTGGTCCTTTAACTCACATTCCTTCTACCCTCATCATATAGAAATAATCTCAAAAATCAAAACAAGTTCCAAGAGCAACACCTGTTTAAATCGTACTTTATGTCAAGGATAAAATAAAATACAAAGAAGTCTTCATGTTGCATATAGTACTTCAGGGAAAGAAAAATCAAATCAATCTTTGCAAATTCCAGTTACTTCAATGTTATTTCAGAATGAAATCTTAGCTTACCATGGTTTTTGTTAAATTTGCATGTCATTAATATTTTTAGTAATAAGGAAACTACAAGAGATAAAATCAGTAAAGCCATCACTCTTTCTGCAGCAGTTGCTTGGAGTACACTGAAACTGTACATAAAATAAGTAAAAAACTATAATTTTTTTTAATATGAATTCTACAAGGCCCTGAACAAGGCTTCATCTGTATTTATTATGAAGAAAGGGAGAAAACATCCTTTTCAGATTGGTGAAGCATCAAGCTTGTACAATATAGAGGGTTCTTGTGCAGGAAATGTGTGGGTGGAAGAAAAGGGAAAGGTTCTTTTACTAGAGGTTATTAAAACTTTACATGCATTTATTTCACAGAAACACTCAGATCAGCCTCCATAATACAGTAATGTTCAGCAGGAAGATGTGTTTGCACACTGACTACTCTGCAGTGCAGACACATGAGAAACCAAATCCACTGCCCCAAAGTCACTCATAAAGATGGCTAACATCTTTATATAAACTTTCCTATCTACAAAGTTTCCAGGTTTTTGAAGTTTATCATTAGTTTTGTAATATTTGGTGCTTCCCTAAAAACTCATGACCTCGGTGCCATGTGACTGGTGTTGTTCATCTATCACAGTGAATGGGTTGAGAATAAAGCTTGCCAGTGTTGTTAAATCATTGAATCTCCTAACACCACTTTAAAAAACTGTGTGGATGGGACCTCTGAAGGCCATTCAGTCCACTGATCAGGTCAGAATGACCTTGTCTGGCTGAACTTTAAAACCCTACAACAGTGGAGATTCCAAACACTTCTGGGAAACAGCGACTTCCTCCTAGTGAACTATTTTTCCTGATATCCTGTCAGAACGTCCCATGCAACAGTTTGTGGCCATGTGCTCTTGCTTTTGTTCCTTGGGGCTATCAAGAGAGTAGAGTGGAAGAGTATAAGGTAACTTTTTAACTACCTTCCAAATATTTGCATGCGGCTATTATATTTTCCTTTGGTGTCCTCCTCACCTGACTAAATAAACCTATCTCCCTCAGGCACTATTCAAAAGACATGTGCTCCATCCAGGCCTCTGACCACTGTGGACTTCCCCTGGAGACTCAGCAGTTTCTTCACACATCTTATGAAATGGGGACTCTGAAACTGGATGGAGTATCCAATGTGTGGCTTCACTAGCTCTCAGTGGACAGGCATCATAAGTTAATCTGTTGGCTAAATTCCTCCTGGTGCGACCTGGTATGTACTTTTTCCAAGACGAATTCCATTTTCCTTAGTACTGTCAGCCCCAAATTTCCCAAAGTTATATCCTGCTTTGGAAAATTTGAGAGTAATGTTCTCCTTTTACTTGCCATCATGCTTATCTCCTCAGTCACTGTAATTTTTCAAAAACAAGTTAACAACACCTTTCAGCACTTTTGGATCATTCCCTTTCAGCCCCATCAATTAGTGGTAGTACAGAATTTAGTAGTCTGGATTTAAGGGCAAAAACCCATAGATTGATTTTACATTATGATTTTACCAAAATACTTTGTTTAACTGAGCTATTGAGGAGGAAAAAAAAAAAAGGAAAAAGTTATTTATGATGACATAAAGAGATTGGCAATAATGTAAAAAAAAAGGAAGGTGATTTGTTACAGATACCAGAACAAATCAACTGCTGTTTTATTCTCAAGCGTACGCAAAGTCAACTCTTATTGATAGAGGTGAGAAAACACACCTGACCTCAAGTCCTTTTCAGTGGATAGCTCCACTGACTGCAGCAGGACATGTTATTGTTGCATTTCTAATTTGATATGTTCCACGTAATTCTGATCATTACTAGCACCTTCCAAGGAGAATGGTTAAAACTGCTTTGGCATCTTCTACTTCAAAAAATAGGCAAGTAGAGGTTTTTCCTGAAATATATTCTTAATGTAAAGTTCTTCAAGAACAGATGAAGGAACTTTATAGAAGCTGAAAGATTAAAAATATTATTTAATTACCATACTTGTTTTTTAAAGCATACATTATAGTCACAGTTTTCTATTTTAGGTGGGTGACTGAAAAGTCTAAATGTTTTGCAGCGATGACTGGTTAAAAATCCAGTAAAACAAAGTCCACTTCAGTACACTCTTACATTATGTATTATTTGAACTTTTATTATGCATTATTCTGCATACTTTGATCATGATAAACACAGCTCTACATACAAGCTACTCTCTCTAGATATAAATTTCTCCAGTATATTTAAGAGATATTTAGTTTTATCCCATGTTCATCTGATACTCCACATTCTTTTCTGCATTTTGACTTTGGGTCCATTATACAAGGACTTGAATAGCTAAATGGAATCTTTACCATAATTTCAGAATTACAGGAATAATGTTTCAGGTGGTAACTAGGAACACCAAGCATTCTTCTTCTAGATAGAATTCATAAATGTAGATACAAAAGGATATAAAATTGAACACTACATTGTAATGCTCACCAATGCTACTGTCCAATCAGGATTACACCCCAGAAGTTTCACTGATGATGCCAACAAGTGCAAAGTCTCAAAAGATTACAAGCGTTCTTAATTTGATTGATTTATTTTTACTTGAAAAAATATGCCCATAATGAACAGAGTTTCAAGGTTTTTACTTTAGCAAAAATAACTTCTTTTCTACTCCTTTGTTGTTCACTTATTAAACAAGTAAACAGTATTGAATGAACTATTGCCTTTCCTTTCAGATAAGAATTCAAGCCTCCAGAAAGAGTATAAAATCTCCTTTATTGTACAGATGTCAAAA
>JAWWLZ010000094.1:1430939-1441481 GCA_035041345.1 Poliocrania exsul | reverse complement strand
AGGGTCACATTTTGCTTTGTTACATAGTCCATAGATCCTGAGCAGCAGGGAAGCAGGTCTCTGCTTCTTGTAAACTATTTCATGTTCTTCTGTTGTGAAAAAGCACTTAATGAACACTGAATTGCTTTCCAGCTGAAAGAGGGAATGTTGTATGACAAAAATACCACTAAATGCTAAAACAACCTTTTATTGCAGAAAAAAACACTTTGTTTTAACAATCACTATGAATTCCAAGAGCTGATAAAGACATGGGAATGGAATGCCAACAGTATGCATGAAAAAGACAGCTACTTTCTACAGCAATGATTATGAAAATGAGTTATCCACTGTTAAGTTCTCATTTCCTTTCCCAATCACGAACGAATGGGCTGAGATTAAATCTTCAAAGGACACTGGACATGACTGTCCAAAGGGTGGATAAACCTGGCTCTGCAGAGCCTGTGGGTCAGAATGACCCTCATCAGTGAGTGTGTGCTGCCCAAGACCAGCCCCTCCTCAGGTGGGAACATGGCCTGAAAAAGCTTTATGAAGTTGCACCTGCCCTTTTCACTTTTTCAGTATTTGTAATACACAATTTTCTTCTACACAAGCAGTTTGTATACTGACATTTTTTCTAAGTAAGTTAATTAGTTGTATCTATGTTATTTTATGAAAAGCATAGATTAAGGAAATTTACAGACTTCACCTTGTTCCTTCCCTGTTTTTCACTTCATGCTGCGTGGCTGGTCACCTGAACCAGACATCAGTTTTTCTGTTTCCTGGTTAGATAAATCCTAACTTTAAAAGAGGAGAACAATATACGTGGGATGGTTATTTAAAATGTGGGGGTGTTCCAGGAAGTGTTTTTTAAACGTGTTTTATTATAGAGATTTACAAAGCACTGACGACAATCATCTACTGAAACAAACAAATTTAAAAAACATAGCACTGTGGAAGAGCTACTGCATTTTTTAAACTCCTCTTTAACTCAACACTAAAAAGCTATCTTTTCCTTTTAAATATTTGTAACTTTAAAGTATAAACAGTAGTATGTAAATAGTTGTAAAAAGTACAGGATACTGTCCTATTACATTTTATGTCATAAAACTCCTTCAAAGGATAAAACTTGTTATTAAAACATGAAGTAACCAAGCTCCTCATAGTTAGAAATAAAGCTTGTGTCTACTACTGTTTCAGTTGAAGCTCCATGTTTTAATTTGAAATAATAAGCAGGAAGAGATCATGCACTTGCAATTTTAGCATCTCCTTTCAATAAAGAAATATGTATTTTATATTTGAGGTTTTACAGTATTTCTAGGGGTAGGAATAACAAAAATAAGAGGTTTCTCCTTTTGATGTGAAAGATGAATACTGATGTAATTTGAATAGAGATGCCACATAATGTTCTGCAGGCCTGGTGTCATCTACAGTTATTTCCCAGATATTAGGAACTATCATTAAGGCAAGAAGCCAACTTACTCGATAGTTAATTTTTCCTAATACAAAAAAGACCACATCTATTGGTCAAGCAAAGCCAATGTACAGCGAATAGTTAAATGACAATGTATATAGAACAACCAAATGTATTACAGGGAGAATAAGGTACATTTTTTCCCTCAATTTAAAAAAAAAATGTTTACATCTGAGATGTACATTTTGAAAATATTTCAGTATTGCTTAAGGAAGCTCTCACCTTTGAAATAAGAACTAAAATTACTTGATTTTGTGAAACTACACCTTTTTAATTTATTTTTATTCGATGGTTTGTGAAAATTTTTAATATTGGAAAATAATAAAAGGTGTCACAGATATTTCAGTCGCAAAAATATATGAAGGGCATGTTGGAGGGCAGAAGAATTTGCCTTTCAGAGGTTTTGATATATATTTTTAAAGATCCTCCTACTTTCACTGTTGTTAGGTATCAGAGGCATTTCCTTATATGTGATATACTAATGCTATTCTATAAATAATTCTGCAATGTGCAGTATGGCATTAAATGGAGTGGAATGCAACAGTGAGCCCAGTGGAAGCACTCATACATGTAAAATTTTGCAAAGGGCTATTTACTTTTTTTATAACTACTGATCAACTTCTAATCTCTGTTTGTTCCTTTTTTCAGTAAAAGATCTTTGCTTTACCAATGTGTATGATGTATAAGAAAAGCTAAGCCTCAAGGCTCTTACAATGGAAAAAATTTCAATATTAGGGCTATATAATCTAAAATATTCTCTTTTTGAATTCTTTTTTCCTTTTTTTAATTAGAAGTAACAGATACAGAAAATTGAAATATTCAGTGTTTTTGCAAAGGTTGCATATATTTCAGTTTTACTGTGGTAATTATCTCAGTAACACTTTACATGGAGAAGAAAGAATTTTCTTTCCCAGTGTATCAACTATAAGATTAAATTTATGCAATTACATTTCTATTGTTTCAAAACAATGCATCCCTTGCTTTGATATGTATTCCATATATTAATTTGAGAAATAAAGAGAATCCATAATTAACACTTCCACCATGTCACAATTAATGTTGTTCAGCTGGTGAAGCCAATATGACTGAGTGGAGGAGTAAAGTCCCCAGGTCTGCAGGAAGATCGAGGGAACAGGCTCTTACCTGCAGGCTGTTGAAGATGATGAAGAAGACTAACATCCAGAGCTGCCGGTAAGCCATGTGCAGTCCTCCCCACAGCCAGGTGATGGAAATCAGTGCAAAGAGGTACAAGACCAAGGGGATCTCTGTAAACCACAAACACAGCATTTCAGCTGGTGCACCCTGTGAAAAACACTTGTTAAAGCATTACTGAAACAGGGCCCAGTTTTGCTGCCTCTGGCTAACCTTGGAGCTTTTTCTCCAGTGATGGGTAGCCCCTCTCCTGTCCTAGCTGGGTGGGGGTCTCAGGGCTTTTGGGACCACACCCTGACATCAGGAGACCAGCAGAAGGGCACGGCCAGGGGACGGGATGTGTGAGGAGCACTGGGGGCACAGCTCAGCTCAGTAAACTGAGCATGGGTGCTTTGCAGGTGGGAAGAACTCACATGGAGTCAGAAAATAGGAAGAATTTGGAAGAAACATGGAAGAGCTCTTGGCAAGCTCTGCAAGTTTTGAGACAAAACGTGCTTCTAAGAACTGAAAAGGGAAAAGAAGAAAATTATTATGGCTACATAAACTGCCCCAAATCTGGCCAGTTAAAGAATTATATGGAAATTATAAGAATAGCTTATTCTTTTATTTGTTGCTATTTGCCCCTCCAAATCAAAACATAAGAAGGCATTTGAGCCTATAAAACTTAAAGTGACAACGTCCACTCGGTCAAGGAGCCCCTCAAGACAGACTCTGAACTTCATTCACCTTAAAAAATACATGCAGAATCTGTCCTTAAGCACACACACATACAGCTGCATTTTATATTCCCTACAGTATTTACAGCATAAAAGATTTAAGGAATGCTGTCAGCAAGATGTCTGCATGGAGAAAGTGTGCAAAAAGAAAATCAGAATAGTTCTCGCCTGCACACGTTTCTCCCACTGACAGGAGCCAGCCCCTGTGTTGACCATGTTGGCAGCAGAAGTCAAAGTCCGTGTTTGCCAGGTTTGCACATCTCAGGGGCAGAGGTGCTTGGCCAGGCATTGCCCCTCCCTGCGCTATTCATGCAGCATCAGCAAAGTGTGGGGATGTGCTTTTGACAGACATCCTTCCAGGAATAGGCCCTTCAGGCACTTTGTTTAATATTGTACAAATACTAAGTGCCTTCTGAATGTTGGCCATACCCAAAGTCATACAAACATAACATTTTAACAGGATAAAGTGTAAAAATGCCTGCTTTTTGCCACATAAGGGTAGAGGTTGTGACTCTGCTTTTATCTTTTTTTTTGGTAACAATTGCTTCATTATCTGTATTGTAAGAGTTAATACAGAGTTGAAACTTTGGCAGCATTTAAAGCCTCTGCTGTTTGAATTCTCTTCACCCATTTTATTCAGACAATTTGTTGTATTTTGATCAAACAAAAGCTCAATAACTAGAATAAACACATCAGAAAATAGGCAACAAATTCTTTTAAGTTTGTAAAATCAGTACTGCACAAAGAAAAAAGATGCCACTAAATAGGCCTGATATGGACCAAAATAGACAGTCTAATTATTTGCAGTTTCCTTCATATGAAAAATAAAAACCAACAAACTCTTCCCAAACAAACTCAAAGGGTGACTCTGAGAAGATGAACCTTCACTGACAGGACTTTTACTCAAAGTCCAAATGGAAGCAGTTACCTCTAGACTACCTGGATGAACCTGAGCAGATAAGGCTGACATGGAGCACTGAGCTCAGCGTCACTGTCATGTAAATGAAACTCTGTCAAGCAGTTCTGTTGGGTATTATGTAACGAAGCCATGCAGTCCACATTTTTGTACATAGTTATCACACCATTTTTTAGTACTAGGAATGATAGGAGGTTTTATTTCAGGAACAGGCAGTCCACCCACTTTTTAAATACATGTATGTGTATACGTGCATGCATATATCATCATCCTGACTTTTCATATTTCTTTCTCCATGAAATATCTCCCCTTTCCCTTATTATAAGCTTAAGAAACACTGAGAGAGTTGAAAAATTCAATACAGATAAATGCATCTTATGCAGCTCTATTTGCAGTCTTTTAGAGTTGGTAAACATACCACAGTCCAGCTTGCTATTTGACTAGGTGAAATTACAGACATTCCATTTACCAAACAACTAAGTGTATCCACTGTTTCTCACCTCTTCCTCATTGCTGAGAAAAGATTATTTGCTTATTATCTATAAAATTAATTTTTCAGCAGTACACTGTAATCAGTTTTTATGGGCAGTAAAAACTGTAGTTTTACTATAGTAAGGGAACCCTCGGAATACACACAAGATTTTGTACTGTGATTTACATAAAAATTATGATGGTGAGAATTTGAAAGAGGCTGCAATATTCTCATGGCAAGTTTGGATTAGATTACAAAATTCATGAACCAGGACAAGTATAAAGATAATGGAAAAATTTGATTATCTCAGTGGGAACCTAAAAGGAGCTATATTGGGTATGAAAAAAGTTTATCTGGTCTTGCCTTCAACACAGGCAAACAAAGTTGGCCAGATATGATACTTCTCTTGGCAATTTTTCCATTTACAACTCAGAAGTTTCCTGAAGCAGATACAAGTTTGGTGGGGGTTTTTTGGGTTTTTTTGGGGGTGTGGGGGGTGTGGGGGGGAGGTAGGTAGGTGGCGGGTTTTTTCTTTTTGGGGTTGTTTGGTTGAGTTCTGCATGTTTTTGTTGGGGTTTTGGTTGGTTGGTTGCTTTTTTCTATTTAGTAATCTTTAGGGTTGGGTTGGGGGTTTTTTTCACAGAAGCATGCTGAATCAATTACAGTGAACACTGATAGGTCAGAGGAATTATCAGTGCAAGGAACTCCATAGGCACAGTGCAAGATTCAGGGAATTAAATGTCAGCCCAGCTGCGAAAGCTGTCAGGCTTGTGTTTGCTGTTTGGTTTCCTTACAGCAGAAGCAGAAACAAGAAAGAGCAGGAAAACAAACTTGGAACATTTCCAAATAGCTATGATTTCACCTACAGTTGTTTTAAATCTGTAACAAACTAACCCCTCACAATTTTATATTTTGGAAATAAACCTCACAAAAGAAAAAAAAAAGAAAGAAAGACAATGTGACCAGTTTAAAGTCTCATCTTCTGTTTCACTAGAAGGCATCTGAACATGTTCCTGTTCATTGTAGGGAGGTTGGACTAGATGACCCTTAAAGGTTCCTCCCAATCCAAACCATTCTATGATTCTACAGTTTGTACTGACCTAGACAGGGAAATTATCTCACAATGAGTCCATGTGTCTACACCTAAGCAGGCTGTAGCAGCTTAATGAGGTCCCAAAAGAATTTTAGCACTGCAGCACTGTGGTCCTCTCTGCCTGTGCACAATTTCTTTAGAAATGAGAACTGCAACAGTCATCAATCACATCTATATGCCCAAAAGGATTTGAAAAATTGTGATAAATACAAAATTTTAGAACACTGGATGAGAATGCCTAAAATTTATTTGCGGTTGGGGTCTGGAATAGAGTCTGCCAGTTGAACAGTGCTGCTTCAGACACTGCAGAAAAATAAAAAAAAATAAAAAAGAGAAGTAATTTTCCAGTGTCAAATGTATCCTGTGCATCAACTTTCTTCATATTCAGGATACACCTGATTTGGAAAGCATGGGAAGGAGATACCTGCCAACCTCTGCAGGTGACAGCACTACAAGCCATTTGGCCTTTTGGTCCAAGGCTGGGAGGATGGAGTATTGAAGAAGAAAAAAGTGGAAGTAGTTGTGAAGAGGAGCAAGAAGATGATGCAGAACCTTGTAGCGTTCACTGCGATGCACACTCACACTTTTGACAGGCCATCTGATGGCTAGTTGAAGAGATGAGATTGATTCCTATATGGCATTGTAATTTCACCTAATGAAGGGACAGTTGCCATGGCTAACCTCTCATCCCTGTGTAGTGCCTTTTGATTATGAACAAATAATTTGATGGTGCCTACGACAACCTATTTTACCACAGAGGGAAGCAGCAATGGAAATCCTTCTGCACAATTTCAGTCAAAAACTGCTCAAGGTGTATAGTGAAAAGCACTTGAGAAATGCCTTCCTGTTACACATTTTTTTACTTAAAAGTTTGGAAAAGCAATGGATAAGCACTTGGTCACAGAGAAAATCTACTATCTGAATTAACCAACAATACATTTAAACAAAGGCATCAAAATAAGTCATAAGCCCTATGAAACACTGATCAGCTTGTTGCTCTGAAGAAAAGCAGTAGCACCCCTAGGAGCAACTGATAATGAGCTGATATGAACTCATATGAACTAGAAAAACTACACACAGCTTTTATGGACTGCCATCACTGGAACTCTGTATGTTTGATCAAGCAGGTGGGTATTGAATATGGTTTTGAAAGTGGTACCCTCAAAAAAGCATAACTTTCAGTTTGAATTAGAAGATATTTAGAAGATTAGAAGACTATTATTTGAAGATAATACATGGTCTTCTTCCTGGAATAGACATGTAAGTCAAAGAAAATTAAACTCTGTACTCTGAAATTGCCAATTTTCTATTTCTTCTGTCTGTGAAGTTAGAATTACTCTTAACTTTATGTATTCAGTCTATTTCAATACAAAAGTGTCAAGTATGCTATCTGAAGGTTTTCTTCCTTCTTTCCATACCTGATATTATAGATAAAATTCTCCAGGACAATGAATCTGAGCAGTGAAAAATTCTAAATCAAATAGAAATTAATAAAACTGGGAATTATTAAATAACATTAACATTCTAAAGTGTAATTCATGTTTTCTGCAAAAACATATAGATAATTTAACTGTTGAAAATAAAGAATACACTATGCTTTCATAACATATCCAAATGTTTGTATTCTCACCACTGTGTTGTTCCATATTATTTCTTTTTCTATTGCCTGAAGGCTATTTTTTTTTCTATTAAGAAGAAAGTCAGTAAGTGAAGCAATTAAATAATCTCAGTTTTAATGATCTTCTGAGTTTACCTATAAATAATTACTATGTGTCTTCTTAGGCTGATAAACTGATAATGCAAACTTAATTGCTTTTAATAGGTCTTGGCTAGACATGAAGTTCTTAATATAAAACCTGAAAGATCTTTACAAACATTTTTTCCCACATGATTAGGGAGAATACATTGCTTCACAGAATTTCAACGATTTGTGGGAGACCTAAATTAGTAAAATACTTACAGGCTATTGCTTAAGATGTCATGGGGTTAAACTTAGAATCCTAACTATAAAAAGGCCACAAACACAATTTTTTTAAAAAATAAGCTTGAATAACAGTGTTACAAATTCTGCTGACTCTGTTTCAATTGTAAATTTGAAAAAAAGGATTTTGGTAACAGGATTTTGTCACCAAAATATAAAAAAATTAACAAATTTCTCTTCTAAAGTCCAAAGAAGAAAATGCTGCTACCACCACCACCATGTAGTGACTCATGACAAATGCTCTGATTCCATATTGGGAATATCAAATGTGCATAATTTAACAGTATCTGGTACTGAAGGTCAGAAAGATGTTAGGTACATGTCCATGAAATCCAACTGGACGAAACTGTTCACTGATAATTTGTAGAAACAGAGAGCAACAAACTTGTTAGAGTACTATTTTTCATTAACTTATATTTATTGATTTGTTGCTCCTCCTGGCAAGGAAAATTTTGAAATTAAAGGATACCTCCCAAAAGAAAACCACAACTCCCATTAAGCATAAAGAATACATTACTACTACAGAATCATGCCTCTCTAACCCTTCCACTAAATCTCAGGTTTTTGGGAAACTTTCTCACATAATTTTAAGACACTTCAGGGGATAATCAAATGAAAAAACAGGCATCTTATTATAGGTTATGCTATTACTGTTATGCAGGAAACACAGTAAATCCAAGAATAACAGTAAATCAAAATCAAAATAAAAATTTGAACGTACTTTTCTCCACATAATAAAATTATTTTGAAGCTCTGTGCAAAATATTAAATGAGTACAAAATTTGCAACTGTACAGTCACAACTCATGAAAATTAATTTGCTTCTGCAGATTTCTTTAAAGGAAAAAAGCTAATTTGAACATGTAAAGCTCAGTGCAAGCAATCTAAATTACGTAAGTGCAGATGATGCATTAAGTTCAGACCTTAGTTCTTTATTTCAGCTTGTAATTATGCTTGTTCATTTTGTCTTAACTGTATGTGTAAAAAATCTTGGAGGCAAAGATTTGTTTTTCCTCTAATTACAAAAACAAAAAGCTCCTGGAGCACTAGGAAGACTAAAATATTATACCTAATATGTGTGATGAGTATTGCGAATACTGTACATAGATCTTAGTTCAGAAGTAGCCAACACTTGGTTCTTTATTTCTAGATGCATATTGCCATCTCAATATGAAAGCATTCCTGCAATTTACTGTTCCTTTGATTCTCTTAGATACATTATATCTGTCTTATAATTCGAGATAAAGACTTTAGCATATATATTACAGGATAGGGAAGACACATAACTACACGTTTACACATACATTCTCACTTGCAATCCAAAGCCCTGTCCTCAGCATCATTTTTTCTGAGCACAAAAGCATGTTTGGAATGTTCTGCACTTGCATTTTGTAGGCTTATTTGTTTCTTGAGAAGATCAGATGGTAGTAAGTTTTATATATATATATATATATATACACACACACATATATATATATATATAAACAAAAACACACACATCCAGCATGTTCTGTCATGACCAGGAATTGCATACTGCTAAGACAATAAATATACTTGGGCACTGGAACTAGATAACCTTTAAGGTCCCTTCCAAACCAAACCATTCTATGGTTTTATATTAAAGAAGTTTATATGAAACAACATGCAAGAAGGTAACTAAAACTTTACAGCTAAATATCTAAGGCATTATTCATGAAGTTCCCTTTCGGTAACATAAAGTTTTAATCTTCACATTAATTCTGGCATTTTTACAATTGTAGTATCAGACTCAGGTAAGTTCAACTGCATATTTATGGGTAGGGTATGAAAATTATGTCAGCTCAATATTAAATCAATAAATGAAGCTCATCTATTCATAAAGTAATTATCAGAAAAAAATGCAGGTGAATTTCAAATTTAAATGGTTCTGTTATGCTTTCAAATCCTTTTGTGAAATTAGGAAAGGTTAGCAAGCAGTTAGAAAATAAAATATGTGTACTGGATTGCTATCTTGTTAATCTCCAATTTCTATATTTGCGTATTAGGACTGCCAAGAAAAAGCTATCATTTTTTACAAATGCCTATCTCAACCTCCTGTTACTTCAGCCAAATACAACCATCATGCTTTATACCACCTGATTGCCATCAAAAGCAGTTTTTCTTGTTGCAAACTTAAAATAATAGTTAACCCAGAGGCTGTTTATCCAATACATACTTCTGACTTGGCTCCTGTCAAGGCTAACTTTTGAAAAGGTAGCTCTATATATAGCAGAACAGTCAGCCAACAGAACATGTTTGTTCAAACACCGGAAAATGGAATCAGTACAAACTTAGACTCTTTTTGAGCAAACTCAATCCTATCTCTGAACAAGTACACAAGAGGTAGAGTTGGCATTCTTTGTAGAGAAAGCTTCCAATTATATCCTTTAGTTTTCCAACACAACAGATCCTCTTTGCAGCTACCAAGGGGAAAATGTTTTCTTTTAGACAGCATTGTTATTCTGCTCTAGGTAACACAACTACATGGGAGTCCCCTTTAGCATGGGCAACAATAAACTCTCTGCTCGTAGGACAGAATCAAATAGCAAAAGACAGTACTGCTACCTAAGTTCAGCAAGATGTTTTGCTACACCAGACTGTATTCTAATAGCTGTAGAAGAAACTGTGATGGACCTCTGTGATGGAGGGACTGCATTGCTAGATAAGGGAAGAGCAACTGATGTGATCTGTCTTGAATTCTCTGAGGCCTTTGACATGGGTCCATACAACATCCTTGTCTTTAAA
>JAWWLZ010000094.1:1372762-1401181 GCA_035041345.1 Poliocrania exsul | reverse complement strand
CAGATGAAAATGGTCTTTGGAAAAAAAATCCACCATTTGTCAAAAGATTTAGTTATTCTGTTCACTTTTACATAGGATTAAAAACTAATTCAAAATTCTGCTTGTCACCCAATGCCAATAAACACTCTTCAATTACATGCCTGTGTAACACTGGCTAGGCTGTGCCTCACTGCAAGCACTTCCAGACAGCAAAATCCTTGAACTGATATATGACATTACGCTCAAGGACTGTTGGCTCTACTAATTCTGATAATCTGGTGAACACTGTTCTCACTCATCCAACTGAAATTGCTTTCTACAAAGTCATGCCTCATGTCCTTGTTCTGTGTTTGTTTAGCCATATTTACATATCTCACCTCATTTATCACAGCAGAACAGTTAATGCCTAAAGGTGTGAGCAAGGTTGGACTGTTTACCATTTCCTGCACAGTGACATTTGTATTTTGATAATTATAAATTCTTATCTTCAACCGCTTTTGAGGTTCCAATAGTTAATCAATTAAGTAATAGTGGAGCTAATTTTGGCAAATCCTTTCCTGTTGCCATGCTGCAACAATAACCAGTTCAAGAGCAGAATAAAGTGTACAGTCCATTTCCCGGCTGCTCAGGTGGAAAAACAAATGGGCAAGTTGTGATCGTTCTGAGCAGAATGAAAAATAATTTTTTATTCATATACCACTCTAATGAGGCAATGTGAACTTCAGCAAGGCTTTTTTTATTTTAGAACAAGGCAGTTAATGGAAATTACCTTCCCAAACCTGGGATGCTTTTGTTTATGTCTTGATTTATTAATTCATTTAACTTTAGTGATAATCACAGAAGTATAGAATGGTTTAAACTGGAAGGGACCTTTATGACCATCTAGTTCCATACCTCCTGATGTGGGCTGGGACACCTTTCACTAGACCACTAATTAGTGTCCTGGTTCAGGCCAGGTCAGGGTTAATTTTTGCAGAAGCCAGGAGGTGCCATTGCCAGGTCCCAGAGGTTATTCTATACCACCTCACATCATTGCTAGGAGTGGGGGGAAGAGAGTCTCTTCAGGAGAGAAGTAGTCCCTTCAGGGTCAGCATAGTGTGGTGGAGGAGTGGTCACATATTATTGTTTCCATGTCAATTGTTCACCTCTTTCTTGTCCCTGTCATTAGTATTGTTGCTCTTACTGGCTATTTTCTGATCTCATTCCTGTTTCCAGTAAGTTATTCTTATCTCAATCTGTGATCTTTACCTTTTATACCTCTAATTCTCCTCTCCAGTCCCCTACATGGGGAGAGGGAGGGAGAGAAAGCAAGTAATGAGAAATACAAATTCAGGACCTATTCCCAGTCGGGACAACAGTAGCTGAGAGCTGAGTTGATCTGTATTTCAGATGATCTCTTTCCTTTTGGGTCTTTCAAAGTTCAGCAATTATTCACAGCTGAAGACCTGCATCTACAAAAAACGGGATTCCTCCTCATTCTGAGTTTTACTCCCAGCAGCTCTTGTCAGATCAACACTCAGCAGGCACTGATGCCTTCTCTCTTAAGCACCTTTGTCCTGTCACATTTGCATGAAGAGTCTTCACGTCTAACACAAGCCTGAGGCTCTACTAAATGGGACGGGACATGCAAGCTCTTAGGATTTGGCTAAAGTCTACTTCAAAAAAAAAAACCCCCACATAAAAACAACTAACTGCTACCAGCCACACAATTTTTTTGCTATTATAAGTGATTTTTGCAACTTGATACAATGAAAAACATGCAGGAAAGGATGTTGAAATGTTACCAAACACTGAGTGGCCAAAGCTTGAGATATCCCAGTAAACTGGCATTTTAGAACATTACTTTGAACAAAATAGCAAGCATTGAAGAGATCTGAAGCAATTTAGGAATAAAGTGAATGAGCAACTGTGAAGAATATAATTTACAACTCACAAAATAATTTAGACTAGTTAACCTTTGAGAACACCATTAGCCAAAGCCAAGCAGACAAATGCCTGTACTGAGACCATCTACCTGCAGCTTGCTAAGGTCCAGAAGCACAGTGGAGCTGCTAAAGAAGCTAGTAGGGTTCTCAATGAACATGGTCCTGACACAATCCCAGGAAACACAAATAATATCAATGTTACTGGGAGAGAAAGGGGCGTTTAGATATAACCTAATTTGCAGTTCTTGGTTTAGTATGACAGCCTGCATATTGGAGGATTTGTACAATAATCTATGGAGCTGCATATATATAAAGCTGTATGCTATAATAAATGTGCTGTGGACAAATCCTATTAAAATAACAGACAAATAAATGGATTAACTCATGTACTCATGCTAAACATACATTTCTAAACAAAGACATAAAATATATTTTTAAATAACCCAGAGCTTGTTATTTTCACTAACTTAAAACTGGTAATTTTTCTTAACAAATTTGATTGTTCATGGTGTTCCACATTAGTTTAACTGTTTTTTCCACCATTTACTATCATATATCAAAAGAGCAATAGAGCTGGTGAATGGTCTGGAGCACAAGTCTGGATCCACTGAGAAGTGGCTGAGGGAGCTGGGGGTGTTCAGCCTGGAGAAAAGGAGTGGAGATGGTTTAGTTGTGGGCTTGGCAGTAGTGAGTTGACTACTAGACTTGATCTTAGAGGGCTTTTCCAACCTAAATGATTCTATGATTCCATAAAAATTCTGGCAATAATTATAGATACATATACTCCTTATTTTAATTTAAACTCATAAAGGTGTGTTTCCCATGTTATACAAGTCTAATGACTAAAATGCTACTGACTCAAAAAATTACAGTGTAGTTTACATTCGCATTTCACTTGTAAGGAGACTGCTTCAAAAGACCAAATGAGAAATGCTTAGAAGTATTAACGCTAAGAAAAATAGTTCTTCAGTGGTCTGAGAAAGTAGCTTCTTACAGGATGAAGTGAGATGTGGCCATTTTTATACAGTTGTAATGCATATTAGTGGAAAAGGTCTTCCTACTGTTCAGATATATATCCTCGGAGTTGTGACACTCTAGATTTAATAAAAGCCATTTAGGTTTTGCTCTTGCTGTAGCACTGAATTGCAGATACATATATATACCACAATATAATAAAAAGACAGTCTAACTATGAGTTACTTTTACAGATGATTTGGGGAAGTGAAAAAGACTGATACCAACCTGAATAAGCATCCAGCTGAACTGGCAGAGATAAAGGTAATGGGTAACAGATGCAAGGGCAGAGCAGCTTTCTTCTGAGATATGCTGGCTCAGGTAAGCAGAGGCTAGAAATGAAATCTGCAGGGGGAAAAAATGAATACATGCATATTGGAATTAAATAAAAATTAATAATAACAATGAGGGGCAAAAAATCTTTGGTTTGAAAGTAAGATATACACTCAGTTACTGTTTTCAGAGACTCATGAAAGATGTCTTGGACATTTAACATTCATCCAAAAGAAGTTACACTTAAATACTGTGAACCACAGAGCCAACTTCAAACTTCTTCCAGAAAATCTGCTTGTTGAGAAAGATTAATTATTTAGTATGCCCTGAGATTAGCTTAGTTGGTTAGAGCATGGTGTTGATAGTGCCAAGGCTGTGGGTTCAATCCCTGTATTCACTTCAGTGTTCACTTAAGAGTTAGACTCAATCATCTCTGTGGGTCCCTTCTAATTTAGAATATTCTGTGATAAATTAGTGTTTTAGGTAGAATGAGTTACACAGAGTTATATTACTGTGTGATTCAGTATGTTGCTTGCTTTGCTTTACTTGCTCAGTATGAACAGCTGAATTTGCCAAAGCCTTAGGCCCTGAGCTGTGATCTTACACCGAGATATGCTTTTGGCTGGAATGGAGTAATGTTTCCTAGTAATTTTCCTACTAGCTGGTACAGCGCTGCATTTGGTATGAGAAGAATACTGATAGTGCACTGATGTTCTGGTTGTTGCTAGCTAATGTTTATCCTAAGTCTAGGGATTTTTAGTTTCCCATGCTCTGCCTGAGAGCAAATGCTGTCCCACTCTATTAAATGCTTTATTTTTATAAACCTGATGCCTGAAACTCTGTTATTAGAAACCAAGTTTCAAGCCCAAAGAATGAGGAAGCATGCCTGAGAGGGAGTGTGTGTGTGTGAGCAAAGAGTGAAGAGGGGTGCCCATAGGCCACCTGGAGCCACCTGCTGTGAAGGGACCCCAGTCCCAGCAGGGACAGTCCTGAGTGGTGCAAATGTGACTCCCAGAGTGGTATGAGAATGCTCAGGCAGTGGCCTCTCCTGTGTATGACAAGACAACAGAGGGACTTAATATTTATTGTTTAAAATTGTTCCCATGCAACATTAGACACTGGTTTTGTAATTTGGGGTGACGATTTTCCTCCATAAAATTAAAAAAGACATTATCTTCTGATTTGAGTAAATCCCCATATTTTATCAAGTAAAGACACAAACTCAAGAGGCATTTACCGTTTTCAAGTTGTCAGACATGTAACAACGTAACAGCCCATCCCATTAGATAGCAATATTGGACAAAAAAGAGGAAACATTTATTTCTTTGCCTAACACCATCCTAAGATTTCACTCTCACAAGCTAGACATAATTTTTTTCCAAAGATATGCCAAATGTCAAAGGACTATATGTTATCTGGATAAGCAGCTAATGCATTCATTGCCTAAGGAACAAAGGTATTCCAACTCTGACTGCAATGAATGTGGCTAGACAATTCCAATATAGCATTGAAAATTAACATACAACTCAAAATCCTTTAGCTCTGTCTTCTGTAAACTTATTTACAGAATAGCTTTACAAGCAAAATTCATAAAAGAATTGAAGTGTTCACATAAAGAACATTATGTGAACTGATTACCACTGAACTGGTATATTTTTCTTTCTTTGACGAAATATATTATTTTGACCAAGAGCCCATTGACTTGTTAGTAACAGAAATTCATGGGCCATACAGACTCATTTTATATATATAATATCAAAAGATGGGGTGGGTAAAGAAATTAAATTAAATGATTTGGCATAGAAGTGGACACTGTATTTACAACAAAATACTTGCATGGTAGTGGGCAAACCTTACACAGTTTCTTTATTATAAAAGTGCCCTTATAAAGGCAGAAAAAATGTTACCTCACCATGAAATGGAAAAGTAACAATGAGCAACTGGGCAACAAGTGGACTAGAAACAATTATGAGATACATTTCAATATCTAAAGGAAAAAACCCTCACTTTTAGTATTTTATATGGGATATATCAGTCTTCTGCTGGGAACTGGCATCTAACCACGGCCACATGTGTAGGTTTAGTTAGACTAGGCTTTAGTTTCTCATAGTAGGTCCTATGTTTCTGTCTTGGTAGATGAAGGAAGGGATACAGGCTGTCAGCTAACTTTGGACATGGGCTGTCAGCTGACTTTAACTAACCAACGAGATATTTCATACAGTATAACACCAAACCAGATATAAAAGAAAGAGGGAGGTGGTGCTTTCTCTCTCTCTCATGGCCACCACCCTCAGGGACTGCTGTTCTGCGCACCAGGGAGCTGGGGCCCTCACTGCTGCTCTTGTAGGGAAGCAGATGCTTTTCTGTTCACCTTACTCGAGTGTGTGTATATTGCTTTGTTTCATTTTATTTCTTCTTTTCTGTATATGAAAATTGCCTTATTGTAAATTGTAGTTTTGTATTTTTTTCCTTTCCTTCCCGCTCTGGGAAAAGAGGGGCTGCCACTGACTAGGTAAATACTTGTAATTTTGCCATGGTCAAGACTACTACACTACATAACCATTCAGCTATTAAGATGTTAACACACATCTTAATAGGGACTGCTATTTGCCAAATTCTGACCCTGCTAAAACAAAGCCCACTGTCTGGAGTGGGCTAAACATAACTGAAATAGGTTTGGAAATGCTACCTTCCATGATGGATAAACACAAGAAAGTTTGTGTATACAACTCAGTAGCACCAGCGATCTCAAACACTACCAGCAGAAATTCTCCCAAAACTTGAACAAATGTTTCTACTGACAGCAAGCAAAACACAGCATACATCTGGGTGGAGAGGCTTTATCACCTTTTGTTTTTTAAATGTTTGTACGTATGTCAAGGGTAGAAGGTGAGGGAGACAGAGACAAATAGGGGATGAACATACAAAAGCAGACTGTCCTAGTTAGGGGCAGCCGGGACAAGCTTATTACTGTGTGGGTGTAACCAAAACTGTGTTTCCTACATGCTCTATGTCATTTCTGATGAACTGTTAACAATGGACCATTTGAAGCAGCTGCCCAGGGCACATCTGACCCCTTAGCCTACAAGCTGGGTGTTAAGAGAATGCTCTGAGGCACAGGAATGTTTCTATCTTCACACCAGAGACTTAGGTGTTAGCACGTTCATCTCCAGCCTGAGGGGTCATTTCTGCTAATGGGCCATCACATGACTCACAGAGTTAGATCACCCATTGTGGAACTCCCTGCCATGGGGGAGGTACTGAGCATTCCCACCTCAATCTGAGCATATATAATCTTTGGGCTTGGGGACTTCTGGTACCACTCATCAGATCCAGAGCAGGACCAGAATCTTGACAGGACTACAATCACCACTCTTGACCAGACTGTGACCATCATCCTCACGAACAGGTTTTCTCCTTTCCTTTTACTCTGGACTCAGGGGAACCACAGGGGGTCTCAGCACAGGGGCTGACAAACACCATTCTGTCTGTGCCCAAGGGGATTGGGTTGTACTGCTGAGTTTTGTGGGTTAAAATCAAATTCTCATTTTTGAATAATTGTATTTATTGTAATACTTTTATTAGATTGTAACTCTGACTTATAATCTCTTTTTTTTTTTCGTTGGGTTAATTTCTCCTTCAGGTTTACCTTTTAAACCAGCACACAGTGTAATCGAGTCCTGGAAATATGTTTTAACACCTTCTGGACTGCATGTTGGCTTGAAAACATTTTGCATTTATAATCAAAGAAATTACCACTACTAGCACTTTCCTGTGTTTCATGAAAAGTAATTTTATGGATACTAAAAGTGAGAAGTACCTCACTGTATCAACAGTTTTCTAATGAAAACAATGGAAAGAGTCCAAATGTTTGCTAAAAAAGCATACTTTTGATGGAAACAGACTTTTCTTGAAGAAATAAAACCGCAGTATGGCTGGAGTAATCCCTCAGCTAAAAATTCACTGTAATTTGCAGCATTATAGTGTTTTAGATTAAAAACAAAAAAGAAAAAAGTCTAAAAAGATAAAAAAGGTAAAACGTAAAATGTTCATAGAACTGTTATCTTGCATCCTGGGCAGAAGAGACAAATGGGAACTGGATTATAACACCAAAAAAACCCAAGAAGACAGATTTTATTTTTTTAAATGCTGGAGAAGAGAATAGACTGTTCTGACAAATGCTGAGATGATAACATAATGCTTCTTCCTGGTACTTGTCAAGGTGATCAATCTTGACCCTAAACGATCTAACCAAGGTATAATAAGTCACTTAAGTCACTCAAGTAGCAGGCTGATATTTTTGTTAATTAAACTGTGATAGCATATGTTGGACATTAAAATGAGGATACAGCGCATGGAAACAAACCCTTGCAACAAAACAGGGAAGTACTAAACATCTTCTCCATTCTGGACTTTTGTAACAAGACCAGCCTTCAGGAATTCCAGGTCCAGAGACCAGGGGGTAAGACTGGAGGAAGAGGATCAGGTCTAGGAATACTTTAGCAAACTGGACCATGGCACCCTCTAGAATGCACCCACAAGTGCTGAGTGAGCTAGCAGATGTCATTGCAAGACAACTTGTGATATCTTTGACTAACCATGGTGACTCGGAGAAGGGTTCAACGCTGGAGGAAAGCAAATGCCACCTGCTTCTTCAAGGAGGGCAAGGAGGAGGACCCAGACAACTCCAGGTTGGTCAGCCTCACCTCCATCCATGGGAAAGTGACAGAGCAGTACATTGTGGAGGCCATTTGCAGGCACATTAAGGATGAGAAAATCACAAAGAGTAGCCAGCATGGTTAAACTGAGGGGAAGTCATGCTTGACCAACTTGATAAAACTTCTGTGATAAAATGACTGGCCTTGCAGATGACTGGAGAGTAGCAGATATTGTCCAGTAGACTTTAGTAAGGTTTTTGACTCTGTCTTGACAAGATACTCATGGCAGCCTGTAGACTTATGGGCTGGATATGCAGACAGTGAGGCTGACTGAAAAATTTGAAAAGTACTGTATTATAGTTGTCAATGTGACAACTGTTCAGAGCCTTTCAGTGGGTGTGGAACGAAACTGATGAATTCAAGGCACTGCGATGAAAGAAATTTCTTTCAAAAAAAACAAAAAAAAAGAGAAAAAACTTAAATAGGACTTTTTTTTCCTTGAGTTTTATGGCAAACCATTATCACATAATACATTCATTTTCAGAGAATGTGCAACACTCAATGTGGAGGACAAGAAGGTTTTTCTGTTGAAATCCATAACTGTTTTACCATGTTCCAGTCAACTTAAACCACTCTGTCTTAATGTTTTGTCCCAATTTTCCAGCCTGAATATAGTAAATACTGAAAAAATATTTTACAAAGACCTAAGTGTATCTGATGCAACATTAGCTATATGACTCATTCAAAAATTCTAGAAAACAGGAACTTCAAGCATGGATACTGCAAATGTTAAAACCCCTAAGTAGTAAGTAAAATAAACTGTAAAAATAAAATAATAAAGCAGTAAAGCATAATTTATAGCTTTAAGAAGTGAAAAATGTTTCCACGGGGGGAGAATAAATCACAGAATCACAGAATGTGCTGAGTTGGAAGGGACCCACAAGGATCATCGAGTACAACTCTGATCTGAGACCAATAATCTTTCCTATTTGCAAAAAGTGCTGAAAAGGCAGCATGTTGTGATCAGATGGAAAAAAAAGAAAGACAACACCTTGCAATCCTCTAGGGAAAGAGCTGTGGAGAGGGCTAACCCTAGCAGATACAAAAGCATCAAGCAGATGAACAACAAACATTTAGACCCAGAAGAGAGCACAGGACTAGGCCCTGACACATCTGCTCACAATAGTTTCACTTTCTCTTTTCAGCACAAAGCACTCTGCCTCCAGTAGCCGAGAAAAAGAGCCTCCCCACAGGGATAAACCTGCAGAGCAGCTGGTCAACTCCTCTGGAATACTTTGCAGTGTGCCAACGAGGAATATGGCAGTATACTTATGCCCCATTTTTGTAAATTGATGTTTCACAGTATGAAATCACAAAGTTTAGACTTTGTCTTCTACTAGTCATAAATGCCTCTATATATGTCTTACAGAAATGGATTCTAACAATAGTAATTTCATTTCTTTTCACATTAAAACATTTTTCCCCTCTTTTACTCATTCTATTACTTTGATAAAACAGAATTTATTTCCTTGTCCCATGTAGGAAGAGATTGTCTGCCTCTGGAGCACATCTTTTGTTTTATATGCATTTCTATTGAAAAAGAAAAGAAAACAAAGAGCCTAACCACATGCTATTTATGATTATACCTACCCAATTTCAATAGAATAGTATCAAAAGTATATTTTAAAGCGCTGTTCCCCTTGTTGGACTTAATTGCAATGAACAATAACACAATGAACAATGCACAAACACATTAAAACTCTCATGTCCTCACTGAAGTGCTCTTTTGTGCTTTGAATTTACTTTATATGGGTAAAAAAGGGTCCTCCTTGAACACAGGGACACTGCTTAATAATAGTGCATATGAATCATGCTTTTTGTTACTGCTTGGTAGGACAGGACAGCATTGATGTGAGCTAAGTGTTCTTGTGTTTTGTGTTCTGGTATGAAATGCCAGGACAAAAAAAAAACAATAAAGGATGTACAAAAAATTGGGGAGATTCATAGACACTAGCAAAAATTCTAAGTCACTCTTCTTGGAAAAAGTAACAATGCAACACACAGCATGTTTCAGAGCACAGAGAAAAAGGTTATGTAAGTTACAAGGTTCAAAACACAGTCTTTAATAGGGTGAAATGAAAAGTTTTATAAATAACTTTTCATTTCATAATATATATTAATACTGCTAAAATAAGCAGTTTCTTTGAGAATTTTTTTGAAGGCTAAATGACTTCCTGATCAGTAAATAGTTTGAGAGAGGAGTGCTTTATACCTGACACTTGGAAAAAACCCAGACATTGTGGGTTTAGCTTTATTTCTGCCTTCACTTAACTCAGTGAACATTCCTATAAAAAATAGGTATCTTATGAAGAGTAGCTCCAAAGTCTTACTCAGAATTTTCATGCATTGTGTATTTTAGAGACATTTTTTTGTTTATGAATTATTTGCTTCAACTATGTTGATATTTTGCCAGAAGCTTTTAAAACACCAACAGAAATATACACCAACACAAATCAAGCATTCTTCAGCAAGGGCTAACAGGCAAGTTCCTCAGTTCTACTATTAGTTGTAACCTATGACATTAAAGAAATGTTTGCTTATTAAATATTTGTTCCAATATTTGATCCAGATTCCCTCAAAATGTTGAAATACAGCCCAGAGAATGATGAATTAGAGGGTAAGTTCTACAAGAAGTGGCTGAGAGAGCTGAGGTTGTTTAGCCTTGAGAGGAGGAGGCCCCAGGTGAGACCTTATCACTCCACAGCTCCTGAAAGAAGATTGTAGCCAAGTGAGGCTCAGCTCTTCTCCCAGGCAGCTAGAACAGAGGTTGAGAGGACACAGCCTCAGGCTGTGCCAGGGGAGGCTCAGGTTGGACATTAGGAGTAATTTCTCCACAGAAAGGGTGATTAAACATTGGAATGGGCTGCCCAGGGAGGTGGTGGAGTCATGGTCCCTGCAGGTGTTTAAGAAAAGACTGGACACGGCACTATGGTCCGGTTGACATGGTGGTATTTGGTAAAACTTCAGACTCAACGATCACAGAGTTCTTTTCCAACATAATTGATTCTGTGATTCTCTGATCAGTATCATTTTTTGTGATACTTTCACAATAGCTTTAACTGCCACTTTGTCTGTGCAAAAGACTTCATAATTACAGAGCAGCAGTAGGTTTCCATTCCTAACAAAATCAAAGAAAAAATCTTTTGTTTTTTTTTGCACTAGTGGAAAGATTGAGTTTTTAACCCGCAGCAATCAGTGTGAATTAGTAAACTGCATGGTCTCTAACAAGCAGTATAGACAGTTTTCAGATGTGTCTGTTAAAATCATTGCAAGCATGCCAGCCAATACAGATTATTAAATAACATCTTAGACATTATTTAGATAAATAATAATCAGTCACAGTTTTCTGTTCTTTACACACACACATCTCATCTGCAAACGACTGCGGAAAGGAACTAGGTCACTAGTGCTCTGAGCAATAACTTTGACTAAAAACAATGAAAAATGCATTAAATATGCAAAAAAGATAAGGATCCTAGAACTGTAACTACCCTAAAGCAATAGCATAGATTAGACATTAAGTACAACTTTTAGTATACAAAGAATGTTTTAACAGTAAGTTCCAGAGTCTGGTTCAAATATTTATAAAACTCAGAAGTTGAGTTGTCCTGCCACAGACTTTGTTCAGGGCTACAGAATGAGTAGGTGTTTTAAACTCAAACACAGAAACTTTCTTATCTATCTAAAATTTCAGCCCTGTGGTCCTGCTAACATGTGAAAATGAACTGCAGAGAAATTCTTAAGTGAATGGTTCATAAAGGGATCAAATCCACAACCTTGGTGTAATCAGCACCATGCTCTGGCCAACTGAGCTAATGTCAGGGTAAGACAGAAGGACAAGAAACAACTTGTAGTTTCATAAGGCATACAAAGTTATTCCCAAAGCAGGACATCCAACATTCTGGTGTAGATAGGGAGAGTACAGAGGGCAAAGGGCTGACTGCCATTCATCATAAACCGCATACTAAGTTGGAACAGGTTGATAATACATCCACCACTTTTCTCTGAAGATGATACATACATTCCAACCAAAATCCTCTCCTGAGTTGAAACACTTCATTTCTTTGTGCTGCTGCTGAGCTTAATGCAGAGGTGATGACTTAAGGCAAGTCTCATGCTAAATTTAAGAATGGCAAATTAATTCCCACTGCATTCGAGTCAGCTGTGCAAATGTGGGACAGACTACACAACAAAGGATCTGAGAGTAAAGTAGTAGGTGACTTTCTGGATAGAAGTGAGTGATTAAGAGAAGGGCTTACAGTAGCTGTAAGAAATGAACAGGAGAACTTGGAGAACTACTAGAATCCAGTTTAGAGTTTAGACTAAATCTATCAAAGAGCACACAGAATAGAAAACTTCAGCATTCAGACCAAAAAAGTGCATTTAAAATCTACTTGACTAAAGCCTTTCTGTACTCAGACTGCAAACATGTGTGGGACAAACTAACATATCTGGGTTGATTCTGAAAATACCTTAGGGAAAAGAGCCAGAACCTATGGCTTTGGCATGAATTCCTCAAAGACTCATACTGGTATGAACAAGGAGCTTACAGCTACCAGAGAATTGTCAAGCTCTTACCTGAATGAGGAAAAAAATCTATTATCTCACAGTAAAGATGAAATTGTGATTTGCCTCTATTTTTACACCCTCAGGTTGTAGAACTGTATTTTAAGATGAAAATTTGGACTCTAGAGTATAGTTCTGTTAGAAGCCATTTCAAAATTTTATGGCCTTTATATTGCAAGGATTCATCCTCAGAACAGGTAAAAATGGGTTAGTGCAGCCCTACAGTGCCAATCCCACTGCTGGGCAAATCAGACAACCTAGAGAGAAAGCATCATTTACATCAGCTGTAAGCATCTTTGAGACTCTTTTGTGAGGTGCTGGGCTTTCAGTAGAGAGGCTGTCATTATGGATGACACCTGATTGCAGAGGTCAGACACGACACCTGAGAGAGTCTTCATGGGGTAGTCAAGGCAACCTTTAGGGAAACCAGACTTGTGTTAGCATCCAGCAGGATTTGAGCCCAAATGTCAACTTTTTTAGTAACATACCTTCCTGAAACAAAGCCGTTCTGTGATAAACTGAAACTTATTCCTGTTTTTTTAAATATTGCTTATTTTTTATTCAAAAAGAGGCATATTTGGCCTTGACACAGATTCCACTAAATTGTGGCAACAAGAAGGAATATCACCACTAAAGTAAAGTGGGGATAAGATGAATACTAATTATAAGATCATAGAAACAGATATACTGAGGTGGAAGGTATCGACAAGGATCATCCAGTCCAACTCCCAGCCCTGTGTATGGCACTCAAAAGTCACACCATGTGCCTGAGAGCATTGTCCAAATGCATCTTGAACTCAGACAGGCTTGGTGCTGTGACCACTTCCCTGGGCAGCCTGTTTCAGTGCCCACCCACCCTCTGAGTGAGCAACATTTTCCTGATATCTACACTAAACCTCCATTGACTCAGCTTCATGCCACTTCCTTGAGCTCTGTAGCTGGTCACAACAGAAAAGAGATCAGTCCTGTCCCTTCACTTCCTCTCATGAGGATGTTGAACACTGCAATGAGACCTTTCCTTAGTTTCCTGTTCTTAAGCTGAACACACTAAGTGACCTCAGCTGCTCCTCATGTAACTTCCCATCCAGACTCTTCACCATTTTTGCTGCCTTCCTTTGGATACTGTCTAATAGCTTCAAACCTTTCTTGTGTGCCCAAAACTGCACACAATACCCAAGGTGAGGCCACCCCAGTGCAGAGCAGAGTGGGACAATCCCCTCTCTCAACCAACTAGTGATGATTTGCCTGATGCCCCCCAGGACACAGTTGGCCCTCCAGGCTGCCAGGACACTGCTGACTCATTTTCAATGGGCCCTGAACCAGGTCCCTTTTCACAGTACTGATCTCCAGGCTCTCACTCCCCAGTCGGTCCATATATGCAGGTTTGTCCTGTCCCAGCTACAGAATCCAGCACTTGCCCTTGTTAAGGTTCATATGGTTGGTGATTGCCCAACTCTCTAATTTGCTGAAGTCTCTCTGCAGGGCCTCCCCTGCCCATGAGGGAGTCAACAGCTCCTCCCAACTTAGTGTCATCAGCAAACTTACTTAGTATTCCAGTTCTGTGTCTAAGTGGTTAATGAAGATGTTTAAGAGCACCGGGCTGAGCATTTAGACCTGCAGAACCCTACTAGTGGCAAGTCACCTGCCCAATGTCACCCCATTGACTACAACCCTTTGTGACTAATTTGTGAGCCAGTTGATCACCCATTGTGTACACAGTTATCCAGCTGTGTGCTGGACATTTTGTCCAGCAGTATACTGTCACAGACAGTATCAAAAGCTTTGCTGTAATCCAAAAATGTTACATTAACTGGCTTTCCTCGGTCACCACGGTGGGTTACCTTGTCATAGAAGGAAATCAGGTTTGACAAGCAGGACTTGCCCCTCATGAAGCCTTACTGGCTGTGACAGATGACAGTGTTGTCCTCTAGGTGTTTTTCAAGACCTCCCAGAATAATATTTTCCATGATTTTACTGGGCACAGAAATGAGATTGACATGCCTGTAGTTTCTGGGTGTTTTCTTCTTGTCTTTCCGGGAAATAGGGACAACGTTTGCCACCTTTCAGTCAGCTGGGACGTCTCCAGATTCCCAAGACCACTAAATAATTGAGAGAGCTTTTGTGATGACATCAACCAACTCCTTGAGGATTCTTGGATGAATCCCGTCAGGCCCCATAGATTTGTTGGAATCCAGCTCGAGTAGCAGATCCTGTGCAATTTCAGGGTTAACTGGGAGTAGGTCAATCTCACAGCCATTGTCTTCCAGCTCAGGGCACTGAGACCCCCATGGTCTGTAATCTATGCTGAAGATAGAGGCAAAGAAAGCATTAAACACCTCTGCCCTGTCTTTGTTCCCGTTTGTGAGGTGACCATTCTCATCCTGTAAGGGGCCAGTGATACTTCTATATTGCCTATTGCCATTAATATATTTGAAAAAACTTTTTTTTATTGTCCTCCACTCTTCTGGCTACCTTCAACTTCACCTGAGCCATGGCTACACGAACTTTCCCCCTACAGTGGCAAACAGCAACTCTGTATCCTTCTCGTGTCACTTGGCTGTCCTTCAACTGGGCATACACCTTTTTTCATCAGATTTCCAAGCAGCAGATCAAGGAGGGCATCTTTCCAAGCTGCTCCTTTAGGACCTAGTCTGTAAAGTTGTTATCCAGGTTTGTTAGGAATCTTCTGGCCTGGGTTGTACCAGCTGTGTGATGATCCTAGTTCATTTCTGGCAAGTTGAAGTCTGCCATAAGAACTTGGAAAAGTCTCTTAGTTCCTCAAAGCATAATTTGTTGGCGTCATTGTCCTGACCAGGAGGTCTATACTAGACTCCTATGATGACATCCACAATATTTGTTTGTCCCTTGACTTTTGTCCAGAGGCTCTCAACTGTGCCATTGCCAACCGTGAGCTGTACATATTTTTGCCCTGCCATTACTTAAGAAGCCATCCCCTAACATCTTCTGCCTGCCTATCCCTCCTGAAGAGCCTGTAACAATCCAACAGGGCACTCCAGGCTCCAAATTCATCCTATTAGGTTTCACTAATGCCAGTGATACTAAATCTCTGGAACTGGGCCAAAGCTTCAAGTTTTTCTTATTTGTTCCTTATGCTGTGTGCATTGGTGTAGAAATATTTCAGGTGTGGTACTTTGTAGCCAACACCTCATGAAGCAGATTGAGGGATCTGGCACACATTGTTCATCATCATCAAATCTGGTATTTTCCCCTTCTCCTTTCAAACTAGTTTGAAGCTGTCTAAACAAGCTGAACCAGGTCCTGTAATATAACTCTTTTTCCCCTCAGAGACAGGTGCATCCCATCAGGTGTCAGTAGACCAGGTGTTGAGTAGATCCTATAGTCAAAAACCACAAAATTTTTCTGACTACACCACCCTTGGAGCCACACACTGACCTGATGGATCTGCCTATTCGTATCAATATTATTACTTGTTACTAGAAGGATTAAGAAAAGCACTACCTGTGCTCCTGATCCTTCTAGCTATTGTCCCAGGGCCTGAAGTCTCTTACTGTTGCCTTTAAACTTTTATTATTTTGCTGCTGCCAGTTTCAACAATCAACAGCAGGTAGTAACCAGAGGGCCTTACTAGACTAGGGAGTTTTCCAGTAGTGTCCTGAACCCCTGGGAGATGACCAACTCCCCTGAGAGCTGGGTCTGATCTGCACATTGGGCCCTCCATTCCCCTTGGAAGGGAGTCTCCCATCATAACTATCTTTCTTTTCATCCTAACAGGGGTCCTGATCTGGGCTACAGGTAGTGTTGCTTTAGGAGACCAATCCCAGAAGGACCTTATCAGTTGTCTGGCCTTCTGGTTCCTGGGCCTCACACCTGTTGTAGAGCATGCCAGTCCCACTCATTACATTTTCAAATGGAGGAGGAACCTTCCATCCAGGTATGTGCAATGACCCACTTCAAAATTTCATGGAATGTGAGTGAAACTCCTGGTCTCCAATTCTTGTTTGTTTGATTCATTTTCTGTAAAGGCTTAACACAGACTGATTTCTCTCCCCTGTTTCTATCAGCTCATCTCATTTTAGTCTTGATGTCAGTTATTTCTAAATTCTTTAAAGCTTAGTAGTGATGAAGCACTACCCACCCATCCATTCATATTTAATCTGCTGAGACTGCATTTAATAATTCTAATTATGTAAACCACTGACACTAATTTGTAAGAAAAACAAAACCCATTCCTAATAGGGCAGCAATTCTGAACCATCTTCTATTTCACTGAGTCAAATTTAAACCAGAAAAAGAAACTGGAAACATTTAAAATTCATCTGCGAGCAAATCTCCTTGCAAAAAAATTGCTGTAAGACAAGTTAAGTATTTCACATGGAAATAAGATGCTAAGGAGTTTTCAGGCTCAAATATAATGTCCTCTACTGTATCTTCTACAAGAGAAAGGAAACCTTGTCCTATAAAATGACCAATGATTTAATGACAGTAAAACTATCCAGATATCCAGACCATTCTATGTAGCACTAGCTGAGCAAGACAGCAAGCCACAAGAATAGAAAATCATCTGTGACTTCACTGGAGAATTCCCTTCAAATCGTAACTCACATAGAGAATTCAGAGCAATAAATATACATGGCTTAATAATTTTTTCTGAAATAATTTTAAATACTGAGTATGCTCCTGCCACTCAAAGCACAGACAGCAATTTCCTCTTGATATGACAGAGTCAAACAACTACAGATCTAAGCTCTTTAAAAATAGCTATTTGTGAGCTGATAGCTGACTAGCTCAGTTTACATTCCTTCCCTGCGAGGACTGCAGCTCTTCTGCAGTTATGTTGCTGTAAAACTTAAGAGTTGTTTACATTCAGCAGGCCCAAAATGATGAATATTTCTTACGCGCGTGTGGTAATTCTGCTGGAAAAAAAATAAGACACAAAACAGATTTCTGAAAACTAGCTTTGGAGAGTGTGTACTTAAATCACAAATGCAAGGAAAACAAGTGGAGCAGAACAGCTTTGTGTATGGGAGTACATACAAGAAAGCAAACATCCTCTCTGCTTAAGTGATAGTTCTAAAGCAATTAATCACATTTACTTTCAAGACGTGAACAATATCACTTTTTCTGCAACTTTTTTTTTCTAGGAATATGGTATTTTCCTTCTTATCTTTAATTGCAACACCAGGCAAATACAGAGAATGTTGTCTTAAACAGTCACATATCTCAAACATGTCTTCTTTTAGAGATAATTCCTGTATTTTGTCTCAACATTTGGCTTGTTCCTACAGAAACAGGGATGTTTTTGCTGTGACCAAGTGCTTCAAACGTGTCCTATACTTGACTACACTAATAATAGCAAACGCTCTCCTCAGACCCCTCCCATGTGTTAAATTAATCAACACTAGAAGGTCAAATGTGCATGAAGTAGCTTAGGCACAATAATTTATTAACTGAAATGACCTCATCACCACGTTTCAGTTTTCTGTTTCTTCTTAATATGTTCATGCTGTCAATTACTATCACTGAAATATCTTCTGAACTCCAAACCTGTGTTGATTACATGCCACTTGCTTCTTGACACCATAGCAAAACTGAACTTTGTCATTTCAAAGAAAACAATTTCCTTAGCTCCGCAGTGAACCTCATCTGTGGAGGCACATTCCTGCACTCTCCTCCCTGCACCTCCCCCAATTCTGCCACCCATCTCCAGAGGCTGTGTCTGTAAATAGTCCAAATGCATGGCACCAGGCCCTTTGGCACAGTGCAGACAGACTTTGTGCCATGCACGGCCATTGCCCATGTTGTGTAAGATCAGTTTTAATATGTTCTATATGGTCCACACAGATGCGACTTCATCTGCCTTACGCTTTAACTCAGCTAAATATGAACTAGCTTCCAATCAAAACCTGCACAGCTTGACTAACACTGTGTAATACTTGAGAAAGTAAGTCTTGTTGAGAAGCTGAATCCCACATTAGTTTGAACACAAAGCAGCTCCAACTGCAGCTAAGTAGAGCTGGCCTGAGTCCAGCCTGAAGCAAAAGAAGTGTGTATCTATCTCTGCCAGGAAAGGACTTAACAGGCATATCCTTGATCTCCAAGGCCTGACGAATAAAATGTCACTGGATAAGATTAGGTTCATACGTTTCATTTTCCACATTGCACAGCCACCCGGACAGAAGTTTGTAGGAGACCAGAGGAAGGGTTCACTGCCTCAAAACAACCAGGTGGGAAGCTGGGAGGGAAAAGGGTGAGCTCTGTATAGGTGGGACGGCCACTGCTTTACCTCTGCCCCCTTGAGCCTCAGTCAGCCTCTGTTCAGGTCTAAGATGGTGGATCAACCACTGAAAACACTGAAGTGCAGGTGTGGGCCTGGGGGAGGACCCTGGGGGACCGGAGCAGATAAAAGAACAGCAACACGTGTGTTGAGCTGGCACACTCCACTACCCTGGATGTAAAAACAGCTGAGACCACGCTGGATCCACCGATGGTGACCACTTACCTTTCTCTCTCCTTTTTCTTTCTTTTTCTCTCTCTCTTCTCCTACCTTCTTCTTCTTAAAATGTATTGTAAACCAGACTAAAAAATTTCAGTGAATACCTGGTTAAGTGCCTTGTTGTGTCTGGGTAAGTTGAAGTTTTGTGAAGTGCCTTATTTTGTCTGGATGATGTTGTAAAATTTGCCAAGTACTTTATTGTGCCTTGATGTTCTGAAGTTTGCAAGTAAAAATTTGTTATGGAACCTCCTGAAAATTTTGCTGTTTCTCCTGCACACTGCCCAGAGTAAGTCAAACTACATTCCCTAAACTTGCTGAGTGGGATGGTGCATTACAGAGTTCAGGAAAAAGTATTAGTCAAAAAAAAAAAAAAAAAAAAAAAGATAGGGATCTTCTAAAAGTTCCCAGCAATTGCAAACTAGCATGTTGTCTCCTTTGGGTCACTGGCAACTGACAAAACTGATCATGTGGTGAGGTGGCAGATTTGTGAAAAGCACCTAATTAGTAAAGAAATCCAGACGCTGAGGAACACCAGTTACTTGTTCAGTTCTTTATCACTAAAACATTGGCAAATTGGAAAATTTACCTAGTTTCTCCAACTGTAACACTGATGTAATGAAAGATATTATCTTGTCCTACAAATTGTGCTGTGAGCAAAGTGCAGGTACAAGAGTATTACTACATAAAACAATATAATTTTGCATATCCCTCTGAACATGTGTATCTCTATCTTTTACTTGATGGGATGTAAGCATACAGCAAGAAAACACAAAATCAGGCAACTAAAGGACCAGGTGTACAGCCTATGCCAGGCTGAACCTTTCCATCCAGACCCTGATTCCTCACTGCAGATTTTCCTCTCTTTGTCTGACTTGCACACAGCTAGTCACCAAACTCAGAATCCTATTTGGAAGGGATGTCAGTGTGATAAAAAAGCGTAAGTTCTACTTTTAACTCTGCATGATTAGTAATTTCAACCATTTGTTATTGCAAACTATAAATTAATATAATTTTAAAAAGGGATTATTTTCCTATGTTTTATTGCATTTTTGAGTCTTCAGTGCAAATGTAAAGCTCTAAGGTTACAAAAATTAGTATCAGTACAGAAAAATGAGCCCAAAATTCTGTTAAGAGTTTGTCTCTTCCACAGTCTCAAACTTAATACTGTGCTGGTATCCATAGCATATTATACATATTGATGTGACATCTCAAGATAGAGCATCAACTCAAAATGTTTTAGAGAATAAAATATAGAACTCCCTTTCATTTTCTGCTTTGGTAAATTACTCGTAAAGAAAATCCACAAGGCATAGCTATAAAAATTTCACATGAATGAAATTTAAGAAATGTCAGTCTCCTGAGCTCTGGGATTGGTGTGTGGGTAAAGACTGCCTCTCAGTGGACACATCTGTTTGTGTGAAAGCGAAAGTCAGCTAACTAACTGGAAATCCCCCATCATCATATCTCTTCCATTGAGTTTGTCACTGTATAAATAAACAAATGTGACGAAAGACTGCTTTATAGCATTTCCCAAGAAATGCAGCAATTCCTATAATTTACTGTACTTTTGTGACTATTACATTTATCATTAACAGGATCACAGAATCAATTAGGTTGGACAAGACCTCAGAGATCATTGAGACCACCATCTTACTGACCACCACGTCAACTAGACTATGGCAGTAAAGTGCTACGTTCAGTCTTTTCTTAAACACCTCCAGGGATTGGTGACTCCACAACCTCCCTGGGCAGCCCATTTCAAAGTTTTATCACAATGAAGCAGGTTTCCATAACTTTTAGTTTTCTAAAACCTCTTTCATCTAGTTCTGAACTGACCCTAACAAAGGAATTAAGCCAGACTGTTGAGGCATGAGACACAAGGAAGCTAATTGAAAATCAAGATTCTTTAGCTTCCCCTTTTCTCTCCCTTTTCCCATCATCTTCCCTGACTTAAAGTCATTGATTTCCTGTCTTCATGATATCCAGCCTAACAATGAAAGTATTCTATTAAAATTATCTTTAGAAATAGAAGCAAGATACATGGAAATATAAAACCACCATAAGTAAATACAGGAAGGGCCTACAAAGAAATAAACCAGGAGCAACTTCAAATGACATAGAAAATCAATAACATTTTGAGGAACCATATAGAAAAGATTATCTAGCCCTGAAAAACATGACAATATTCAGAAGCAGTACCAGTGTATGTAACAAGTTAATATTTTAGAGTTGGGACAGTTATTTTTCGTGTTTAAATAACTTAGAACTAAGAGTTTATTCTTAAACTAACTATCCTCTAAGAGAAAAAGCTTGTTTGCAATGTGACAGAAGGTTCAAAACCATGTTGCAGCTTAGTTAAAAAACATAACAGATCTTCTTTCCCTCAAAAAAATACTAATCAATTATTAGTAGTGTTATAAGTTAAGGTTTATTTCCCAATATATTTTCCTACTCTGGAAAATAATGTTGGAGGACAGCCAAGTAAAAACACTGCCATGCTGTCTGAAGCAGTGAGTCTGCACTTGGCACCTATGCTCACCAGAGATGTGCCAGTCTTTGTATGTGGACCTTTAAGTTATTTTTATTTGAGAATCTTTAGCGCTTTATGTGGGAATGAACGACCAATTATCAGCCAAATTAAAATGTTCTCCACTTTTCTTAAAATATTTTTGCCAGATAATTGGACAACTGTGCTAGGAAATGTATTTGCAACTTTCAGTATAGAAGCAATATCATTAGCTTTATCGGGAAAGTACATTTAAATGTTTTTCACATTATTTGTATCACTATAGAGAATAATTCACAGCTGGAGGCTGGTTTGTAAGTTTTGAGACACAGGAATAAATCTGTCATGAAAACATGTCAGCATACAAATATGTTTCATGCTCTTAATAAGAACATTCCTTTTCTTCTGAATTTTAATATCATTTTGTTTGAAACTTAAGGAAAGAAAAAGTTACAAAAAAAAATTACAAAGAACTTTGGTATCATTTGCAAGTAGAAAGTGGAGGTGTCAAGATAACTAAACGCTAGGAGACAGCACATACCAAAGAAGCAGGCACTAAGTCTGCCAGTGGTGCTCTGGGTACAAAAAAATATTTCAGCTGTCAGCAACAGACACAAATTTAGTCATATACAAAGGGGAAGAAGAATAGAATTTATAGGAGATTGGTATAAACCCACATATCCAAAGTGAAGCTCTAAGTATGGCATGGTATGGTATACTGCAGTGTGGTGTGATATAGGGTAGTATAGGACGGTATATTATGGTATAGTATTCTATGTAAGACAGAAAGACATGTCTTCTACTGCACCATCTTCCATTTCACACAGTGAGGAAAATGAAATGAATATTGCTTTAAAAAAGAAAAAAAAAAAGACCAAGTGCAGAAAACTATTCTTGCAGTAGTATTCATGAGTTCAGGTATCAAATTAGGAAGCGAAATTACAACAGCAAATGGTGTCAGTGCCAAACAAGAGTTCATCACAGCTACAGATTCATTGATGAGTGAAATTTCTGAAATTCCAGAAAAGATTTGCATGAAAGTATGATTGGCTTTTAAACGTACTATGACTTCAAATGCCTATTTTTCTTACACATTTACAAAACACAGCCCGTAAGTCTGCAGCATTTATACTAGCCGGCACAAACGGTGGATTCCTTATCACTGTTTTTACATGACTAGTGTTTTCTACTGCAGGTAAGAAATAGTCACCACTCACTGAGGAAAGGAGTTGTTTGAGCACAGTCTATTCAGTTTTGACCTCTCTGTGTGACTTGTAAATAAGTATTAAATAGTGTATGTTCAACAAAAAATATTTCATTCCTGCCCTCACACTAGTAAACTACTATTGTTCTCTTTTTTTTTAAAGAAAGGAAAGGTGAAAGAGCTACTCCTGAACCCAGTATTAACTAAACAATCACAGTTTCCAAAGGATCTTATGAGGATTCCATAGAAAGAAATGTTTTTCAGGGTAATCTGAAAACAATTTTCATAATTTCATACTTGTCTGTAGACAGGACACTATGGCTTATGAACTACCTCAAGTGTCCATTACTGAAGTTGAAACTATGAAAAAAAAAAAAAAGGTTAGTTCTTAAAATACATAAATTTACTGGAGTAGTTTGCATTTTGTGGGAGGTTTTTCATTCCAGTATACATAAGAGAAAAACAAAAGACTTTGCAAAATTCTGCTTGTGAACACAAAATAATGTTTCTTAAAAATTATTTCCTCCTCCTCCTTTTACCCCATTTTCCCTCCTCCAGCTAATGGGAAAGCTACCAATGGAACCACTGGCACCAATCTTGCCTGCCTCTGCTCCAGCTGCTAACAAGAAGGAAGTCTTCTTCTCTGAGGAAAAAAGGATAAAGCTTCTGGCTCCAGTATAATTGTTTACAGCTCCCTAAAATATTCAATTACTTACTTCAGTCCTCCGTAAATTATATAAATATATAAGGAAACAAAAGGAGATACTAATGTGTAGCCACAGCATGTTTTCAGCACTGCAAGAGCTACTATAGGAAGAATCTCTCTGACTTTATGGCTTCAACTTCTTTCTCAAGGGAGAAATTTTTCAGGAAAATAATTCATTGCTTGAGTGGGAGTTAATGATATTGTTAATTTTTAGAAAGCCATCATCAATAGTTTAAGAACTCTTTACTGAACCTGGTCAATCAGTAATTATGAGACGGAACTGTATAAGAGAGTAATTCCAAAACTCAGATAAACTTCTTAGTAGCATATGGAAAATTACCCTCTGGTAAGAATTTAGCATCCTATCTACTGTGGAAAAATCTAGGAATATACACAAGAAAATGAGAGAGGGTTCTGCAGACAAGCAAAATTTTAAACACTTTCAAGTGAACTACTTTGAGAAACATAAAATAACTATATTTACATTTACCCATATTAAATTTCAAAGTGGCTACTATTATTTAAGGAACTTTGCTTAATTATTAACATCTTAACCTAACAATGAATAATAACAGTTTTAGAACAGACTAGAATACTGATTGACAAATAACAACCCTGGATAATCCTTCACAGACTTGAATTCCAGCAAGATACTCTCAGACAGTGAAGCTACTTTTTAATGGAAAATTTAACAGAAAACTCAAGCTGTTGTCAATGGGTAGTTCTTAAATTTTAAGGCAGAAATGCCTCCTCAATGCGGAGGAAAAGCAACTCAGAATGTTGAATAGATCTTCACTTTGGCTAGTTTCTCGAAGACAAAATGGGATTATAGAATTGGTAGACAAAAATATATAATTTTTACTAAGAATATGCTTATATTGTGATTATTTTCACACTGAATAAAAAGAGCACTGAACTGGGGCCGAAGTGATCTAGGTTTGAATCATCATTCTGCTCTATCCTAGTATAAGGACTCACAGAAGACAAAGGATGCTTCTCTGCCTCTCACTTTCTCCATCTGCAACACAGAGATTTCAAGTATTTTTAAGCACTTTGTGATGGGCTATGAAAAAATGACACATAAGTATTACATGCTGTAACTCTGCTTAAAGCCTTCCGTCACTTGAAAGAAAAAGAGACAAGTTGTCATGCTTGAGTCATGCAGCTGTATTACAGATCTCTACTGACCTAAGGCTACAAAGATTAATAAGTAATGCCAGAATTATGAGTGGTGGCTAAACAGCAATCTAAATTCCACAGCCAAAATATACAATTATCTTTCACGTATATAAACTTGTCCCAAATTAAATAAACTTACTTCAAAGGTCTACATGGCCAGAACTGAATGTTGTCACCTTTGCAGGCCGCTTTATCAACACTGTCCTTGATGTGTTAAAGTTCACTGTGCTACATTCATACTATTTGTTACTAAACACTAAATCTGGTTCTGTGGGAAAAAAAAAAATCTTTTTCTGCAATGTTACACCCTCTGCCAGAAGTTTACAATTTACAGCTCTACTGATACCATTTGAAACATCAGCCTATAAAAATTAGCATACTATTTTCTAGTGGTGTTTTCACTTCTGTTTTCCTACCATCACAATCAGAACATATCAAGCACCTTTCATAGTTTTCATCTGCCAAGCTTAGCATCATCATATTATTTGAATCACCCAGGTAGAACTGGACATTGCTGCAAAAAGTCTATGCTGAGACAGCAATAACAAGGAAAAGGTATTAATGTCACCTGTTTTGATTTTGAGTACAGTAGAGTAGGGATTGATTGACTGATTGATTGATTGATTGATTGATTAAATAGGGGCAGCAGAAGGAACTGGTCACACATTATCAGGTACATTTTAAGGTAAGACTATCAGAGACAGGGCAGAAAAATGACAGGTCTTGGTGACCAGAGTGGTGGTGTCATTGGTGTCTGATTGTGATGGGTTCCCCTTGCTGAGCTTGGCTCTCTACAGCTCTGTAGAATAAGGATGCTGAATATTTATTTTTATTTCAGTATCTTCAGAAAAGTACAAAAATCTACAGTGTTCATGATCTTTCAGTACATGATCTAAGAGCAGTAGATAAACAGAGACCTTGCCATAGAGATACTTTCTGTAGAACTTGCCAGCTCTGGATTTCCAATGGCTGATCTGGATGAATAAAATGAAACATTTTAGTTTTTATCCATTGGAAACTTTGACTGAAATTTTGAGAACAACATTTCTGTGAGAAAATTATTAATTTTTTTCTGGAGAGCCCTGTTGTTAACCTGGAAATGTCCTGGAGAAAATAAGCTCATCTTATTCTGCAGAATGGTTATTCAAGGGTACCACATATTGGACACAGAAGCTGTTGTGCCCCAACAGCCACTTACATGGGTGAACCCCTTTGAGCAGGCAGATTCTAATTATTACACAACACAAGAAAACCCACAGTCAGCAGGAACTCCTTCATCTAAAATAATCACAAACTATGCTCATCTGACAATCTTTGCTATTCCATTGCTGTCAATCTCTATTTCATGGATTTAAACCTCTGATTTTCACTGTGATCTTCTACGTTTTCACCAATCCTGAACAAATGCATAACACAAGCAAACGTTTTTCGTTGTATAGACAAAACTTACTGAAAATTCAGTTTATGGGGGAGACACATCCCTCTTTCTACTGTTGTTTCACAGTTTTAGCAGTGTGAAAAAATAGCAAATTTTTAATCTCTTCTAAAATTATACAAGCTTTTTGAGTATGATCACAAATTCTCTGAAAAGGGGTTTTTTAATACTCAAAGCACTGCATCCTTTTTAATTACTCCGGTAAATAAATTTTAAAAAATGTTCAAAATCCCTCCAGTTGTGCTTATTTTTCTGCATAAAGCAGGAACGTACAATTTACTTCTTATATATTGTTGCCCTTCATATTCCTTTTGGAAACATAAGACAGGATCATACAGAGAATACAGGTAAGGCAGCATTTGCCAACCAGACAGGAAGGACTGATGGCATATTTTGGAAGAGAAGTCAAAATGGAATTCTGTGTGTGCTTAGTGAAAATGATTTCCTACATTTCTTCTGACTTTCAACGGAAACAGCTATTATTTGATATTTGAAATTTATAAACATCCCTTGAATGATGCATATACAGAGCCAAGGAAAAACAACATCATGGGTATACAATGTACTTTGCCATTAATCATGATATTATCAACTGTTTAGGAAAACACTATTATTCTACACTGTTTCTGTTTCCCAGGAAACACAGTAAGACTGAACATGAAGTAGACCTCAGTTTGAACTCTGGAAAGATATAAAGGTGACTCGCCCATGCACTCAGCATGTGATTGCTGAAAGAGAATGTTTGGGTCTGGAGGTGTTGGCATACACCTCTACGTACTGATAATGAAAGTTAATAAAGCCAAGTGCACACCTTCCAATGTCTCTATTTGTGAACGACTACCAAAGATGCTCTCTTTAATAATTTTTGTTTGTTCTTTTGAAAACTGGAATATTCCTGGCAATAGAAATGATTCCATGCCATATTTTTACCCCTCTCTCTGCAGTGTTTGCAATGAAAGTATGACAAATAGGTTAGCCTCTAAAGTGCCTGTTTGTTTGAACCACTCTAAGATTAGCTAACTTCCTTCCTAAGGAGCAAAAGCATTACTGTTGTGTAAAAGCACAATGTCCTGATGGGACTTTGCTTTGTTTGATGACACTTTGCTTTGTTTGGGAAAAGGCGAAGTAACATATATCACATTCTCAAAAGCATGACACTACAGTGCCAGAGAACACATTTAGTAGGGATGGAAGCCTGAACACATTTGTTTTATTTGCAGAGTCCTTCTTGTATCTGCTCAAACACAAACAAATTCTCTCTGTACTGAATCTGTAAATCTAAGACTACGGATTTAGATATACTAAGTTTCATCAAAAGCACCAAGATCAGCATTGCAAGAACATCAGTCAGAAGTATTTGACAACAAAATAATGCCATAAAAGGGGTTGGAAAGAATACAGTTAGTCTACAGCATAGACTGCATTTCCCTATTGTCCCCAAAGCCTAATGCTTTGAGGCACGTAAGTAAAAAATCAAAGACAGCAAGTGACTTTCCAGGTTAGATAGTTAAAATTCGTTTCTCTCTAAAACATCAACATTACAAAAGATCTCCTCTTTGTAGTATAGAAGTGCACGTTCCCAGAAAGGTCAGGCTTTTCTCATTAGTGAAAAATAAGCTGAAACATACTGCTATTAACAGTTTAGTACTTCTGTCTATCACAGTCACCAACATTATCACAGCTAATCCTCCACAATGGATTTCATTTACTAGTCCTGACTGGAGAAACAGAGCACTAACAATGATCATCCCCACTTCTGTAAAATTCCACACATAGGGATTTTCCATTCTTATTTGCTGAAATGAATACTTAAACTATAGCTGGCAGGAAAAAAAAATCTATTCACAGACAAATTAATCCCACTTGTGGAATATTTAATAACCCAGTCATTAGGATGTTCAGCAAGGACTCAACAAAGGCACAAACATCTTGCTCTTTCTCAGTAAATGGCATTAATTCATTTGAGGAGACTATTCTAATAATGAGCTGCAAAATATTTTATGCAGAGGGGAGTAGCTTAACCTCTGAAAAGGGGAGATGTTTCAGCTGTACATGTGAGCTGTATGAAAACTGACATTACTGAAAAAAGCTTCCTTAAAAAATTCTTAAGCCAAATACAACTTATGCTATTATATATAGGAGAAAGGCAGTGTAAGGGCTGCAACTTTCAAATGGCCAGGTCCAAACTGCTTGTGGGGTTCCACTGAGCAACTCCGCTTTAAAGAACTCTTTTAAACTTCAACTAAAGTTCAAATCCTTTTCCTTAAATAATGAAATAATATTTTGCTTTAAACTTAAGCAAGTCACATAATAATTCAGTTCTTTTGCAGTTTTACATGACACTTTTAAAGCTACATTGCCACTGTGCAATTATAATTATTTCAATCCATAGGTATAATATGTTTCTGAAGTCAGCTAGGGCCAGATTTTCACTGCCTT
>JAWWLZ010000094.1:1362326-1372662 GCA_035041345.1 Poliocrania exsul | reverse complement strand
TGCCTTATTCCCCTGTGTGAGTCACCCCATTGACTTCAGCAGCAAAATCTGTATGACTGGTAACTTACCAGTGTAAGTATGAAGAGCTTAAACTGGCCTTCACTGCTTTGTTTATTTGACATGCATATGTATTTGCGTATATTTTACTGTTTATTAATATAATACTGTGGGAATAACTTGAATGAAATGCATGGGTTTGTACCTATATGCTAGAGAAAGGAGCAAATTTGCAACAATGATCATTTTAAGCTGACATATGTTCTATGTCTACTCTAATTTTCATCACCAGCTATTTCTAGCTATCTATTTCCATTTTCAGTATTTTTACATAGAAACTATATCTGGTTTCTATTCAGTTATCAATAAGAGAGGAGGTAGTTGTATCATGGTAAGCCATCCTTTTAAACACCTGTGCACCAGATTAATGGATTTATCTTGGTATTGCTCCTTATGGCTGGAGTATAACTACTCAGATCTAGACTCCATGGTAAGCCAGCAACTACTAATTTGCAGGACTAAGTGCCACAATTTCAGATAGTCCCTCTACTAAAAAGTACCCATTTGTACAAAGTCTGCTTTCAGATAGTGTGAACTTTGCAGGAAAACCATGGGCATCATTCAGTTTCAACATTTTCCATTAAATATATTATTATTGATGTAGCCAATAAAAAACAGGTAACAGGAAGCAAATTTAGCTACCATTTTTGACAAGTTTCTGCTTTCATAAGATCACCAAAAAGATGTCATGTTTTCCTTGGATATTTACAGTTTTTGTAAAGAACACCCAAACAGAAGCCTATTCCACTTTCAGTCTTCAGCAAGACCAAGTAACATAACAAGAAATTATGAAACTATCACATTTATGTTTTTCTCAAATATATTTGATAAATCTAATCAGATTACTGCTACATAGTGTCAGGAAAACAGAGCATGTCGCCTCTACTGAGCAGAATGTTGGGTTTTTCTTCACTCTGATAAAGAAAAGCCACCCTAAAGCTCAGCTATTCATTAGATGAACATAGGCAAGACGTGTGGCTTGTAAACACCATGCAGGTGAATGAAAATCTCAGAGTGGAAGCAGAAATAAATGTACCTTATATTCTTGTTCATAGTCATAGCAAAGTGTGCCATTGGCTGTCACACGGGATGCCATGGTAAACTTGCAGTGCAGAAGTGGTTTCATGTTAACTGGCTATGCAGGGCACTGAAAATGACCTCTCCAAAACAGCAGTATCATAAACATAAAATAAATAAAAAAATTGGAGAACCTTTATATGTGATTGCAAGGCACAGAGTAGAAGTGAAACAATATGAGTTCTGTCAAATCAAGGTCCCATTGCAGTAGATTTAGGAACTACTCGGCTTATCAGAAGTAGAAGCTTTAGCGATGATCTTCAAACAGTTTTTTGAACACTCTTGGATTGAAATTTCAAGTATTTATATTTCATTTTTGCTAAAATAAATTGCTTCAGTAACATTCTCTCTTCCTGCCAACAGCAAAATCCCTGTCATACATAATGAATGTAGGAAAGTCTGTTTGGTCTTCATATTAGGTTATTTTTTATATTATTATTTGATTATTTTCAATTCAGGACCCTAGTATCATTTTTGGTTCTGATCCATGGTATATCCATCACATGGTGAACACATGGGACTCATGTGAAGTAGATTGGCAGCACAGCAAAAAGGGCATCAGGGAAAACAGGGTACAAGAGAGTGGTGTGCAAAGATTCCCTCTATGGAGACAGAACAAAAAATCTGAATCAAAGCAAGCTTTTAAAACTGACAGCTGTGGAACTGGAGCTAAGGAGACCAGTAACCTATCACTGACTGAAACACTGCCTGGATGGCCAGGTGCAAAGCACACTGGTGAACAGAGTTCAGTTCAGTCAACAGCAGTGGTGTTCCTGAGGGTTCAGGTGTGTTTAATGCCCTTATCAATAATCTGGACGCAGAGACCAAGTGCATCCTCAGTCAGTTTGTGGATGACAGCAAGCTGGGCAGGAACGTTGATCTCCTGAAGGGCAGGAAGGCTCTGCAGAGGGATCTGGACAGGTTAGATCAATGGGCAGCAGTACGAGATTCCACAAGGCCAAATGCCAAGTCCTGCACTGGAGCCAGAACAACCCCAGGGAGCACTACATGTTTGGGGAAGTGTAGCTGGGAAGCTGCCCAGCAAGAAAAGGACCTGGGGATGCCAGTTGACAGCAGCTGAACATGAGTCAGCATGTGCCCAGGTGGCCAAAAAGGCCAAGGGAATCCTGGCTTGTCTCAGAAACAGTCTCAGCAGGACCAGGGCAGTGATTGTCTCCCTGTATTCGGCACTGGTGAGGCTGTACCTTGAATTCTGGATATAGTTTCGAGCTCCTCACAGCAAGAAAGACATTGAGGTGCTGGAGTGTGTCCAGACAAGGGCAACAGAGCTGGTCTGGAGCACAAGTCTGATGAGGAGCAGCTGAGGGAGTTGGAGGGACTGAGCCTGAAGAAAAGGAGGTTAAGGGGTAACTTTACCACTCCACAACTACCTGAAAGGAGGTTGCAGCCGGGTGGGTATCTGTCTCTTCTGCCAGGCAACTAGTGACAGGATGAGAGGAAACATCCTCAAGAGGAAACATCCTCAAGTTCTCCCAGGGGACATTTAGATTGGATATCAGGGAAAATTCCTTCACTGAATGGGTTATCAAGCCCTAGAACAGGCTGCCCAGGGAAGCGGTGCGGTCAGCCTTCCCTGGAGGGATTTATAAAACATGTAGATGTGGCACTTGGGGACATGGTTTAGCAGTGGACTTGGCAGTGCTGATTTAACAGTTGGGTTGGTGATCTTAGATTTCTTCTCCATCCTAAATAATTCTATGACTCCATAGTCAGTTCAATCAGAATTAAACTCTACTTCCTTATTTTTTTGCTTATTTTCTCCATGGAATTAATTTTTCAGAAACTTCATTTTTTTCAAAGAAAATGTATCTTTAACAGCGAAAACTAACTAACTCTTTTTCGTAAGTTGCTTGATTTTTGCACAATGTTACCTCATTCTTACTATTTTCGTATTAATATATCGCTTACAAAACTATGTGATGGCCTCAAAAGATTAAACGTCTACATTCAATACACAGAATTGAATCATCTGCATATCTAGGATTTTTTCTAGGATTTTTTTGTTCTGTCAAATTGGTTTAGGTTACTATCTGGGATCTTCTTTCCAGTGGAGAGAACAACTCATTACAGTGAATTCTAGAAAAGTTCATTTTATTTTATATTATTTATTGTTTTCTAGAGTGGATTATTTAATTAGTGCTGTTGTAGAGATGAAGTTGGTTTTGTTCTCATATATATATATATAAAAAAAAATAAAAAGTAGTCCCTGAAATGTATGAATGCAGGTATTTCTGTGTATGAAACATTTTCTTAAACAGCTTGCTGTTTTTTTGGTGGAGGGTGTTGAGGAGACTTGGCAATATCTAAATGATGCCTAAAGGTAGACTTCATTAAGTTACACAGGAAACGAAAAGCCTCACTGCAAATTAACTGAGACTGTCAATTTAAATAGTAAAGGAAAAAGCAAGTACATGTGAAAACCAAAATGTTTCACAACTTCAAGGTATCTCAACATGGTCTATATTTAAGGAATTTACAGCATATGTTACAAAATTAATAATAAACTATTGAAGCTATTATGGCATATCATTGAGGCTATTGCCAAACATTCTCAAAACTAGGCTAGATTATTCTCTTTAAATACTCAGCACAGTGAGAAAAGACAGTCTTTTAAATGCAATTAAGGCTTTGTGTTATGGAGAAAATATAATTAAAATGCTTGTCTGAGGTCTAGGACTTCAGCAAATGCCCAATATCATCATAAACACCCTGTGTGTTGTTAAGCAAGCAATATAACCTAAAAACCAGACTGCAGTCCTAAAATCTTGTACTGGGTCCCTCCTTTGAATTAGGAGTCTGACGTCTCTGTCAGAGAGATAACTCCCATCAGACATGCTGCAAATGGTTCTCAAAGGTGGACAGAGATGAGACAAGAAGAACATATATTGGTGCATACTAGGCCATGCTGAGGTGTGTCTTGATCTCATCACTGCCATGATGTCCCATGAATGTACTTCACAGCCCTCAGCATTTTGAGCACAGACTGCATAGAGTATGTTCTCCATCAACAATTCCTGTTCTAGGAAATGCAGAAGGAAGAAACCTCTGTAAAAACTATTCTTCTCAGAGGTGAGGCTTGCAATTCAGAGTTGCAGGAAGGTGCTGATATTGATACTGCACAAGTCCATGGGATCTGATGAGATTCATTCATGAGCCCCAAGGGAGTTGGCCGACAAAGTTGCTAAGCCACTATCCATCATTTTTGAAAAACTGTGGCGGTCAGGTGAAGTTCCTGATGATTGTAAAATGAAAGTATAACCCCATTTTTAAAAACGTGGAAAGTCCAAGAACTGGGGAACTACAGTCAGCCTCACCTATCTGCCAGGCAGGGTCATGGAGCAGATCCTCATGGAAACTATGCTAAGGCACATGGGAAACAAAGAGATGATTGGTAACAGCCATCATGGCTTTTTGAAGGGGAAATCATGCATGGCAAATTTGGTGACAGGATTGAAGCATTGGTGAATGGAGGCAGAGCAACTGACATCATCTATGTGGACTTATGTATAATGTTTGATACTGTCCTGCATGACACCTCGTCTCTAAATTGCAGGGACATGGATCTGATGTAGGAACTACTCAGTGGATAAAGAACTAGCTGGATGACCACAAGCAAAGAGTTATGGTTAGTGGCTCATTGCCCATATGAAGACCAATGGTGAGTGGTGTCCCTGAGAGGTTGGTACTGAGGATGATATTGTTCAACATGTTAGTCAATGACATGGACAGTGGGATCGAGTGCACCCTCAGCAAGTTCACTGATGACATCAAGCTGTGTGGTGCAGACAACATGCTGAAGAGAACAGATGCCATCCACAGGGACCTTGACAGGCTTGAGAGGTAGGCCAATGCAAACCTCATGAAGTTCAGCAAAGTACAAGGTCCTACACTGGGTCATGGCAACTCCAGACACATCTATAGGTTGGACAGAGAAGTGATTAAAAGCAGCCTTGTGGAGAAAGCCTTAGGCATGATGGTGGATGAAAAACTCATCATGAGCTGGAGTGTGCACTCACAGCCCAGAAAGCCAACCATGGCCTGGGCTGCAACCAAAGGATTGTGGCCAGCACATCGAGAGAGGTGATTACCCCCTCTACTACTGTTGTGAGACCCCACATGGAGTAATACCTACAGTTCTGGTGCCCCCAACGTAAGGATATGGAACTGTGGGAGCAAGTCCAGAGGAGGGCATAGAATCTGGGAAGAGAACTGGAGCATCTCCCCAACAAAGAAAACAGGCTGAAAGACTTGTCTGCTCAGCCTGGAGAAAAGCGGGTTGTATGGAGCCCTCACAGCCCTCAAACTTCTAAGTATCCAAAGGGGGCCTACACAGAAGCCAGAGAGTTCCTCTTTGTCAGGAACTGTAGCGACAGGATGAGGAATAACAGGTACAAATCAAAAGAGGGGAAATTTGGGCTGGATGTTAGGAAGAAATTTTGCACTGTGAGGGTGGTGACACACAGTATCAGGTTGTCCAGGGAGGTTATGGATGCCCCAACTCTGGCAGTGGTCAAGGCCAGGTTGGATAATGCCTTGAGCAAACTGGTCTAGTGGGAGGTGTCTCTGCCCATGGCAAGGGGGGTTTAGACTTAGATCCTTTCCAACCCTTAGCACTCTATGATTCCATGATTATATATATCGTGTTCAGGAATTAATTAGGGTTCAGAGACAGTTTATTCTATACCTGTGAGAGGATTAATATTTTTAAACCCCACAAATTTACAGATGACAACCATGATGCAGGTTAGCAGTTTTAAGATGCACCTAAGAAGTGGAAAGATTTGGCTTTCATGCCCTCCTCAACCTGTGGGTTGGTATGAGGGGGCAGACCCACATCTCTAAACTCTGCTAACTTTAACATGAGGCTCTCCTGCAGTCTTTTAAGCAGGTATCAGAACCAGGCTCTTCTCTCTTCTAAATGAGTGCCCAATGCATTCAGCCACAGAGTCATGCTCCTTCTTGCTCCCACCCTTTGACCTAAGGAATTCTGATTTCTTTTTCAAGCTGGCACAGCATCAAAAGGTGAAGTGGAGGGAACCTCCCACCTAGACTAGCCTATAGCCTGGTAGTCAGGTCCCAAGATGAAATGAACCATCTTTATTCAGGATGAGAGCAGGGCATGCGGAAACATCTTAACTTAGGGTGTGTGGTTTATGTGGAATTGCATTTCTGTATTAGTTTCACTGTTAGGGAACTGACTATGTCTGACTGTCAATAACATTCACAAATCCTTGCTTGGACAAATGCTGGTTATAAAAATGAACCTGTTCATTGATAGGTACATGGGGAACAGGAAAGAGAAATCAAACAGGCATCAGTTACGATAGCAGCACTGGGACATTAGCATCTTTGCTGCTGTACCTCCTTCATAGTCACAGTTTGTTTGACAAAGCCACGGAATGCAGCACTGTTGACAAAGTCCTTCTACGATTGCAGTACTTGGAAGGGAAAGGCAGATAAGCTGAAAACTGGCATGTTCTGTTTATGGTAAACACGACTGAAACATTAGCTCCTGTGGCAACAGATTGAATAAACAGGACCAGGTATGCTAAATCCTAGTAATGTTGGCAGGTGAATACTGCTTGAGGCTTAAGGTGGGGCAACTTTTCAGAATCATTGGCACACACACACTGAGCCTTATTACCTTCATTTATTGAACTTGGCACATGCTGGCATTGTTTTTGAGGGGGGAGTGTCTTGGAGGGGTTGTTTTTTTGGGTTTGCTTTTTGGGTTTTTTTGTGGGGGGAGGAGAGGGAAGGTTTGGTGGTGGTGTCATTTAAAAAAAATAAAATAACCAAGTGAAGACATATGAAGGCATATGTCTGAGGCATACATGTTTGAAGTTTATGAAAAAAGAAGCTGGTCAAAATCAGATCACTGTATCTCAGCAGAACATACTGAATGAAAAATTCAATGAGCAGAAGTTTGAATCTGAGATGGGAAAGAAAGACCAGACATAAAAAAATTACATGTTTGTAGGTTCCTCTTTAGACCAGATCCCCAGCACAATCTGTTACAGATAACAAAAACTTTTATATTCCTCGTACGTTCTAGTATGTTAGCACAGCACGTTGCAGTGCAGTACAAGTTTTCTTTCCAGGTTTACCTGCTTCTAATTTTCCTCTATGTGCTGTCTTATCCAACCTGGACATCTGCCAAAAAAATGCTCCCTAATCTCCTCATATACTAGTAACAATACACATGCAAAGAATGAGTTAGAAAAACGCACTTAGAACTGAATGGCAAAATTAACAGTTGATAATACACTGTCAAGTAAGCACTTGGATAACTTCTGAGCATCTGACATTTGTGGGCCAGAAACAGTCCTTAAACACACAGACATTTATGTAGAACCATTTTTGATAAAAAAATCCAAACCCAAATAAGATGGAAAAATACTGTATTTCAAAACAGTTCTAACCTAATGACCATTTGAAGTGCTTTCAGAGAGTAAATGAGAGTAAAAGCATGAGAAAACTTCAACAGAAGCTACAGCTCAGGATATTTACCTGTCTGCTGAGTCATTCTCCTTTATCCTAAAGGGCCACCTCAACCTAGTCTCTGCCTATACTGCACAGGGTTCCTATCAGACTTTCTAGTTTCAGCTTTCCATTTTTAAATAACACTCAGTAGAGCCAGGTTTCGGCTCAATCTCTTTTTCTCTGTAACTCTGGTCAGAAATAACTCCAAGCTTTTTATTCTAAAAATAAAATAACGAGATAAGTTTTCAGAAAAAGTCTACCTGCTCTAATCTTTAGGGAAGATGAATACAAAGAAATTAAGAAAATAATAATGAGGTTTTCTCCCCTCAAAATACTGCAAGACTTGTTGTTAATCTAATTCCTAAATCAACATTATGTTCATTTTAAGTCTACATTCATCAAGTAATTATGTAATTATTTCCAGGTTTCTGAATTAATGAGGAAACTCTGGATGTGATATATGATATATATTCAGCATTTTTGCTATTGCACGTTTTGACAGACAAGTTTGCAAAACAGAATGGCAATTTATTTCTATAATATAGTACTAGATAATCAAATAAAAATAGGATTTCGTGAACTTTACATTACAGCCACTTCAACAAGGCAAAGTAAAGGTTAAAAAATATTAGTAAGGGTGAGAGAAAGGTCCTAGAGAGTTATGTGCATTCTACTTTTCAGGCAGAAGACCTTGAAAAACTGAAAGAAACCCCTTGATTGCAGTTAAGTGATTCAGAGAAGGGATTTCATAACTCCTGGGCAGAGGAAGACTGAGGGAAATTGAGGCATTTGTGACAAGGCCAAACAAGTTAACTCTATTATTTTGAATTCCAGAAATATAAAAAGAAGTATGTGGCCTTTACTGATAAACTATAGATTTCTTTACCGAAGCAGAAAATATATTTCTGTACATGCAATGTGCATGTTCAAATGTGGCTGGCCAAAGATTTGGTGGGAAAATTCTGAACTTTCTTCAGAAGCTGGTATTTAGGTAGATTTTTTTCACTGATACGTAGGAAATTGAATAATAAATATTATTCTAATAAATGTCTAATGTTTGGTCCTTTTTTCTAGACAGTTAAAGCATTAGTCAGAGTATTTATCACATACATAAAATGCACTGCAAGTTTTCATTATAATTTCACTAGGAAGACGACTTCTAGAACGGAAATATAATACACTTGATGCAGGGAAGATTCTTATTATTTGCCACAAATAGTTCCTTAGGACAAATGCTTGCTCCTGAAGTATTTCAGTGGTGTTATAGTTTTGTGTTTAGAAAGGAAACCTTACTATGATGCTTCTCTCCCTTCCTAAGAAATAGTTTTTCTTTAACCAAAATATCTGCTGTGAGATAGTAAAAAAATAAAAACAATAAAATTATAAAAATAGTATAAATTTTGAAAATGCATTCCTCCTTAGATTTCAGGTGGTCAATGTCAATAATATTCATACAAATGAAGTATTTATCACGATAAAGACAATTTGGTAAGAGAAGGAAAGGGAATCAAAAAAAGCGATACAAAAGCAATCATTCACCACCTCCCACAAGCAGGCAGATGCCCAACCAGTCTCCAAGTAAGACTAACCACTGCCCCTCAGTTTTTTTCTCTAAATAAAATGTTACATGGTATTGAATACCCCTTTGGTCACCTGGGGTCATCTGTTCTTCTGTGTCCTCTCCTGCCTCCTGCCCATCACATTCTGCTTGCCATGGAGGCAGTGGGAAAAACAGAAAGCCTTGGCACCACACAAGACCTCTTTAGCAAAAGCGAAAACACTGGTCTGTTATCAACACTGCACTACAGAGTCTGTTATCAAGAACATTAACTTCATCTTAACCACAGCTATTACAGTATACTGAAAAGAAAACCAACACACACAAAAAAAGGAACATTGGAAGTACTGACTCTTATTTCAGCTATACAAATACACACACAAAAACACATAAACTTTTGTATGGTCTATGTGTAGAACACACGGTGATAAGAACATCAAATACACAGACAGATCCACTTTTTTTTCCTGTCCCACTGTACATCAAATTGAGAAGTGGACCAATTTGCTATAAACTAGACTCAACAGTATAGAAGTTACGGATCCTTGACATTGGCAATTTCACTAGTATATTTTATTTCTTTCCAAGGTGCTGTCATTTGTAAATATTATCAAACATCTCACAGAAACATATCATATACCTAGGAGAGGGCATTAGATCTTTTCTAAGTATCAAATTGTCCAATCCAATTTCTTAATTAATGATGTAACTTGCTTTATCCTATTTTTTGTTATCAATAGAAAAGCAAATTGTGGATGGTTCTGCTGACAGTGAAAATCCAAGGTGGAGGCTGGTGTACGACAGGTATAAAAAGTCTAAGCAGATGAGATTGAGAAGAAATGCACCACACTGTTAATCTGAATGTTAAAAATTGAATCAGAGTGTATCAATGACACATGCACACTTGCTAAGGTGTTTAACACATGGGTCCGTGACAGCCCAAGCCATTATGTCCTAGCAGTGCAGTACAGCAGTACATAAATACTACCTGGTGCTCAGAGGAACACTTTGATCATGTCTAGATGGGCATAACTAAGCCTTGACTTCTCAGTAGAATTACCTGGTTGGAGTCAAACGCTATACTAGCATAGCTGTCCAGTTTGCAAGCCTAAACCAGGGTCAATGAGTGTTATCTTTGAG
>JAWWLZ010000094.1:1343865-1354492 GCA_035041345.1 Poliocrania exsul | reverse complement strand
TCTAAGGGGCCTGATCCTAGGGAGCTCCGCTTGCCGCTTTCCTAGCCTTGCTCCTGGAAGCAGAAACCTCTCCACTGAATCCGTGGAATTTACAATCCGCTGATACCCCACAGCTGGACAGAGGCTAAAAGCAAGCTTTAAGGAAAACACTTTAGTCTCTAGGTGTCCACTTGATGTGCAGGTAAGTCTTGTTCACACAGGTAAAGGAAAGAAAACCTGCAGTCTGAGATGAGCAATACACCTTTCTAATTTATCAATGACACTTGACCTTCCTGAACAGTACTGTCTGCCATAGGCTGTTACTAGAAGAAGCTTTGCAAATCTCAGATACAAAGCACTAGCCTTATTAAAAATTCAACACTGTTCATATTGTGACCTAGCAAATAACTTATTTCAGTACATATACCACAATTAATCCATCTATTTTATTCTATCTTAAGAAAATCCACTTAATTAGTGAGTAAATGATAGCTCATAATTTTCTAGACTATTTAAAGCATATTAGTTGGTAATTATCAAACAAGGACATGTTCTTAACCTCACTAATTTGTTTCTTTCATTTGAAGAAAATAATGTACAATGGTTAGTTGAAAGTCTTGACAAGTGGTCATGAAAGAATATTAGAAAGCAGAATGACAAGCCTGAGTTAACATCCCAACACCATTTTTCTTCAGACTACAAATGTTATAAATTAAATTACAAGCACTCTACCCATTTATTTTACTTTACAGAACTTCAATACCATATAAAAATTGCTTTTCTCTCCCCTTAAAAAATGTAATAAATTCATCTCATGTTTTGAAAGCACAATATGGTTGAAAGCTACAAATTTTTCAATTCTTTACCTGTATTGCAGCTCAAAACTAGGATGGTACCAAATGAAGTCTTACAAAGCACTTATTTTCTATAGTTTGGTTTTCTCTCAGTGTTTGACTGTGGTTGTGTGATATTTCAGGTTTATTAGGCAACCCAGGATTATTTAGCATACAAGATAATTCACTGCATGTTAGGACATCACCAGCACAACTTCTTCTGGGCAATTAAAAATTAAATTACGGAGGGTTATGAAATAAACCAGCTACAATGCTTACATTTTCATCACTGATGGCAAGTGATGACCTCCAAAGTTGGAGCCATCTGCTATGTATATAATCCCAATCAACAACGCTCAATAACTTTAAATATTTTCAAAGGGTAATATGATACAACATTCCGTAGAAAGTTCATGCAGGAAAGAAGTCTGCTGGCACTAAAGACAAAGTAGATTCTTTATACTAAAAATTCCTCATGTGAGTTCTTTTCTTCAAATTTCTGTTTACAATGTATAGCACATTGCAAGCATCACAAACACTGCCAGACTTCACAAACTGATGAAGCTGCAAGTGAGCAACCCAAATATCACTATGAACTAACTAAGCGAGCAACAAACTACTGAAAAATAAATGCTTGCATTGATTTGGTTTTCCTTTAAAAATGCTTCCAGTTTTGAAAAACTATATTAACTATTTTGCCAGTAATTTTGAAAAGGGAACACCTATTGTGTTATACAGAGTTAAATTTTGGCAGACTCCTGTAACATTTTGAAGATACCATGTCAATAATTTACAAGGTTAGAAAAATAAAGTGCTTCTTTTTCCCTTGATAAATGGACTTATCTACTGGAACCTGACATTTATCAGGCTCACTAATAACACCTGTACATCTCAGCATTTCAGACAAAGAAAGCTTTTGAAGATGCTTATTCCTGGGGTGAAGCTTGGTAAGGACACTTGCCATTGTGAAAACTGGAGGAATACATGATACATGTATTTGGGTAAACAGCTCATACTGGAAAAATGATATGCTGTCTTTCCTCCTCCAAAAGTGAATGGCCTCAATATAAAGATAAAAAAAATTAAACCTGAATGATCTAAAGCTTTAGGCAATGCTGTGAAAGCTACCACAGCTCTGAAGTAAGAATGAGTGTCACACACTGCAGCAGGGTGTTAGAACCAAAGGCTGTGAACAGCTATCTTCAGAGAGGTCTCTTATCCCATTTTATTGCTTTTCAGTGCATGCATTCTGGACCTCTAAAGTAGACTGAGCTTACTAAGAGTTTGTCATAAATCTGAAGAAAAATCTTCCAGGTAACAAGAGAGTGAGAGTTTGGTGGGATATTCCTGGTAAATCCTGGTCCAAGCCAGAGCCAGCCAAGCACAGATGCACACTCAGTCCATGGCTATTACTGGATTTCTAAGGAGTGACTTGTGATAAAAAGACCAGTTTTCCACTAATTCTTCTAAAGAGAAAATCAGCACAGCCTTACATTTGCTTCCTACATCAGGAATGATCTGTTAGTATAATTAGGAGCAAGTTCACCTTTGATTTTATCCTTTGGCACTCCTGAGCATGCAGGGGTAGAACAAAGATTACTGTCGAAATGCTAGAAGTGTCAAAGCTAAATTAATTTACAACTAATAAAAAAACATAACCAAGAATGCATTAGAAAGCAACATTTCACAGGGTAAAGGAAGATGTGTGACCTTTTAATCACTTAATGTAAAGGATTTTATAACACACAAAGTGGCTGAAGAGCTAATGCTTTAAACTTATTATTTAAACTATTATTTAAACTAATTATGTGGTCAACTTCCACTCCATCCAACTTCCCTATCTGCTTCTATTCCATTCCTTTTTCAGTGAAACCACATTTATGCAAGGCTTTAAGAAACCAGTCTGATGTTGACAAAATATATTGTAACAATGGATAGCATTTACTATCAAATATATCCTGAAAGCTTTTGTTCTTCAAAGGTGGGAAGATGAGCTACCCAATAATAATTACCCTAAAGTGATTAGTTGCCATCATGTCTGATCTCATCTTATAATTATGAGCTGCAAAGTATTAATGCCATATATTCATCTGCATATAGTAGAAGGCAAGGCACATGTTTATACAAAATACAAAGGACAACAAGGACATTACTTTAGCCTGTCCCACATCATGGGTAGGACTTGGTGTATCACAATGACTTAATGACTTGGTAATCATTCAGATAAGGGTTTAGGAACACATTAACCACTCATCCACCCAAAACTCTGCTACAAGGTAAGAGGTTGCAAGGATCTGCAACAACTGAAGAACACAATTAAATGTGAGGACAGATTTTATTATAGAGTTTCGTCTTTTATCTCCCATGGAGACCTTTTAAAAATGTTCATGTAACTCTCTGCATTTGCCTCTAAGTATGCTGCTGGATCTTGATCACAGATTAGACTCAAGCACAACCTTGCAATATTTTAAAAATACTTCAGAAGTAACAAATAGCTGTAACTATGAGCCATTTTTGAGTGTGAATTTGCATAGAACAGACAGTGCTGTAGCTATAATTTTCAGTTATGTATTTCTCTGTCTGCCTCTCACTTATTTTTGGCTGAATCATGCATAACTATGAAAGTGGTGGTGGTAAGACAAAAAACTCTGTGTGTATTTGATTTAGAGGACTGATGTATTTTCATGGGATGTATTTATACTGTATGCCTACTTGATCCTTGTTTTCCCAACTTTGTTCACTGTGGGAACATACTGTTTAAAAACCAGAAGGTCACCTATCAAGAAGCTAGGCTTCAGTTATCATTTTAGAAATATTATTTTTGGTCTTAAAAAGAGAAAGTGTTTCCTAACATTCTCAAGACTGAGTTTTCCTGATTTTGAATGTGGATGCTGTAGACCACAGGAACCCTAAAAGGCATAAAGAGGCTACCCTTAAATTAATCTGGTATAACACAGTGAACATGTTTTTATGACCCATTTGCCACCTGCTTCTACTCAGTGGTGAAACACCTGTGCTGACTGGTTGGAACACAGAGCTCTCTATCACACCACAGACTAGAGAAGAATATGTCCAAAGCTATTGCAGGACACAACAAAATGCTTGTAAGTCTTTGGATGCAGGAAGAACCAGGGATAAATACTGGGATAGGGCTAACAGTTTGCATCGCAATATCAATCCTTTGAGAGAAGCAGACATTTTGTAGCCCTGGGTAAATGATGAGATGGTTAGGTATTTATTTGATTTAGTTCTGTTTGTTTACTCATGGAGAGGCAATCTTGAGACTTTGAACTCCTGTGCTTTCCAAACTATTTCTGCCAGCTGACCCACAATTACTGACTAAGAGAAGATTCCTATCCCATGTCAGATGTGAAGCAAAACAATGTAGTTAATTATCTCCTGTATACTTGCTCTGCTCCCTCATCTCTGAGACACACATAAAATTCTATGTCCAGTAAATGTTCCGGACACAGAAGTCAATTTCTAATGATGTACATGTCTTGTTTTCAGTTGGTTTCTACTCCTTCACCTCTCTTAGTCCAAACAGATGTTCCTGGTTCTTTCATTTTCTTGGAATGGAAATATGGAAATATACCATATCCCATGATCAACCATCATGGTTTTCTAAGCCTTTTTCCCATGGCTGAACACGGTCAGCTTAGTTTTTAATTTTTTTTTGTCATATGAATATATAATTAAATGCTCCTGGTTTCTCTATCTGGCTAATATACAACCCAAACTCATCGTTAATTATTTCACTGATCATTCACTGACATTCCCAGCATTTATGGTTTTCCTGGTAATTTTTCAGAATCTAGTCAGACCTACATTTTTATTACTGTCTTTGTTTCAAATTGTATTTTATAAATACTGATATTATCTACCTGGGACAATAAAAAAATAATCTAAAAGCAAAGTCTGTCTTGTGTTATAACCTGTTTGTTTAATTCTTATAAATCTCCATAATGTAATTTTCAAAAGGCACTTTCTATACCAACAGGGAAAAATGACAATGTGCACAAAACCAGATCTACCAGCATAAAAAATTCTAATATAGCCTGCTGATTAAGCTACGAAAAGTTATACAAGTGTAAACCTCAATCATTAGTAAGCTGTTATTTATGAAAATCTTATTCAGTTATTTTCAAAAGCACCCCAATAAACTTTGAACTACACTTGCCATAAGCATCCTGCAAGGTCAGGCTCTGGTTTCATGTATACAAATAATGAATCCAATTAAGTCTGGAAAATGCCTTGTTAATCTACTGTGTATGGAACATTAACTGCCTGGAAGATATGAACAAGTAGGTCAGAAGAAAACTGTCAAAAACAGAAACAAAAAGATCCTTTTAAAACATTTTTTGTATGTGGAAGCAAGCAAAGTGACAGTCATAGAGTAAAATGGAAGCTAAATGTTCAATGGTTAGTGTAATCTTAATTAGCTACAATGGAAAATATTGAGGTGGTATTGTTCATGAATACCGATGGATTTCTTCCTCCAAAAGGTAAGTTAAGAATGTTTTGGAAACTTTGTATTGACACTGCACAGCTGTTGCCAGGGCCTGAATTTATGGGTAACAGCAACTGCTGCAATCCTTCTCTCTATCAAGGCAGGGTTGAGAAAAGCCCTCAGCAAGGAAAGGAGCAATGGGAGATTTGCTAATTAGGAGCGGGAATAGGTAAGTACTTTTTCATTAAAGCAGAACACACGCATGAGGGGACAGAACAAAGGCAGCTAAAGAAAGGAGGCAGAAGATGGGCGAAACAGTTGAAAAATTACAATGAAGCATGAAAGAGATAGAGGTAGCAGTATAATCTGCCTCACAGTAAGATACCAAGAACAGCACTGAATGGGCAACCTGGGAATGTTTCTATCTGTTCCTCTCTGTGTGTGGTCTCCAACTGCTTGTGATGTTGGGAAAAAATAAGGTATAATGAAAAAAGAGCTGGAAGGCATTAGCTGATAGAAATCTCATATTCTTATACTTTAAAGTGATAAACAGAAGATTTTACTGTTTGCAATGAGGACAGGAGGTGTGAGATAATGTAGCAGCATTCTAACATATGTTATGGCATTGCTCATATATCTGAGTTTTGGCAAACGCTAGGAGATAATCTATAAAAATACTAACAGCCTGTGCATTAACACTATATGGTGGCTCAACATCAGAAAAGTGAACAAGGGTGGTAAAGTAACATCCTTTTGAATAGCAAAAGAAAAAATATATGGATACTACCATAGGTATAGGTTATCCCTGAGAGATCAAAATCCTGTGTTGGCTGATGACAATGAATAACAAAAATTATTAAATTGAGTGTTTCAGGTTTATTTCTTACTCCACGTCTAGAGCACTTCTTGCCCTCTCTTCATAGGGTTGAGGTATTTCACCTCCTTCTACTTTTCCACACTTCCTAGACTGAGACAGACTGTAGAGATAAGCTCTTAGAGCACCTCCACTGCCTCAGCTTTAGCTCTAAGTATCCACAGATGGCATCATGTTCATATCAAATTTCTCACAGCTGCGGCAACTTGGCACCTGCTGGAATTGCACAAGCAAAATGACTCCCTCTGCTGTAGAAAAGAGAGACATTCTGCGATAAGGAGTAACCTATTCTTCCCACTTCCTCATAGGAAATCCAGGTGATCAGGGAAATGCCCAGCTATTGTTTCACGGTAACAGTCCTGACTCATCGTTTTGTCCTGTTCAATACATATTCTGATGATTGGGTGCCCCACTTCTCGAGTTAAGCATTTCTTGACTCTCAGATTCTGAAGGACCTCATATACCTTATCTAACACTTGAGGACACCTGATATATATATATTTAAAATGCATGCATATGTATGAACAATACAGATTCTAAAGTCACTGAAATCTTGATATAAAATACAGTTTCTTCCGCTACAAATCTCTAATTAGCTCCACCTTTGACTATCTCATTCTTAGATATTGCAGACTCATGAGTAGTAACACAATGTAACAGAGATGGGCCCTCAGAGCCTCACAGATCATAACACTGTATTACTTTGCTATAAAAGCATTAGATTCCTCCATTCTGAAAATGTCTTTTATGTAAATCCAATTCCCAAATAGTCCTACTTATGACTAGACTGAAACTGCTTGTGAAAGAAACTGCATGAACTTCACACTGTGCTCTGACTTGGTGGGAACTACTGCAATCAGCTAATAACTAACTAAATAATTCCGTTTGCAACCTAATAGCATGTCACTGGGAGAAAAGGTTTACGTCCTAATACTTGCAATGGTAACAAAGATGAGACTCCAAGAGTCACTACATGTTGTATTATACTGGAACACGTTTTCAGCAGGTCTCGGGAACATGCATCACATCTCCTGGAACAGTATGCATAAAGCAACTAACATTTATTTACTGTGACCACACAGATGTTATAAGCAGCTTACCCACATGATCATGCTTATTGACGCTAGTTTCCTTTCTGACATTCCCAAGTGTCTCAGCTAGCTGTAAGTCTCAATACTCCTCTACCAGAAGCAGAAATCTTTTCCACTGTTAGTAACATCTGTAGACTCCTTCCATAACAAGAAATTTTAGACATTATTATCCCAAAGATATTATCCCAAAGATAGGAACATTGACATCAAGGGTGGAAGAAGACTACTAATTACTCATAATTCTTCTTATTGAAACATTTCACATTGAAGAGTAACAGGATGAAAAATACTAGCATTGAATCAAATTGCTAGAGTGGGCATCACTTTTAGACCCCTGGGTCTAGTTTCTTTCTGTTTCCTCTGTGCCCTCTCAAGCCTTATGGGTAAGGGCTGATAGTATGACATTCAGCATTATTTGCTGCTGCCAGCTAACAGTGAGGAAATCAAGAGCAAGAAAATCTCAGGCCTAGTTTTCATCGCAGAAAATTAAGCAAATTTTCTCAGCCTCTGAAAGTGGGCTCTAATGTCATAGTAATGCATAAAACTATTTGTTGCTTCCTATTCTGCAAAAGTCTCCTATTTCATATGGGCCTGGAGTTTAGTGAAGCTCTGTACCAGGCTTCTTTAGAAACAGTCCTTTAATTAGTACTTCCTACCAGCTGACTGAATGGCTGAGGCTTACCCTAAGGGAGGACTGAATAAACATGAAGACCTCTCTGCTGCCCGGAGAGAGGCAGTCACCCAGCCACTCATTTGCATGAGCTGTCCTGTGGTGGATGGTACAGAGAATGACTCTACACACCTCATTTTGAAATATGCTTTGCATGCTCCATCCCCGCATCCAGGTTGCCAGTTTCTTTTGGGCCTTGATAATGTATAGGGGAACATGAGAATTTCCGTATTTTGTAAGAGAAGCGTCAAGATTCAAAACAGCACAGCAGAAGTAACATTTCACTCAATGCAGAGCTTTCACTTTCATACAATGGCAGAAGCTACAGGCTCTCTGATCATTCTTTCATTCATTTATTTATTCAATCATTCATATCCTGCTCCTTAATCACCTCTTGGAGAGTTCATCATATCTTTAAAATTTATCTTAGGGCAGAATTGTGTTTTCTATTTTTCTCCAAATCTGAGTAAGTCCAAATAATAGAACAGCAACTCTACCAAGGCCGCAGTTCACAATTTTTAAATAAATGTTTAACAATTTTTTAAAACTAGGATTTTTTGCAAAATTGCTCCTTGAAAGACATAACTGACATGCATGTTTGTATTTTTGCTCAGGTTGAAGAAGACATATTTTTCAAATATGTAAATAGAGAAAGCATAATTCTGCATCACACATTTCTATCCAAGTCAGTGGTAGGATCAGCTTGGCTTGCCATCTTGGTAGTCATTGCAGACATTACAGTAATGGATGATGATGCCAAGTTTTAGTGTAGTTTGAGGACTGGATAGATTAAAAAACATAATCATTTTGTTTAACAAAAACATGATGACATAGTTCCCCCTATGACTTTTTTTTCCATTTCACCATTAGACTTTAATTTTGCATCACTGGCCAGAATGGCAGGCCATTTGTACACCACTATCGCTGTAAGCAGCTTGGGAATGTTCAAATATTCCAGAGAAGTATCTTCTACATATATAAAAAGCAGCTCAGCAGTGCACTTATGAAAAATCTAAATAGAGAAATTAGCATAAGTTTGTGTCATTTGTAATACTCTGCATGTACTATAGTGATGGCCCTGGAAATTTAAAGTGGACAAGATGTATCAAGCAGAGTATACAAGAATAAGTCATGTATAAAGTGCTTATTCATGCATTCTGTCTGAGAATTCTCAGGCAAAGCACAGTAGCCATAACAGTAGTTCCTATTCAGATTGTAATCAGGTTTACAGTTCTTTGAAAAGAAGAACTTTATTCATTAGTATGACTAAACTGAGACACTGTGAAGTATGTTTTCATACTTTGATTTTTCGAATACACAAATCTTTTCCTCAATTTACTACAAAACTGAAAGCCTTAATCCAGCTTTTTTTTTTTTTTTTGCTTTGAGTATTTATAGTATTGCTGCATGAACTTATACTGGAAATGAATGAAAATGTTTTACAAGTATCTAGCTTCCAATGAGTTTCACCAAACACTTGGTGAAACACCCATTTTTGAATGGTTTACAAATGCTCCATTAACTCTGGAAGCTGTAGACACACCATGAATGACAGAAAGGCTGAATATTTTGAATCACTATTCCCCATCACTGACTGAGAAATGAACCATTGAGAGCAACCACAAAGCAGGCACAGCCTTGGAACAGCAGCTGACGGGCAATGTGCTGAAAAGGTCTGACTGCCATCTATAGATATGAGTAACTACTGCACCCTCAGCAATTAAAAAAAACCAAAACAAAACAACCCAAAACTATAAACCTAATAAACACCCAATTCAGACATTAGATGAAAACTAATTTTCTAATTATCTAATTAGCTAATAATCATCACTTCAGATATATATAAAGCAGTCAAACGAACATGAAAAATTTCCCAGTTTCAATTTTTTTTCTGGTAAAAATGCAACTATACACAGAAATATCAGCTTTCTTCATCCTTTAGAGTGGCTTGAGATTTAATAATTACAAATCCAGTGTCTACTACTGCCTGGACGTCACCAAATAAAAATGAAAAATATTAATTTTTTTTCCTTGTATTTAAACTATGAATCATTAAGTGCCAATTTTCAGTTAGTAAATTTACAGTGAAAACTGTCTGAAATAGCTCCTCTGAGTCATTAGTCAGCAAAACCACAAAACTTTTAATTACATTGTAAATTTCTAATCATATGTATACTGTCCAAATGCTTGTACGTGGGTATAGCTCCATATACATAATCTATATGGAGAGTCTTCTGTTAAATTCAGGTTTCCTAATCAGAGTAGTTCACAATATGGAGAACATAAGCCAACATATCACAACACAAGTAACTGTATAAAGATTTTTCTTCAGCTGTTCAGATCAGCTAGCAGAGCAGTTCAGTTCACTCTGGTCAAAAATATCCACTCTTTTCATTCTGCGTTAAAGCAGCTTTCCCTTTTTTTGACACCTGCTGACAAGCTGTCTTTACTTTCCCTCCAAGCTAGCTCACCGTTAAGCTGCTACCCCGTGACCCTCCTCTTTCACATTTTGTTCTAAACTTGCAAAATCATTGCACGGCAAAAGGAAAAGATATCAGGAGAGCCACTGATTTCAAGGCTTCAGGATAAATAACAAAAGGACTTTGAACCATTCTAAGTAGTATCTCTGTGATTAAACTAAATTATTACATTTGCACACCACACTAACTTGTTCACAAGAATTATCCCGCACAGGTCAGAATTTAATATAAAAGTTCAAAAGCAGTGTAT
>JAWWLZ010000094.1:1326144-1337213 GCA_035041345.1 Poliocrania exsul | reverse complement strand
ATACCTCAGGACATAGGTTTGGTTAGAGTATCCTTCTCTTAGATGGATGGCCTTACAGGGCTAAGTGAGCTCCATCTCCCCAGGTTTGGAGTTAGAGTTATCCCTCTCCTAAGATGGTTGCCAGGGGGCTGATGAGCCCATCCTGCCTGTTGACACACTTTGTCTGACCCTTCAGCTGAGACCTGTCTGGCATGGGAGACCCTACCAGAGGCACAAACCACTGTCATCATAGCACACAACCTCATGAGGGCACACAAACTTTTCCTCCGTGACAGGGGGGTGTCCCTGGAGAAGACTTTTTCATATAGGTAACATATTTGATGGTAGCCAAGTCCCTTCTCTGAAAATGTAATTTAAATTTTCTATATAGGTAAGTTGCCATGTATTTCCAAAACAAATTAAAGTTTACTAACCTTTCTCCTGCTGATCCACACTTTATCCCAGTCAACAGAGAAAACGTAAACTTCTCAGTCACCTCAGCAAGCAGGCTATACCCCCGTGTGTCCTCACGTTTTGGGCTAGCCAGAGCACAGAGTATCTCATAGAAAAGACTTCTGCTTTTACTTGTGAGTAACTGTTTTTCACCTACACTTGTAACCTAATGGGAAGAAATCATTTAGTGCAAAAGAGTCTGCTTGTAACATTTCCTCACATTGAATGGTTTAGTAGTACCCTCATTGTGATTCCAGTATTCATTCTGAAAGTTCAGTATATTTTTCCCACATTCTGATCACTGCTACCAAGGCAGAAGACACAATTTGTCAAGACTATATAAAGATATGTTTACTAGGAATTTTATTATTAAAGAAAGGATGTGGCATTTTTCATTTTTTCACAAACCAAAGATTGCTGAGTCCTGAGAATTTTTTACATTATTTTCTGTGTTGCAAAAATCATAAATGAATTAATATTGTTATAACACTTTGTGTCTAGTAGGTGTTTAGACACTTTCCAGCTCCTGTGTTAAATGTGAGTCCACAAGAGACAGAAAGCCACAAAACTAGTCCATAATTTTCATAGAACTTAGTGCAAAGGTTAAGTGCTCAGCTACCCTGGCAACCCAATTCCCAAAGCTGCTGCAGGAAAAAAGGATGGTGCCTGGTTAAGAGTACAGCAGACTCCAGCTGGCTGTGCTAGGATTTGCTTGTGTGTTGACTGCAGCTGTAAAGATATGAGCAGGACTCGTGCCAGGGCTAAAAGCAGCAAAGATGTGGTCTGGAAGTCAAGAAAACATAAGCTCTATGAAACCAAAGGGAAAATTTTGCACAATAGAAAATGTAGAACTATAGGTATGTACACAAAGTTAATACTAGTCAACCTTCTCAACCTATTTGATTTCTGATTTTCTTGCCATCATCCTAAGCACCAGAGAAACTCCTTCCTTGTTGGAGGGACTTCACAATTTCTACTTTTACTTTTGCAGTCTATGCCCCTAAGTCACTGCTGTAGATGTGATCTGCCCTGATTTTATCACATGTGTTACTATACTCTTATAAAAGTCATATAATCTTATTAAAGTCATGGATCACTTAAGAAAAAGAAGGATATGTTTACCTTATCTATTATATGCACCACAGCAGTAAGTTGCTCTTCTGTAGTTTCTGTAGCCACTTTGACATTCAGATTCTGAAGGATTCTGTGTAAAATGGTGTCATCAAGAGGCTGATGCAGTTGATCAATCAGCCCCCAAACTGGCAAGGAGTCCAAATCTGAGACAATGGTGACATTAGAAATACCATACAGGTCATCTACCCTGGCACCGCCTGTGGGATTAGAAAGTACAACCTGGAAACGTTTAGGAAATGGGTTTAAAGATCCTGCCTTTGGAGTCAGGGTCACATCCAGGAATGCACTTCTCTGTCCATGTTCAAAAGTCAATAAACCTTCAGATCTGGTAAAATCTTGTCCTGCCACAGCTGGAGATATGAAGGTCCGACCAATAGGTTCAGGCTTTTTTAGCTCCTTAAAATAAACCAAAAGAGTTTTAGGAAACAGTAAGATAGATGTAATTGTTCAAAACCAGCTGCTGTAGAATACATGTACTTTAAAGGGGTAAAAAAAAAGTCCTCTATCAAAATGCAGCAATGGATTATACAAATATTACATTAAATGAATTATCTCCCTGAATTAGCAATCCATCAAACCCAGGAAAAGAATTATATACATTGCCAATAGTACTCAGCACTGCTCTCTTTCTTTTTCAGAACAAAACCCACAAAACTTTTCTGTGTGAATAAACACTACAGAAATGATAGCACATTTGTGAATTCCAGAAGGGTCAATGTAAGATTATGACTGCAGCATAAACCCCTTTAGTTTAGGGTAGAGACAGGCATTAAACATACATAAAAAACTAACAAAAGCAAAACAAAGGTTTTGGAAATCTCTGTCCAAACTATTATCAATTGATATTTTCTGTCCTGGTATATATACTTAAAAGACAAACAATCCATTTAGTTCCAAGGCAAAGGAAACACCATAGAATACACATGCAAGGTAGATACATGGATTTACCTAGGAGTGCTACACAGACTCATTTCCCTGTGAAGTAGCACTATTTTTATCTTCCATGAGGTTTGCAGATACTGGTTCATTCTTCACATTCTTTTTCTTTTTGTCAGTTGCCATAATCTTGACATTATGTCTGGTAATATAATAAACTTTCCTTATATGGAAACTAACTTTCTGGGATATTATTCAACTGTATGATTTTTTTAAAATTATCTATTCATTTAATTCTGTGCAGCTTGCGTACTGACTCTTAAGTAAAGGTCTCTTACTGAAAACTGAGGATTTTTATTTGTGAAATACTAGACCACTTTTGAAAACATTTAGCTACGAGAGTTTATTTATGGAAAAAACCCAGCATTTTCTGAGTTCACTGGAGAAGCTTGTAAATCAATGCAGTACATATCTGTTCAAAATTGCTCTAGACACAATCGCATCAGCCGTGCAAATTCCAGTAAGAAGTTCCCTTTTATTTATCCTTTCCCGCAGAGAATTAGGAAACAGGGAAATAAATGATAAAGAAAGAAGTAGCAAAGGTCTAAGAAACTTCTGTAAGGATAAGATAAAAATCAGTTTCCAGTTACAACCTTCCTGCCTGCTGTGGTCTCTTATTTTAAAGGTACCAACAATACCAATACTTTAGTTCTTGGCCATGCACCCTCAAAACCTACGTACGTTCAAAGAAGGGTTGCTACATAAAAATTAAAGAAGGATAAGGTATTGCCCCACACATTTTAGCTTAAATAGACACTGGACAGTAACAATTTCTTCCCTATTTAACAGCTAAATTATGGTCCATTTTTAGCTGGAATAAATGTGAAGATTTGTTACCGTGCAATCTAACCAAAACACTGGCCGGCTACTGCATGATAAATGCATGGAAACACCATGCAAACCTATGTGGTTAAAAGAGATATGCTTGCAATATAACAACAGCATGCAGAACTTTTTAATATAAAGGGTGAGTACATAATTACTCACCCCAAAAATGACTCTTTTAGACATAAAATCACATATATTCAAAGCAGATCAGGCCAAGCACTACTCCAGTGAGATGGAAAACTTGGAAGAATCCCTCTTGCAGCCTGTGCCCTGATGTTGGATTAACTACTACAAAAGGGAATGCTCAGTTCCACCTTTGCCTTGGACTTCCTTACCCCATCCCTACACAATGTAAGTTCATCTCTATACTCTTCCTGGGTCACCTGTCCTTGCTAAAACTGTCTGTGAATTTGCATCTTTATCTTCACTGCCTGATTTCTTGCTCCTGGGGACTGCTAAGTCTTGCACTCTACAGAAGACTCCCTTAAAGATCTGACAGATCTATTCCACTCCCTTGCCTCCAAGGACAGGGGATTCCACTGACTATCTCCCTGAAGAGCTGAAAGTTTGCTTTCCTAAAGTGCAGAAAAAATTATAAAAAGCATTTAAATAATAATAAGTCTTACCTGCATGCTGTAGCTAACCATTGTGGTTACTGATGCACTAGAATCTCTAAGAACTTGCAGGCTGATTAAAGTTGTCTTCTTATGAGCAACAGCAAAACGAGATCCCACAGCAAAATACACTAGACCATGAGGAGCATCACTTTCCAGGACTGTTATAAAAGCATATCTGGCACTGTTGTTCAATGCAGCTCCTGTGCTTACAGCATACAGCTCAACAAAAATATAAGTTTCGAATTCAGGTACCTGTAAGTGAAAGATGATTTTCATATCATTATAAGACCTACTAATTACTATCGACCTTAAAGAAATGTATATATTGTTTTGCATGCACAATGGATTATTTGTACTAACACTCACCACAAGCATGCTTCCTGAAATGCGCAGTAAGTACAATCAAGTATATCCTAGAAACGATACTGCAACAGGCACCATTCTGTCAATTAAATCCCAGATTTTCACATGGAACTTACTGCATTAAAAGTAGCTATTTATATAGAACAGGTATTGTGGCTGTAAATTTGCCATATATGACAGTAAACTCTCCAAGAGCTCCCTCTCCCAGACTGTTGATTTACATAGATGTACGACTTGTGAAGAATTTGCTCTTTCACTTCCTTTTTGCCTCAGAAACAGGCATGTACACACCTACTCACCTGTGAAAAAACTGCAAAGAAGTAAGTATGCAGTTTTGAAACTGCAATTAACTAACTTGACTGTATTCAAGTACTGAACTTAGTTAAAATTCTGAAAAACATTTTATATACAATCTTAGTGTTTAAACACTAACATGTTTATGCACATTTTCACAAGAAAAGTATTAGTACATATGGAACTTAACTGAATTTATCTAAAATACCAAAGGTCAGAGAATACTATTTGATAGACTTCTGTGAGGGTTCAGATATAGAGAAATTTGTCATTCTGAAACTACGGGCTATGGAATTTTGGTTCCTTATTGAAAATAAAGTGGTAGTATTAAGTTTACAATATGATGTTCTGCCTCATCTTTGATTTTGTACCTACAATATAAATGTAACTTTTAAAAACAGACATCTGATTATTAAGATTTCAGAAATCATTGGAAAGATGCTATTTGTACCTATTGCATGCACTTGTCCAGTAGCAAACTTTAAAAATAAAAATAGTAGTTTTTTTACAAGAAAACAGCATTACAAAAAAAGATGATCACTGAAGACAAATTCTTTTTAGCAAACACAGCTTTCTGTTTCAGCACTGAATTTTTGGAAATCCCACTTTAATTCTAGGATTTTGGCTAATGAAGTCAGTACAGATAACTAAGTAAAAGCTTAGAAAAACCAGAATGTGTCATGCAAAAATGTGAAAGAGTCATTTAATGTACTCATTGCTTCATAATTTTGTAATGTATTTACTACTACTTAGTAAGCTAACTTAGGAAAAAATTACTGGAAGAAGAACTGGAAAATATTTGGAGGGATAAATAGCATATATTTTCAATTAAATTGTTAAGTAATTCTCTAAATGAAATGATGACAGACACAATTTTACTGGAATGCTTTAGCCTTCCATTAGCACTTGCTAGAATGGCACAGGCTTATTCTTTATGTGGCACAACTGCGTATGTCTGCAGCTGCTGCACTGCTGTCATTAAACAGTGATACTACTCCTTTGGACTAAACAGGTTCAAAATCCCAGTTTAGTCAGCAAAACAGTCCATGCCTCTGCTCCGCATATTTTATTCACTGGCTATGCATCATAAAGATAACATTGCAAGATGAATAAGGAAAATGGCCCTCTTACTGAACTAAGAGAATGCATCCTATTTCCTTGTGGGAAATCCCTATTTCTCACAGCCAACATCTTGCAGTATTTTCTAGAATATAGTCAGAAAAAACATGGAAACTTTCTCATCTAGGTCTCTTCCACTGCCTAGACCTCAGTTTTGCCACCAGCCTGGACGCTAGGATAATTTCTTAGAAAGTTTAAAATTCTCCAGCTTTTGAAAGAATGGCAAACACTCATCTTTCCTTTCTTAAAGGTTTACTCTAAGCACTAGGTATTCACACAAAAACATTTTTTCCTTCCCTTTTCAATAAAAATTGCTGAATGCTCTGCTTTGTGTTTAATTCAATCATGTCTATATTTTAGAGTGCCAGCTGGGACTTACAAGGCTCTCAGGCTTAGGCATACCTTACCAACAAACGCCATTTAGTGGATAATGGCTCCGGAACTGAACTTCACTGTTCACAAGGTTGATGTACACAGCAACAGATTTTTAGACAATCAGGAGATTCTTATGCAGTTTTATTAGTAGAGTTTTCAGAGACCACTGAGTTAGACTTAGGCATGTAAAATTACACACAAATTGGAATAAAAGCTTTTTTTGTGGAATGAGATAATTATAGAATATGCCTTCCATAAACCACCCTAAAAAGTGCTTTCATAGACAAAAAACCTACTGTGTGATGGAGTCCAGCATATAAATAAGCATTTTACTGAAACAACTGAATTTTTTTTATTGTTTTATAAAATTCTGAGAGCTGTAATTTACTTTTCAAAGGAAATATTCACTTCCTTCCAAAATTTTTACCAGTCACAACGGAGGCAGGACAAACCTATAAATAAACATGTTGCAGAGAAACTAAGCAGCTGTCAAGTTACTGCCTTCAAACTAAACATCAGATCCTCTGAATCAGAGAAGTGTTTTCATCTTGATAAATTGTAATTCAATGTCAGTGTTGTACATAAATGAGCAGTAATTACTTACATGATCAGGCTTTATTTCAATGGAGATGTTGCACATTGTTTGACCTGCCATGCACATTGTAGCTCCTAGCACAGATACAAGTTCATTCTCCAAGTTCACACCATCCTTCAGAAGGACAACAGATGTTTTATTAAAGGTCACACGCCAGAAGATCTTCACATCTTCAAAAGCTCTATAAGCAAAACAAAGAAGTATTCATGTGCTGAAGGAGAGCACTGCTGCTCTAGGAAACATAAACCACAGAGGTAGCATACATTTTTTGTAATTATTCAAAACCTATCATTAGCAAATAAACTGCCTTACAATGAAAAAGCAGCTCTTTCTATTTAAGTTCCTTCCTCTAAAATCTATCCAGATTATTAAAAACGTAACAGAAGAACAAAATCAAGCAATTATGGGCATCTAGATTCTTCTCAATTTTTGTTTCAGAGAACATGTTATTGTCTGAGTAAGAGACCCTGGTGCTTGAAAGAAAGGGCATGTTCCCAAGAACTTTGCTTAATGCTACAGTAACCATTTGCCTGGAAAGCCAAGCAGAATTTGTCTTTCATGTAACTTTAAGGAACTTGGAGTACTTGAGCATATTTGTTTAAAGTACACATAAATGTACTACATAAATATATAAATTAGAAAAAAGGATTTAGTTTAGTATCTGAGTGAAGACATAAGCAAACTGACATGTAACTTCTTAATTGCTCCTTTTAGTATTCACAGCTACTTATATTACACAGGAAGATGAGAATTGAAGTTACACCTTCAGCAGTGAAAATACCTTGAGCAAAACCTTCACACTTGCTGCCTTATGGTGTAAATTCGAAAGCTTTTGGGTTTTTTCCTGTTTCTGCTTTATACCAACACAGAGACAGACCTAATTACATTCACAACTTAAATGCCCCCTTGCCAAATTCTGGGAGGTTATTAAAGGAGCCTAAAGGCAAAGACTTATTATAAAACTCTGTGATGACAATGTTTTCCACTAACAGCAGCCTCTGTGATTCAACACAGGCAATTAGAGAATTAGGAAAAGCACTGGAATCAGCTGTTGCCTGCACCTGTTTGGTTGCCGTGAGACAGTCAGCAGCACCTCTCTGTTTTCTGAGTCTTCATCAAGTACCAAACCACTCTGTACTTCCGGAATGAATCCCAAAATGCCATTCTGGAGATCACTTCCTATGTAGGAAACAGCCCATGAAAGTAATAAGCAAGAAGGTTAAGCTGAAAGTAAATTATAATTTTAATATGGATAACTGCTAAAACCCCTGAAACCATTAGGTATTAAAAGAATGCTGAAAAGTACTAATTGGGAACATCTCAAGAAAATGTCTCTAAATATTTCTATTCTTAATTTACATTCCATAATTATTTAGAATTTCAAATGTTGGCATTTCCAAATTTTATTTTAATCAGTAGAATAAGTATTTTTGAAAGTAAATTCCTTTGTGGAGTCCTGGCACCATTTTTGCAGATAAGCTTGTATTTTCAGCAACATTCAGCAAACTGACTGAATTGTGAGCCCTTTGGCTTTGAGAGACTAGGTGGTACAATAATCCAGATCACTGTCAGAAACCTTGCTTATATGGCCCTTATGAGATATCACTTCATCCATATTATTTTATGTTTATAATAACCCTTAAAACATATTTTTTCTGAACAGAAATGTTCCCCAATGTATGCCTAGATAGACAGCACTGAATGAGTAGATAATGGGATAAAGATGGGCTTCCAGCAATGTAACTTAAGCTTTCCTACTCATCCTACCCATAAGGTCTTGAACTCACTCATTTTCCCAGATCGTTACATCAGCCTTTGTCTTGCATCTTTAATTCACTGTGTGGAACTAGGGAGCTGTAAAACACTGCATTTTTTTTCTCAGGGGAATGTAAATAACTTCAGCAACATAGTGGAAATAAAAATAGTGTTAATGAGGGGGAAATAATGTCTTTACAGTGTCCCATTAAATCTTGCTTCTGAAGGACTTCTTGCAGGTAGTGATGGCTTTACTCTGCAATTGAGAAGGCAACCTAATTCCACTCCAGTGCTTTCTAGACATCAATATACGTAAGATGAACAGAAATCATATGTTTGCTTATTTGTATGCACGAACATTTAACCCGTGGTACTTATCTGCACATTTAAATGCAGGTACATGCTTTGACCCTTCTCCTTAATGTGTGATCTCATGAGCTTTATTGCGCACTTTGTGCTGAGGGTCTAACTCCGGAGCATGTAGGATTCAATACAAGCTCAAACTCCAACCTGTGCCTATACACCTACTTCTTTGGTTAACTTGCACACACAGGCAACTGGTTACTTTTGTGGTAAATTCCAGAAACAATGCACATGAACGGAACACCTGTTTTATACAGTCTGTTTTTGCATATGGTCTTGGCGTCTTCATACACTCCTCTGGATGCATGGTTTAATCCTAGTTCTCAATACACATGCTGAATTCTTAAGCCAATCTAATTACCCGTAACTCCCAGTGAATACTGGATCTTACCTTTTTGATTAGCCTAAACTGTGTCAATTCGCAACTTGTTTCTAAAACTTAATCTATAATGCAGTTAAATTTTGTAAGCCTGAGAGATATCTAAAAGCTAAAAGAAATTGGAGTTCTGACATCATATTTTCAAAGTAGCACAGTGAGTGAAAGAAAACTCTTGTAGGCCTATTGCTGTCCTCCATCCTCAGAAGGAGAGGATGACCACTCCGCAGATATGAACGGCATAGTATCAAAGAACAAAAGCAGAAGCTGGGTTTTATGCTTTGTGCAAACCCCATACATTGCAAAAGTGAAATACAAAATACAAAGTATATGAAATGTATCTGACAGAATGCCAGTATAATTCAAATTCAAATTAAAAGGGCCCTCTAGACCAGTATTATTCTGAAAGCTGAGTCAGCACTGAAACTAGAATAGATGGCTCAGGGATGTGTCTAGTTGGGGTTTGAATTATTCTAGGGATGGAGAGACACCATGCAACCTCCCCAGGCAATCTGTGCCACTGCCTCTCTGTCCTCAATAAAAAAAAATGTTTCCTTATATCCATTCTAAATCTCATGTCAACTTACACTGTCTCCCATCAAAGACTGCTGTTATAATGCATTATGTAAATAATGAATTACTAAATTTTCAGGTCTCGCCTGTTTTACATAATCTTATTGTCTCAGTAGGAACTCAGTCCTCCTGTATTCAAATGCTCTATGATATTTTCATTCACAAAATCGTATTTTCTAGACTAAGTTAGGAAAAGCCCCAAGCATTCCTGAATGCCTACTTGAGAAACGAGAAGGAACAATGGAAGCACAGCATCTCTGCAACCCTACTGGACACTTTCATATTCAGACCAAAATGAACTGGTGGCACTTCTCCTAGCCACAGGTCTGTTTCATAAAGTACCCCACTTGTTCTCTGAATTTGGAATTCATGGATCTTTTGAGATGGGAACCTCAGGTTGCAGTGGAAAGGTTGGCACAAGGAAAATGGCAAAGAAAAATGAGCCTGCAAATGCTTCTACATCTGCAAGGCAAACACTTAAGCTCAGGTTTCTTCTGTCATGAAGTGAAACAGGACAAAAACAGAGATAAGCAGCATCTATAAATATATTTCAAGCTACATTGCTAAGGGATGCACAGTGGGCTTAGTGCGTAAGATGCTTCATCTGATCTGGAAACCTAAGATTTGGAAATAGAGTATCCTGATTATTGTCATACAGAATTACAACTTTTACATGAAAATTGCTACAAGAATAATTGACTGTGATTTAATTCAAATATATATATTCATTTTCTGGGGGAAATAGTATTACCTGCAATAATTACTGTTGAAAAAGAAGCAAATCCATGTTCATCCTTCCCTTCCACAATCTGAGCACCATATTCTGGATTTGAGAGAAAAACGTAAAACAATTCCTGTCCTTCAGGCTCATCATCATCAAAAATTTTTATGGACACCTTGCTTTCTCTTTCTCCATCCAACAAAATCAGAGAGATTGACTGTTCTTCAAAATCTTCTCCTTCCACTGCCCATGTAAAGTTTGATTTTCCCTGAACATTTCCAAAAGGATACAAATCTACCCCACTCTGTGCACTTATTCCCCCAAAGGTTTTAACAGTTACTTTAATATCACCAGTAAACCCTTTGGTCCTTCTAATTTGAAGCATTGCTGTGTTGAAGGTATTGTTGTTTGCATCTTCTTCAACATAAACAAACTGGGGCCCCAAACTTAGTATTCCATGAAGAATATCATTAGCCAAGATATTGACGGTTGCAACACTGAAAGCGGGATTCAAACGTGGACTCCAGGCAAGGCTCATAGGTTGAACATCCAGAATTTCCACAGAAAGCCTGTTTCTCTTCTAAGATT
>JAWWLZ010000094.1:1312338-1326134 GCA_035041345.1 Poliocrania exsul | reverse complement strand
ATTTCCACAGAAGTCAAATTTACAAAAAAAAATTCCTGTATTTCAGACACAGTGTCATCAATTATTGATATTTCTATCACAGCACTTGTCTGAAAATGTAGAAACATAAGTTCTCCATTGTAGATGGGTATAAAGTCCTCTTGTGGTTTGGCACTTCCCGGAATGGTCTCATATGTCAATTTAGTGAGATTACTCTGAAAACCAAACAATCTTTGGACATGCAGTGTGACTGTTTGTACATCTTCTTCAACTGAAACAGATCTTGAATTAACATCAAACTGGAAGATCCCCATTGGCTCAATTTCAGCTGTTGTAAATCCTGATCTGAAACAGAAAAGATACCAAAGTTGAGAGAGGCAATACGAATAATGAAAAGTAAAAAAATCAAGCAGAATAGTTTACAGTGAGTAACAAATGTTGGCTGTAAGAAAGGGGATTAGAAAATGTGGAACAGTAGAGGAAAGCAATAGCAACCATACAAAGCAAGACATAAGACAGTTCCCTAAAAATGCTTTTGCAATTATTGAATTCAAAAGCCCTCCACAGGCTTAATGCATCTTAAATCAGCACAGGATACTGAGTAAATGACAAATAAAATATGGAGAGACAAAGGAAAGTATGTCTTCCTGTTGTGGACACAATGCAGGAACGCAATACAACCACTATAAGTAGTACTAGTTTTAAACACCAAACAAACTTCTTGTGCCAAGGGAAAGCTGCGGAGTAGGGAGATGCTAACAGATCTACAGTTTTAGCCAGCAAGCCAGAGAAAGATGGGAAGTTATTTTAAAATGTACAGCAGGGCTTTGAAATACTGCCACGCTTCACAACATTACTCATAGTAATTTTTTCCAGATCCAAGCCTTGTTATCAAGTTAAACTTCACTTTGCTCATATTAAATATATCCCCTTTTATTAGAAAATATTAGACTTATACTTTGCTAAATCTTAGGTTGTACACTTATCTCTAGAACTGATCCATTATTCAGTGCCAGAGGTTACCAAATGACACTACAATTACAGTGAATGGCTTTGGCCAACAAATAGGATACTAACACCACTGAGGGAGCCAAAAAATCTCCAAAGTAATTGTCAGCTTTACCTCCTGTGGGATGTAGTCTTAAGTTTTCTAGAAAAGGTCATTCTTGTACATTTTTTTTTGACTGGCATAGCAAACATGTGCACTGAGGATGCCAGTCCATACAGACAAGCCCAAGAGAAGGGCTCAGTTTGAGGAATTTAGCCAACTGGTTCACTTCTTACTTCCTTCAGATTTGCCAGTTCAATTTCAATATAGTGAAGCCAATACCCTTCTCCTTACACAGTGTCACTCTATGTCCATTCTTTTCATACCACTTTTAGGTATCAATGTATAAAGTAGAATGAAAATAGTTTGAAAAACAGGTAGCAGCTTAACTGAGATGAAAAACTACACTGATTGTAATGGTTTTGGTTTTAAGAATAAAAAGGGGAGGTTAGATAAAGTAGGCATTTCTACAGCATTTCTTGTTTCATTTTATTTATTTAAAATAATGTTTGTTATCAAAGATCTTTTAAGTATGGAATTTTAGGGACACTGAAAACTGTCAAAGTTTACATGATTCTTCAGCTTCCTGGGTAAAACAGTTGATCTTGGTTCTTCATTTTCCTAACTGTCTCCATCATTCTAGGAACATTCTAGGCACCTTGGATCCCAATGACAGGAAACAGACTGGAATTGAAGGAAATTCTCAGTTCCGGTCAGGTCAGACCTGCAATACTGACACTTTTTTCCACCTGACACAAGACATACAAACTCATCAGAGAAGGCACTACAGTTTGCAATCTGCCAATGATTTAATAGGGATTCATATGAGGTATATGCCTCAATACTGGTCACAAATTTTACAGCATCTGGCAACTCAAAAGTGTAAGTAATATCCTTACCTAAGGCGGGCCCCACCAGATACATTGCTGTGCACTGCTGTTAAAGTGATGGCAAATGACTCACACTTATTTAGGCTTGGAGTAGCCTGAAATGAAATCACTTTACTCTTCTCCCCAGAGGAAAATACAACAGTACCTGAAAGGAGAAGAATCACAGGAATATCCTGAGTTGGAAGGGGCCCCCAAGGATCATCAAGTCCAGTTCTTAAGTAAATGGCCCATATAGGAATCAAACCCACAACCTTGGTGTGATTAGTACCGTATTCTAATCAAAACTTCAAACTGGAATTCTCTTTTTACCTGTGAATGTACTGAGATAGGGACTTTAGGCAGAATTCCACTTCACTGAGGGTGAAGGAATCTTCGTAAGTGTCTCTGCTATATAAAGCTGTCTTTCAGGGGCATAGCACTGTATTTATGAAAATTAGTTCTTTGTTGGCTCATAAAATAAAAACATCTCTGACAGATAAAAATTGGATAACAAAATTTTATTTTAATGATCCTTCATTAATAAAGGAAACACGTATAGAGGTACAAATAACTAAAAGGTGGTATCACCACCTATGCAACTGACACAATTGTTATACTTGTAGCTGTACACAGCTCCTATTGCGACAAGTACTCACCAAACGGAGGAGTAATATTTCCTAGCTGAGCAGAGTCAGTGACTAAGTCTGGTGGGTATCCTGAAATCCAGCTAACTATTACAGAGCCATAAACTCCTTTTCTGGCTATGACAGCATGGCCTGTCCCTGATGCAATGTTTGTAAGTTGTAGTATCACAGATTCAAAGCCAACCTGTACAAACATAGTAGATTTTGTCAGAAAACTGAATAAAAATGGGGCCATAATATATGTACAAACATAGTTTATTTTGTAAAATGGGTATTTCATAATAAGGATGCATACCTATAGATGTATGTATGTATATATACTTATGCATGCGTGTGTATATGCATCTATATTTCCTTCACAGATCTTTAATAATACTTCAAAAGTTTAGATTTTTAATAATTGGATTGCAGGGAAAAGGAATGAGTATGACTGACATTGCAATACTAAAAACAGTGGATACAGCATTCTGCACCTGATGTTTGGAAGAAAAACAAATCAACCCGCCTTCAGTGCTCACAGGTAATAGCTGTAGTACTACAGACAGACAGACAGACAGACAGACAGACAGACATAGGCCTAAAATAAGTTATTAATTGTGTATCCAGTCAAAATTAAGTTGTTGAGACATAACGTTTTTCACAAAATTATTCTTGCCACTCTGATTACTTTTTCTCTGAGCGGCAAATAGGACTGAATGGATAATTTGCACATTATAAAAGCAATGATATACGGTAGCATATAGTATACAGGATATGACAGTCTTTCTGTAATCAGTCCTTACAGAAAGAATATTTGAAATAAGTTTAATTGCAAATAAAAGCCAGAACAGTGTTTCAAGACAATTAAAATAATTAAATAAAAACTTCAATAAAATTTAAAAGTTAAAAACTCAGCATGTAATTGCCTTTACTTTACATACAAAAAGGGAACTGTAGCACATATACCACATCAGAATGAGACAAATTATCTTCTCTCACTGCCACAGAGAGTAGAAAAATGAAAAATATATCCCTCAGTGATTAGCGAAATTTACAGATTTCTCCATTAAAACACAACATAGACTCCACATCTTTTGCACTTAATACTGCATACATGCTGTTATCAACTTTGGGGCTGCTGTTTTTAAAGAAATTACATTGCTCAGATTTACTTATTTTCTTAAGTCTCAGAACTTCCCTTTCATGTAAATAAAAGTATAAATTAACCATAATATTTACACTTCAGAGATGAAGACACCTTTTCCCACTGTGTTAAAACATTTCTGTAAGAATTTGTAACAGAAGAAAGGGTAACATACAGTACAAGTACTAACTGGAAGAATCTTGTCAGTCTTTATGTTGGTTGCAATGATGAAAACTTCACATAGCCAACTGAATTCTTATACCACTTATCCTTTCCATAAACTGTACCTTTCCTGTGTGGTAGAAGCGTTACACTGCTGATGAGCTACTGACCTGTGAATTGGCAGCTTCCTCGGGAATAAGCAGCACAGCAGACTTTGCTTTCTCTAATATTTTAGGCACATCCTTGGCACTTTCCCTAACCAGGTTCACATTAGTCAGTTCCAGAGTAAAATTCAAGCCCAGTAAAAGAAATACCTTTGAGAGAGAGAATTTCATTAAAAAGGAAGACATTTAATTCCACCACACCAGTTCAAATAATTAAATAACAGGACAATGTGCAGGTTTTGTTCTATTTTCATAAAAAAGCAGTGTTCTCAAGACAAGTACTCTCTTGATTGTTTCTCAAAAGAAATACAGTTAAGCCATCAACATTGTGAAGGTGATCTGCCAGCAGTTTGCTGAAATGTGAGTTTGTAGAGCAACTGTCATTTTAATAAATTGTATCTAACACAGTGGGCCTTAGCCTGATTTTAACCCTTTAAAAATATGTAAAATGGATGTAAGAGTTTGTAAATGTGGATCTAAGACTGCAATAATAATAATAACAAACCAAGCAGGAAACACAGAGAACTCCAGGTACACTTATCTGCTGCTCTGTGAGTCAGCAATAACAGACAACCATTTACAACCCAAAAAGGAAACTTAAGAAAATATATGTACACATGTAATAACAGGATACTGAACTGAGGGTCACACAAAGCAATGATGGAAGGAGACACTAAATATTTAGACACAGGCAATTATTATCAGAGAACGTGTTACCTGAAGCCACTTCTGCTTGATAAACAGGAAATTCATAACACTAAAACAGTCTTTTCTGCTTCTTCACAGTGGGTATTAGTGAGAGTTTCACATCTTATTTGTACTGTGATAACACAGGAGCTAAAAGAGTAATACGCACCTGGTTGCTTATTGGCACTCTTTTAACTCCAAAGGTGGCACCATCTTTTATTGTGAGAAATCCCACCTCATTCTCGGGTTCAATTAGTGGTTCCTCATGATGAGACATGATACGGTACTCAGCCATCACTTCTCCAAATGCCCCAGCATGCCGAGTCACATTGATCTGAACATACCGATCCAGGTTTTTCTCGACTAATAGCGACTGCTGATCAGAGTACAGGGCAAACACTCCGTAAGGGTCATCATTTGCAAACACTGTGATCTTTGAAATACTTTTCTCTTGGTCTAAATCTGCTCCACCTTCCACTGAAATCAGCTGCACCACATAGTTTTCATCCAATTCAGGAATATCATCGGGTAACAGGTAGATAATTATCTCAGCTGTACTCTGCTGGTCAGCAATGACAACAGATCCCTCTGTCTTAAGAAAGTCACCTGTGATGTCAGATTCACTGTGTATTTCCCAGTAAACCTGAAATGAGTTTAGAAAATGCACAAAACACAGGGAAGCAAAATTGCTTTTAAAGTCAGAAAGTTGCATATTCAGGATTCAGTACAGACAAGATATGGAACTGACTTCTTTTAAATGGGTGAAAGGAAGCACAAAGACTATCTTACAAAAGGGTGTGCTATTCCACTCACAGTACTATGAATATAAAGATTTGTTTATGTTCAGAAGACTTATGTAAAACTATATGGAATCTCTGAACATTTTAAAAAAGTTAGTTTTATTTTTACACCAAAATATCCTTGTCAATTTAGCTATTTCCAAGATTCCTCACATGAGAAAGGGATGAAAAATTCTCATTAAACACATCAGATGCATCTATTCGTTAATTAATTTATTTTTTAATTAAATGAGTTCCTGTTAAAACATTGACTTCTGAACAACTTTAGGTAAAAAGTAATGTGAATGATGGTTCAAAGAAGTCTGATTCTGGCTAAAAAAATGTGAATTGTGATAATCTCGAAGAAAGCTCACTATGAGAGTATGGTCTCTTTTGTTCTCCCATCTCAAAAACAAAGGGAGACAGGGAGAGAGAAAGCAAGAGCAGCCCTGCAGTACTGTTTTTCTTTTATTTTCCCTGACCAGGAGAGACCAACTCTGACCCTCCAAACTGCAAGTACTGGGACTAGCCCTTGCTAAATTCAGTATAAAAGGCAACACTTCAAAAATTAATTTTACAAACAAGCAATAGGCACAGAATAAGGTATTTTTCCATACATTGAAATGGAGGATGATTTCAGATTGTACTGGAAAAGAGTGAGAATACCGTTATGTTTCCCAGAGTGCCTTGGATTCGTTTGAGAAACAGTGTAATACTTTGTGGCCCTTCGTCTCCTGAGGGTTCTGTATAGTTACTCTCAGTTAATGATTCAGGACAAAACTGCACTATTCCATTGGGATCACCAAACTTCTCTATCTGCAAATAAGTAAAAAAGTATAAAAAAATTAGAAATGCAGTTTATGTTGTATCTTTGTTCAAACGACTAAGATTTCCATTCCTAGAAGTCACCAGGGCACATATTTGCTGGTTCTAAGAGACAGAAGAGAAAGTTCTGAATGTCCCCTTTTCAGTTTTCAGTCCCCCTGCCCAAGGAAGAAAAGAGCAGAGTTTTATTTCAAATCCTCTACCTCAGGATTTTGATATTAGAGCAGGAAATGCTCAGGTACCTTGAACTAGTGTACATAACTTCTTCTGACACAATGAGTTTGAAAACTCAGCCCTATGGGAGAAAGCTCATCCATATCCACCTGTGTGAACCACTAGCTGAAACAAGAATTTGTGGTGAATTGACTTACTGAGAGTCTGTGGAAATAGCAGCTAATACCATCAACACCTTACAGACCAGATATAAAATAAAAATACAATCTTCAGGAAAGATTTTTTTGAGGTCTTCTTATAGCAGCCTTATAAGTATTTCCTTAGTAGCAGTATTCCAGGAGCAGTAATTTGTCTGACAACTCTCTCTGCCTTCTCTCACAAAGTTTTGTATTTCTCTTGCACTGTGAAAAGTCAGATTTTCTCCTTTCCTCTGAAGAAGATGTCAAGAAGGATAACAAACAAACTGACATGTACAAATGAGAGCCTAAACCTTACTCTTTGCAAAGAAAACCACAGAAAACTGCAAATAAGAGAGTCAGGTCAGGGACTTTATATAATTTTTTACTGACAGATATATTCTTTGCCCTTTTTTTTCATAGTGCAAAGGACAAAAAAGCCAAATGACAGACTATATAACCACTATAATTAATTTGTAAAAGCTTTTCAGGATAAATATGAATACCAACAGAAACCTCTGAAGAAAGAAAAGCAATAATGACTTACTGTTAGCGTAATGCTGTTTGCCTTAGAATCTATTTCTGTTTCACCTTTTATAAGGCGCAGTCTAATAATGAAGGTCTCCTGAACCTCAATTTCTTCATGAGGGTAGATATGTAGATTAATAGTTCTCAGACCTGCCTCTCCTTCTTCAAAATAGAATGATCCATTCACAGGGTCACCAATGTCACTATTTAGGGGAGCCAAAACCTCTTCTGAATTGGGTCCCAAGATGTCCCAGTTAATCTGTAGAAGAGATAAGTTTTAGACTTAGAGGGGTGATATAACATAACAGCATCCCAAGAGGAGAAATGACAGAGTACCGCAAGTACTTATATCTGCTAATTAGCTATGTTTAAATCTTTGCTGTTAATACAGAACACAAAATCGTCATAAATACTTCTATGGGGCAAAATATAGAAGCCTTTGGAAAAATGAACATTACAACTTACAAATGGAAATTTCGAAGCATTAGTTAGTTACAATGCTGGTTTATTAGATTCTAGATATCAGTAATAGAAAAAACCATAAGATTTCCTTAGCATGTAACAGTAATCACACAGGCCAGTTTAAATTTCTCTCCTTTTCATGATTTGTTTTGCAAAACTCCCCACATGAGTACTCATGATCAAAACCCTTCCCTGTGAAGTGTGATCTCAAGACTGAAAATGACACATAATTTCTGCAACAAAAGTTTTTAATACTTCATGCTTCATATTTCTTCCACTTATTAAAAGCTACAACACTTCCAAAATTTCCTACTCTGTATTCAGTGATTTGAAATTATTTTTTGGTAATTTAATTGATCTCCACTTTTCTCTAATGATTTCCAGAAAAAGTAAAAGAAGACCAATGCAATTTTTATATGGGGAAAGAAGAAGCTCATGGCTTTCAATGCATATTTTCCAGTGGTTTGCGTAGAATGTGAAAGGCCTGCCTTGTCTAATATTCATACTTTCACTTTGTCAGTGGCCAGTCTGTATAGAGTAAAAAAAGAAAATCTAGAAAACTCACAGTAAGTAATTTCTCAAATTAAATTAAATTAGTGGTAATGCAGTTAACTATTTTTGATGGGATTAGGAGCTAGTTCAGAATAGCACAAAGAAGACTATAATAAAACAGGAATAGAAAGAGGAATTTAAAAGGGTAACAACATTTTGTGTTTCATTGCAATAATATGTAATTCATGTGTAACAAAAAGCTGTAATTATGCTATTAGAAATCACTCATTAAGGAAGCTCTTGAAGGAAGATGTTTCACCTAGTCACTGGAAAACATGGTCTTTGACAGCCATGCCTCACCTGTGTCTCCCCCAGCAACCTTCCCACTCTTTCCAGCACCAGGGACACTGTTGTGAGTGTATCAGGGTTGGGAAGAATAACTTGGCTTTGGTTGAGAAACCGAACCACGCCCTGGGGGGAGTCACTTTTTGCAATGGTGACCTGGCTCACCAGGTGAAGCCCCAGGACTGCTCCACCAGTGGCTCCCGTCAGCTGGATTTCAAACTGCTCTGCAAATTCACTGCATGGAAAAAAAAAAAAAAAAAGATTCTGAGACATCTGAGAGAAAAAAAACCGAAACTAACACTGTATTTAGTAATTTCGTCATGCACCCCACTGGATCCGTTTAAAATAACACAGAAATCATCTCTGTAGGCATAATGTAGAAGATTCTTCCTATTTGCACAGAATAGTGACATCTGAAATAAAAATAATGTTCTACTTTCTATTAGTGTTAAGTTAAACAAAAACATGGAAAAGCATTTTATTCTTCACAGCAGTACTGCTGACACTCAAAATTTCTAATAATCTAATTAAACCCTGTATTTGATTGCATAATATTTAACAGAAACTATGACACTATAACATCTTACTTTTTTCCCCTTTGAATTTAGGTGATCTTTTAAGCACTGCAGAAATTTGTTTTCCAATTCAGCTCACACACAGTTCTACACACAGACATACTGTACATGCTAAGAAAGGATTTATCAAAAGTAAATTGGTGAATAAATGTCTGAAAATTTAATTACCTTTCTTCATCATTTACAATAGAGATAAAAATAAAAGAGTGGTTCTGTCCATGATAAAAAATGACAGAATTATTATGGATGATATAGTCAACACCATCAGGAAGTGCAGAAATACTTCGAGAAAGAAAATCAGCTGTGACATTGCCGTAAGTTCCACGCTTTCTCAGCACAGGAATCATGATTAACCCAACATCCTCTTCCACTGCAAAAACGATTGAGAAAAATATATTAATTTCAAAATTTATGTCACAGCTTTATATTTTAGACCACAGTGAAAGCTTAAAGTAAACTTACCCTCTAGAAGGACATACTGTGGATCAAATTCTATGATGCCTTCAGCATTATCGCTTTTTGCAATAGTGATCCATACTGTGGAGATATTTCCTATTATTGGAGGTTGATCCACTTGTATACCATTTTCTTTTACAGTAAAATCAAATCCACTTGCAAGAACATAAAAGAGAAAATTGCATAAAAATACATTTAAAAATTCTTGTCAAAGTTCTAAGGTGTGTGTAAGACAATTTGTCAATTGCCGCAAATACTTTTATTTTCTGATGCTTGTTATTACTGAAGACATTTTATTCACATTTTTTCATATTATTATGTATGCAAAAATAGTTGTTTATACACAGAAATGCATATCTTTAATTTCTTCTTTCTCATTTTACCTTACTTTAATTTCTTGCAACTTGACAACTTCTATGTAATCTGTGGACTTTTAGCTTTAATAAATCTTAATAAGCAATGTCTTTACATTAATTTTAAAATAATTGTGTTGCCTATACATTCAATTTCTATTATGATTACAATTATAGCAATATTATAAAGATTTACAGTAAAATAGACGAAATCTGGAAATTACTTTATGCACGTAGCTCAGAAGCCAAACATACTTTTTCCTTCTGCTTGTAACCAATCAACTGGTAATTTTATCTTTACCTTCCTTGGAGTTCCACTTCAGTAATCACCACTGAAAAGTCTTCAGGACCTTCAGGAAAATCATCATCGTGAATTTCAATCAAAACCATTTTACTCTCCTCCTGTGGTTCAAATACCAATTCCCTTACTGCAGGAGTGAAATCCATTCCCTCCTCTGCCGTCCCATTTATTATCTGAAAGCAAAGACGTACTTTGCCATAGGATCCCCTGGAACGCACAACAGTGATGTTAACCTGAGGGAAAGAGGACATTGTCTTTAAAAGATGGCTTTGTTTTCTCTTACAGTTGCCTTTAGGAAGCTATTTTCTAAAGGGACCTTTCCAATGTTTCTGTCAGGTAACAATAATTGGATTTATTAAGTACAGAGTACATGAACCTTAGCAGAAAGCCTTCTTTCTCAGAGTACTCCAAAATTCTTAGATAGTCATTCTGGAGACTGATTTATTTTCTTTCTAAAACAGAGCACAATTCTAGCAACAACATATATACCCACCCCTAATTTTATATAAGAAGGAATTTTAATCTAATACCCATTTTTCTTCTTCTGTTGTTTGTAACACTTCCTGGGAAAATGTAAACTCTCCATATGGATAATCACTGGCAGCCATGGTAATATTTGCTGTGCTGCTAGATTCATTTATGAGTCCTCCACCACTGATTCTGGCTAGTTGAAACTGGTAGTAATGCTTCTCCTCAGGACAGTTGTCATCTACAGCCTAGGGAGAAGTACCAACAAAAGCTAAAAGGATTCAAACTATTTCAAGAGATAGATATATAACAAATTTCTAACCAAGCTCCTAAGGAAATAAAAGGAAGTACTTGAAACAGCTACTGGTGCCACATCTCTCATATACCTGTATTAGAACAACAGCTGCAGACTGCCTATCTCGCATGGTCAAGGTCCCCGATATCTCAACAAATTCTGTGTGATGTGGAGGTGTTATATTCCAGTATATAATGATCTCCCCAAAAATCCCTGGGCCACGTATCAGGCTGCAGGTAGGAACATAAACACAGATTTTATTTTTACCTTCAGCATATAATATCCAATCCATAGAGAGTACATCATATGTTGTGCATGAGTGTAATGTTAATGTTATTAGTAATATGAAGCTTGAGTTTTAATGTACTTGATGATGACTAGATCACTAGAATTCCCTCTTTAGGTAGTAACACTTTTGAAGTTCTCTTTTATTTCCCTATGTTGGGAGGTATCTTGAGCTGTATTTTTACGAAGAGATCTTTCAAGTTTCTTTGCATATATAGCCCAAAGACAGAGTCTCAAAACAGGTTTCTCTTCGCTCCATTCTGCTTTTCCAAATACAAGATATGCAAAACAGAAGGGAAATTGGGCTTTAGGTTAATGCCAAGAGGCAATTTAGTTTCTAAGACAGAAGAACACTAAAATACCTCCATGAGATCTGAGAAATGTTCAGCCTGCTCTTTGTCTAAAACCCTACGTTAGACTTGGTGAACTAAGTCACGGTAAAGTTTTGTCTGCATACAACATGATCTCGTACATGATCTACCACTACTGCTGCACAAAGCATCATTTTGTCTTTTGATCTTCTTGAGGGAGCACAAGAAGCTCTTATGTTGTGTATATTTGCTAGTTCACCAATGGAAAGTGTCATAATCCTTTTTTCCAATGCTCTTGGAAGGTATGGCAAAATCTTAATTTCTTCACCTTGTTTTCAGTTGACTGAATGAAACAATTGCCTTTTGTTTCCACCAAACCCCCAGTTCCCACATTGTTTATGCTAGACACCATAGCAATGTACTGAAATATTGTTCAGGCACAAATCCTGAATTGAATTCTTGAAAGCACAAAACACCTTGAAATGTCACCGATTCTCTTGCCCCTTTCTTTTTATTAGGATCCTCTTTCCCTTAATAAATTAATGTTGTAAATAATTTGAAGGCAGAGAGGAATATTTGGACCTCCCCAGTAATACTGAAAAGACAAATACATAGTATATTCAGCCCTTCTTTAAAACCAACTATCTAATTTTAAAAATAGTTCTGATTATAGAATTGATAATGAAATGCAGCATTCAATAAATTCTTCCCAAATATGGCATCTCATAGCTTTGGAATTTGAATTGCTGTCCTTCCTTGGAAAAATGAGAGATGTACCTACCTAATAAGAGCAGTTCCATTATAATTTCCTGAAGGTTCTCCAATTAGAATATCCTTGGATGAATGGGCTATCCCAACCATCCCAGAAGCTCCTTCATCTCCCACAATAATGACGGTTGCAACACCTATGAGGAGAACAAAGCTTTTCATGATAAATGAAAACTAACCAGTGAGCTAACTTTTGTAAATTTTGTGTCACTAATGGTTAAGCCAGAGGGCCCATGTAATTCCCTTTGATTTCTTCAGACAAGGAAACACCTTAGGGAGAAGGACTAACTTTCAAAACTACTACCAGCTAGCTGCAAACAAAGTACTGCAGACTAAAATAATTTGAACAGACTTAGAAGAGCTCTCATATGAAATATCTCCAAATAGAAGATACTGAATTAATTGTTTACCATTTATAGGGGATATCTCTGCATCACCAGTAGAGACTAGCTGAATGGTAAATGTTTCATTCCCCTCCAGCAGACCATCTTGTATCGCATGCAAAACAATCAGCTTCTGGGATTCAGTCTGCATCACGTAAACACCAGAAGGTACACACATATATTAAATTAAACTAAACAAAATACAGTATTTTTATTTAACATATCAAGTGTGAAGAATGCTTGACATATTCTCTAATATTTTTTAAATATTAAATTTCTGATATGGCTGAAAATGTTTTCTCACAGATTAATAAATAATAAAAATTGTCTCTAAAACATTATGTGCCACCCTAAAAATATCCTAGCTATTTTCAACTCAATACAGCTTGAAAGTATTTTGAAATTGTATTCATATATAGGTTGTGAAGTCAGAGGAAACTTTCTATACAAAATACTTTCCTTCAGAAAGTGGATATTCAAGAGCACATGAACATTCTAAGGATTAACACATTATTGACATTAGATATATTAGGTCACAGAAAATTTCTATCTAATCCACATTTTTGTTGTTTGAAGTGGCATACATATTGTATAACTTTAGTATACCACATATACATAGTTGTATTCTTGCACTTATGCACATTTAAAACTTCAAGATGAAAAAACACTGTCAAAGCCTACCACTACAGGAAGGATAGCAGAATGATAAAAAAACTGTGCCAAATACTGGTGGTCTTACAAAAATTGTCTATCCAGCTGATTAAAACTAAAACAACCAGCACGCCTATTTAATGCAGAACAGGCTCGTACAGAGAGAATAGACTATATTTTGTTAAAACACCTTTCTTCATTAAGTATTTTGAGTAGACAGCAAGACATCAGTATTAAGACAGCATCAGTATCCAATATTTTGGTTCCCACCACAGAGTTTTAACCTGCCATGAAATACAAAATAAAATACCACTGTCCAGTCTGAAAGTTACTCAAGTCATTTTTTTGCTTTGGTTTGATTTTTTATTTCCTCTGCAGATTTTGAGCATTCATTTATCCTTCTCACCCCTTCAATAGAAATTTTCTTTTTTCATTCCATGATACTGTAGTGAAATGTTTCTGTAATCATTATTCACATTCAGTACATTTTGAT
>JAWWLZ010000094.1:1289504-1302820 GCA_035041345.1 Poliocrania exsul | reverse complement strand
ACTGTAACTTTATTGTTATTCACCCTTCTTACACAAGTCCAGAAGTAATGTTACATTTCAGTAACGATTCTTCTTGCTTTATATCTTCAGTGTGCATTTAATACATATATCTGTTTAGATAACTTCTATAATATTGGATGATTTAAAAATTAACGACTCTAAATAATACCTGTATACTTTTCCAAATTATTTTGTTTAAGCAGATTTGCTCATCCTGTGGCACAAATCAATTAGTGTCTTTTTACAGGAAAAAGATTTTTACTGAATTCCTTTGATTAACCAATCAGTAATGACTCTATGATACTATATATGCCATCTGAAAACTGAATTTTTAGGTTATTGCAAAACTAAGCTGACAAAGTAATATGTTATTCTAAATGTAAGTGGATCACAAAAATCTCAAAATAGGGACAGACTGGAACTGAGTTCCTATAACCTTGCATCTATATAATCAAATAGCAATGCTAAATGGACACCAAAAACTTTCTAACTTAATTTGCTACACAACTTTAGAAAAAACAACCCATCACATGTCTTCATTTGCAGTCTCAGTGTTTCAGTATTCTGAAATGATAGGCACATATTTTAATGATTTACCTTGTAAGTTTTACCTGAGCAAATGCAATGACTCCATAGGCGTTGTCATTGGAAGGAATAATGATGTTAACAAAACTGTGAACACCAATCTCGGCACCTCCCTTAGGGTTTTTCAGCCACACTTTAAAGCATTCTTCTTCCTCTGGAATGATATCATCCAGGATATTGACTGCTATCACAGCTTCCAGGTCCCCAGGCTCAAATATCAATTCACCTGAACTAGCATAAAAACAAACACATCAAGTAACTACAAGCTGAGGATAGTTAACTAAGGAATTTTGAAAGCACTACTGTAAATTTAATGAGCATTTTTGAAGCTGAAATTATTGCTTGCAATCCTCAGTAAGTTACTGGGATTTAAAGGTTGTGTGATAAATGTTTTGTTTGTTTTTAATTACAACAGAACACAGAATTACTGGAATTACCTATTAAAGTAATTTAATTTAGCCTAAATAAAAGCTTTAATACCATCAGGTCATAATTGCAACTTTTTTCTTCCTGTTGTTTAAGGCCAGTTGTGAAGAGTTTGACTTTGGGTATCCTAAAACTACCTGTGACAAATCCTCTTTAGTGTTAAAAAGCAGAACATACACAGAAGTCTGTAATACTCTCCACTGTAGCAAAAACAGTATCACAGAAAAAGGAATGCAAGAGCTGAGACAAAGTTTCATGAAAAAAAACCCTACCTAGGTATAAAATCTGACTGGTTGGAGATAGTGGTCAGCTCATAAATCTGAGAGATGGACTCCACAGAAAGAACAATTAAGGTCTTGCTGGAGTTCAGAGACCTTGCAGTAGCTGAAGTGATATGATCTGCATATGGGGCTTCCAGCATCACGGAAAACTGGTTCTCTTCTGAGTTCCAGGAATACAGTGCTGTTGCGTCCTTACCAGAGAGGAGAATGTGAACTACATTGAGCAAGGAGGAGAAAAAAGGAAATATTCAGTGATACACTTTAAAGTTCTCCTTGTTATGCCAGAAATGCTCTTGGTAGCAAAAATTGTTAAAGTACCTCTTAAAATCTGACAAATAATATGAAAAAATGAGCACATACATTTCTTCAATTACAGTACTATACGTGAGATCTCACCTAAACCTGAAGGAGGCACGAAAACGTGGATGTTTCTTACAGCACAGACTGGAAGCGTCTGGAAGTGTCTGAAGGTAGACTGTCCTGTCTCCCAGATGAAAATTTCAGAAGAATTTCCAGATTCTACAGAGGAGAAAAATCACAAAACTTATATTATATTGCTGCCTGTTAGATAAATCACACATCAGTGACCATTCAAAGGCAGAGATTGGCAGTTTTAATTATAAAGTGAGACTAATGATCCTATCTTCCTTTACAGTTGATACTTAATTGCATAGTATGACTTATTTCCATCAGATGATTCATTCAGTGATGTTAGTTAAGGGCTTTTCTGCTCACATTCACATATAAGAACACTAAAATTAGACAACAGTCAACTCTAACGAAACCTCTGGACTGTAACATAAACTTTCCAATAGGCATAGGAATGCATACATAAAACCATGTCCAAAATGTCATACTTGTAATAAAAAACCACATATGCTTTGTGGAACAATGATCACACATCACAAAACTCAGAAAAGCTTAGAAAAGGTGTAATTAGCAGCTAGATGAATGGAGTTATTATTTCTTACTGTTCTTGGGAAAATATTTCATTAGTTTCATAAATATTTGAGAACAAACACAATACTTTTATTTTCTGAAGGACAGAACACATATTGCTTTGACAAGATGCTTATCAGCAAATTATCACTCCACAGTAAAATATTAATCCCTATCAAAATTCCTTCACCCCAAATGCCTTTGCTATCAAATAGTAGTATATACTTAAAAAACTAAGTGTTTGTTTTCTGCTGAATACCTTTTGCAATAATTAAATAGATATCAGAGCCAGAAGTCCAGGCCTCCATATGTTTGATTTCTTTTGTTGGTAACTGATGAAGATTCCTAAACTCATTATTCACCCATTGGTACAAGAGCACGTTCTGGCTGTTATTGGTCAAAGAAACTACTAGGTACATAATCCCTCCTCGAGGAAACAAGACAATGTTCAGAGCTCTGTAAACTGGAAGCTGATGATGCAGCACAAACATATCTTTATTCCACTGGAAAACCTGCAGAAACATTAAATAGTTTCTATTACATATTCATAACTAGCCGCAAGAGAAGAGAAATTATATGTCATGATAAAAAATCAGGAAGACTTGTAATGAATTGAAGTCCTCATTGCAAAAGCGGATCCTACATTTAGGTAAGTAACTACTTTACTGTAACCACCTGTGCCTGTTCTTCAGAAAAACAGGTTTATGGTCAGAAGCTATCTCTGTTCTCACAGGTGTCTAACATCAAAGACTTCAAAACAGAAATAACATTAGCAATAAAATCAAAACAAGTATAAATTACAAGCTAAAGTAAGGAGTGTTGTTACATTTAAACAAGACTAGAACTTTAGGTTCTATAAATCTGTAATACATACACAGGTCAATTTTCAGAAACATGCATTTACTTTTTTTGTTTATATTTTTAACTCAAAACTAACCAAACTACCCACATCAAAGTCAAGAAAGACAAGTGTATTCTAACCTGGATGGAACTGAAATTGGTGGTGTCACTCACAAAAATCAAATAGTCTTCTTCATCCACAGCAAAATGTTTGACATGTCTGGCATCCAAAATAGAAAGAGTCTGTATCTACAAGGGAAATATGGAAAAAATGGTATTTGTAAGTCAATTGAAGTAACAAGTTCACACATATACACCCCCATTTTTAAAAGATTGCAATATTACATATAAAATTATATATAATGTACAAAAAAATTAACTCTTGTTATGTTACTTATACAATTTTAAAAATATGTCTATATATGTAGTGTCAATCTACAAAATTAATATGACTTATCACACAGTTTTCAGAAAGTGCTCTATGACTTCCCCACAATTTCTTTCTTCACTTTCCAGGTAATTTTATCCCATCCCCAAAATATAACTATAAAAACAGAGTAGACAACCAGGTGTAATGCTGTGGTTTAGGAATGGTACTGCCCAATTTAGTGTTCCCATTGAAACGCCCCAAACCACACTGCTGCTCACTCAACCCTCTCCTTCCTTCTGTCCCTGTGGCGGAATGGAGAGAAAAACTAAAGCCACAAAAGGTAAAGATCATAGGTTGAGATAAGAATGATCTACTGAAAACAGCAATGAAATAAGAACATGAACAGTAACAGCAACAGTAACAATAACAGAAGGTACAAGAGAGGCGAATGATTCACAGGTGAAAATGCCCATGACCTGGAAACCAGCAATGTGCAAAGGTCACCACACTACCCTGACACATGGAGGGACCCCTTCCCCACATGTGAGGTGATATAAAATAACCTCTCTGTCCTGGCCACGCCCAGTCCTGGCTACTGCAAAAATTGATCCTGTCCTGGACAGAACTGAGAAATAACTTACATCACTGAAGTCATACAGAGTGTCCAGGTCCCAAACTAGCTGAACACAGAGTACTTTTTCCTAAAACATGGCTGGAGTGGAAAGCCTCCCAAAATTCTTCCTAACCCCATTATTTCATGATTTTATAAGCAAAACAGATACCTTCAACAGTTTGCGTCCAGGCATGAAGGCATATACACTGCTGTTGGCAGCTCCCTGACTGGCTCCTCCATGAGTAATCACAAGGAAGGGAGAGGCATGTATTTGGAACGATACACAGCTCTTAGGATTCCACATACTGAAATTCTGAGGGAGGAATAAAAAAAAGTAGAACTGAGACTCAAATTTTTTATTAGGTAGCATGCTTCATGTTTGTAAGCAAGTATTTACCTCAATGGCAACAAAAACTCCCTTCCACTGGTAGAGAGTAGAAAACACAGCTGGAGGTCTACGCAGAAGCACACCATACAGGACCTCTCCAGATGGAAAAAAACACCACTGAGCTGCTGACTGCTCCTCAAAGCTTTGCAAGACAGACAGGATACTGATACTACCCCCTACAACACAGTCAAAGAAAAAAATATTTATTCTTGACATCTTTTACAAGGTCATTTTCATTACTTTACTTGCCAAAACGAGCTCTAGTATTAGAAATATTGCAGTTGTCTCTCAATAGCCAGTAAAAGTGCATGCAAATTCATGGAAATGGTATAGTGCTGATGCTGTAATGAGAGTTAAGCAACACATGCATTCCTCATATATTACAATGACATGTGGAAGATGCATAAGCAATATGAGTGTGATTCACAGTGACTCTACTTGGAATTTAGATGGTGAGAAAATCAGCTAGATAGGAAGTAATAAAAAGTGACAAAGAAACTGTAAAATGTGTTTATCCTGAACAAGCAGTCCAGGCACAAAGATTCTTAAACTAAGTCATCTGATGCTTACAGAAAATAATGTCTTTTATGCTGTATTAGAAAAATCCAAAAATGCAAATCAAAGGCCTAGTGATAATATACGAGCAATGAGAAGAGCAATACAGATTACGGAAACTCTGGCAGCAGTGGCTGATGACAAGCAGCTAAGCTCTTTCATCTAATGAATTTTGGTATCATAGAAATATTAATTATTGTGAGCAAGTCTGAATAGGTGGGTTTACATTCCAAAGTTACATCTGCTGTATTTTTGGTTAGTCTCTGACTATCTCTACTCTGCAATAGCAACAGATGATCTCGATAAAGTGAACGTACTGATGCCAAATGCAGTATCCGACAATGTCTCCCACTCAACACTCACAGACACGTTGAGCCCATTACTCCGTGAAACTTTCAAATAAACTGTAGTGTTGGCTTCTTCAACTGTGAAGATACTGGTCCTGAATGTGAAAATTGTGAAAATAAATTTTTAAAATTATTACTTTTATAGTATATAAGTAAGATTTTTTTCAGCACAATTCCAGTTCAGAAATGCAACAAAAAGAAAATACTGGTTTTGCTGTCTGATGGATTGACATTGATTAAGGTTCTCCAATGTTTCTTAAAACAAGACCTTGGCAAAATCATAAGGAATTCAACAAAATCTTAAACTAGCTTGAAATTCAACACTTCAATCATGTAGTTAAAGCTAAAAGATTTTTCAAAACATTATTCCATATCTTGGCATCATAGAATGGTTTGGGTTGGAAGGGACCTTAAAGATCATCTAGTTCCAACATCCATGCAGGGACACCTTCCACTTGATCAGGTTGCTCAGAGTGTCATCCAGCCTGGCCTTGAACACTTCCAGGGATGGGGCTTCACCACCCTCACAGTAAAGAACTTCCTCCTAACATTTAATCTAATGAACTCTTAATGAATTTAATCTAATGAACTCTTTTAGCTTGAATCTATTCCCCCTTGTCCTGTCACTACATGCCCTTGTAAAAGGTCCTTCTCCACCTTTCTTGTCAGCTGCCTTTAGGTACTGGAAGGCCACAATAATGTGACCCTGAAGCCTTCTCTTTTCCAGGCTGGAAAAACCCTGTTCTCTCAGCCTTTCCCTTGTATAAGACGTGCTGCATCCCTCTGATTATCTTGGTGGCCTCCTCTGAACTTGATCCAACAGGTCCACATCCTTCCTGTGCTGAGAATCCTGAACCTGGATGCAGCACTCCTGGTGAGGTCTCATCAGATTGGAGCAGAGGGGCAGAATCACCTGCCTAGACCTGCTGCCCACACCGTTTCTGATGCAGCCCATGATTCGAGTGGGATTCTGGGCTGCAAGTGGACACTGATGACTCAATTCCAGCTTCTTATTAACCAGCAACCCCAAGTCCATCTCAGCATGGCTGCTCTCAGTCTGTTCATCCCTGGCCTGGATTGATACCTGGGGTTGTCCTGACCCAGGTGCAGAGCCTTGCATTTGATTTTGTTAAACCTCTTGAGACTCCCATAGGTCCATTTCTCTGGCTTGCCCAGGTAATATGGCCCATTTGGTTCTGAAAACCAGCCCTGAGTAAGAGTGTATCTTACACAAACTAAAAAGAATTAAATTATAAAATGTGTGATTCCCTGGGCACTGATCTAAGGTTTGGAGCTCTTAATACGGATCATTATTAATGGAATGTTTAGGGACTAATGAAGTACTGTTTCATGAAAAAATTCATAGAGAAATCAACATTTCTAATGATAAATATTTAATTTTAATTTTTTTTCCTTTTTTCTATAGCAATAATAGTATTTGATAGGTAGAGTACTTTTCAAAACTATAAATTTTACAATTGGATTGATGAATTTCTTTGAGGGGATTATTTAAAACAGTAAGGAGATACTACCCCTACAGAATATGAAAACCCTCTTTCTAACTGAATCAGAGTTTATTACCTATTTGTAACTGGGTAGATGCTGAAAAGCCCCAGTGGGGCCTGGTTCTGTAATATCGTAATCTTAGTTTGCACTCTGGTGCCTAGTCTGGCTCCTCCAGTTGGATTGAACAGGGTGACAATAAAGTGCTCATCCATTTCTGGTTCTTCATCCAGGATTGCAGAAATATGCAGAGTCTGACAAGAAAATAAGCACAGAAAGCTTATTTTGACAGCTAACAATGATGCAACACTAGTCATACCCCGCCAGTGTTTCTGTCCTTTCCCTGGACAGTGTGGCTCTGGACAGCAGAGCAGCACAACAGCAGCTCTTGAAACTGGAGTGAGGCAGGAACAGTTCAGGCTCAGGTTCTGCAGTCATCCCTCTAGTCACCTCCACTGTCACAACATTTACACAAGCACATCCACTTTTTTGTTTTATTTTTCCATTCTCCTTACTCTTAGGCTAAGAACCGTATTTAGAGACTGTACTAAGAAATCTTTTACTTCCCACAGATCTGCTAAGCTGGTCATCACTGAGGTTCCAAATGCATTTCAGGTTCAGAAATTGAAAACCAGTTTTCAGCAAGGTTTGTTTGAGATTCTACTTCACTAACCGTAATAACCTGTTACTGACCCTAGATTCCCTGAAAAAAGTAACGTAACGTAACAAACACCACACCACTATTAAACCTCAGAAGGGTCAGGATTTCACACACTTAAACTAGCTCACTTTCTTGCTGACATTCCTGTGGGTAGAGTTCAGAGGCAGTGAATTTAAACTCCTGGAAAAATAAGTAGTTTTCAATTTGTAAGACTCAGAGAGCTGTTCATCTTTTGCCATTGCTGCAGCGTACTTTGTTCAGTTCAGGCCATAAAACAGAACGGTAGTTCTACCTCCACGTTAACTATTTACACTTGTAAATAATTACTTCATGTCCAAGTTTGTGTTTCACTTATATGCTAATTACATACAAATAAATGGTCCTATGCCTACATAAATATTACATACCCATTGTATTTTTTCACTTTACTTGACCGATTACAAAGAGAGAAATATCTACAGGAAAGCACCTTTAATTTTTATGCACTCCCGTTCCCATGACTCAATTTGCTTTGAGAATCAAGGAAAACATCAGAAAAAAAATTAATACATGAAAAAAAACATAGACATTACTGAAACCCTTCCAAAATTTTTGAAAAAACTTTCTTCACTTCATTGGTAATAACTATCATATTACCTTGAATCTGACTCCTTCTTCCAGCACAATGTATCCTTGGGAAGGGGTCAAATCCACTGATGGCTCTGAAGAATTAATTTCACTTACAAGATATTGAACAGTCACAGTTCCAAATATCCCCTGAGGAGGTTCTCTAATAATATTTAATACTGCAATGCTTTCCATCAGATGGAGAGCTGTTTGCTCTCTTAGGAAGAAGTGATCACTGTTATTGAATGACAGAATTCCATGTCCATCATCATTGGCAAATATAGTAATTGTGGCTTTTGAAAAAGAAATGATGGAAATATTCTTTAATTAACATAGTAAAATGTAATTGTACACAGATAGAAATAAATACATATATACATCAATCCCTTCTTCCTTTAAGGTATGTATAATGTCAATATTACTTGAAGAGAGTAGGTAAGTATTTTGCCTTATCTAGGAAGATTTCTAGAAAGGTAATATGTGGACTCTCTTATTAAAGAGTTCACTTTTGCACATTTGATCTCTTTTATTCCTTATTTGATTAATTTTCCATATTTCATAGGGATTTTTAACAACTTTCCAAGGGAGATTAATGATCTACCATCACAGGCCAATGGTGTTCTCTGAAATACAATTATTCAGGAGAATGATATTAAAATGACTACCATACAATTCTGAAGAATGAGAACATCAAAACCACGTTTTACCTGTTGTGTTCTTCCCTAATTCCAGGCCCAGAGAAGGATTTGTTAGAATTAACTGGAACTTTTCAACACCTTCAGGAATATCATCATCAAAAATCGTAACAACAACAGATTTATTTCTTTCTCCATCAGCAAAGAAAAGAGTCTAGCATTGAAGCACAGAAAACATTGAATACTCAAAAGCTGTTAATATACAGAGAAATTTTAAACTAAGGTAAAGCAGAATTGTCTTAACTAGGAAGAAAAGAGGATACAAGAAGAGCTGTAATTTCTATGTACCTTAGAAGTTGATTGAAATAGAAGCAAAATAGTTCAGCATACTGAAGAGTGAGGGCAAGCAAGAGCAACTGATTTTGAAAGTTCTGTTGTAAAAAATACTAAAACTTACATGAAATCTTACACACTCTTGACTAAGCAAAACTGTATTTGAGATAGGTATTTGAAAATTTACAATGTGATTTATATTTAAAAATGCTCTAGTACTAAAATGGAAAATAAAATTAGATGAGTAATTCTGTCTTTTTCTATTCAGATGATTAAAGCAACTGAAACAAGCTGAAAAATCTAGCTGCATTTATTAGTGATCATTCCGCAGAATAAACAAGAGGACATTCTTTTGAGGAAGCTGAAGGAATGAAGATTACTAGATTTAGAACTTGCTTCTTACCCTTGAGGTCACATTAAAATCCAAACCCAGCTGTGCCTCCAAATTTTGGGCATAAAAAAATACAGATACATTGCCATAAGATCCTTTGTTTCGGTATGCCATTATTGTCAGATTCCCGTGAGATTCATTAACTTCAAAACTACAACAAAAATCAAGACAATGTTCACTGAGCATGTTCTGAATAAGGTGGTAGGTAATTACATTTTCACTCCAAATCATCACCTCTGCTTTGTAAGAAAAAGGCACCATTACAGTATCAGCATCATTACCACTGTTTAATGCAACCTTTTTACCTTTGTTTCTTATGTAAATGGAATTAAGCTATAGATGTTGTCCTTTTTTATGCTTACTAGTGGCAGATTAAGTCTGTCTATGATTATAGCTCCTGGAATCAGAGGAAAAGATCTGGGAGATGCCAGTATGTATGCTTATAGGGATGCAGAGGCTGGAACACTGGCTGAAGGTTGTGGGAGTGATGGAAGTTACAACAAAACCCCCAGTAATTAAAATAACTACATGGTAGCACAAGGTTTCTGAGTAAATTCACTGTAAATTCTGAATTCCAGTCTGGGAATTATTTTAGACTTTCCAGTTCTACTGAACTGAATGATGTGTTGCTATCTCAAAGATGTGACCCTATGGTTAATAGGAGTTTTACTATTAACTGAAAATGAAAATAATTAGGCAACTGAGTTCTTCAAGGAGACAAGACTTACTTGGTGCTTTCCCATTCAATTACTCCACTTACTCCATCATTAGCATCAATAATAATTTGAGAAGATAAACCTTCCACATCTAAAATGGAAGAGAAGGATAAATGTGAAAAAAACTATAAATTCCATTTTCATTATTTTCAAGAATAACATTAACACTTCTTTATTTCCTTACTAATTTTGTTGGAGAAATACGTAATTTTCCATTTCCAAAATGTGAAGGAGAAAACGGTCATGGGCAAGATAATTTAGAATGGCTTAAAGAAAATCTGTTCTTACTACCTTACTATTACAACTGCAACACAGTGACTTGAATTACCACTTTTACATTTGATAATACATACCAAAAAAGTCTAAAGAAAATTTAGAAAAAAGAACAGAGCACAGAAAAAGTAAAAATGCCAAAAGCAAGATTTGTCATGGAATATTAATTCATCTTCATTTTGTGTTTTTATTATGATGACATTTAATGTTTTGCAGACTGTGCCATTTTGTGAAAAATAATAAATGATCCAGTATTTCATCACCTATTCATGTTTCAGTGCCTGATCATAAACCTTAATGGCACACACCACAGATTCTACTACAAAAACAGAATTATAATTTCTTTGTTGGTAGTTTATGCATTGTAATATTCCATTGCTCCATAAAAATATACAGATCTTCACAATAGCTCTGAAAGATGATTGTATGTATTGCCATGTGAAAATAATGAATAATAGATCAATGTCAGAAATGTCCACTAATTTCAGGGATCAGCACTTGACAGTCAGAACTTGATTCTTCTGGGAAAAGTGTACCTTAATTTGTTCAAACAGCATCACAGGATTACCTTAATTCATGTCAATTTACTGTCAATAAGACTTAAATGAAGAAAAGAACGACAATTTCTACACAACCAGACTCCACTGAGTCTGCAGTAAATACAGTATTTTTAGACCCATTGGAAAGATTTCTATCAAATCAGATAAAACTAAATAAAAGGTCATTGACACAAATCCAAACCCAACACTATGAGGTAATGACAAACACCATCAACAGCTGCCAACAACTCTAAACAGCAGAAATGTTACTCAAGTTTAGAAATCCATATGGAGTGCCAGTGAATAAAGACCCTTCAGCTTCACTCCTACCCTTTGTTTTCCCTTGTCATGTCATAGTCTGACCACATCACTCAAGACCTGTAACACTTCACTTTCAGCATCTGAGCTCTTCTTTCATGTATGGAATCCTTCCCCTCCTCTGACACCTCACTGCCACTCCATCCCAGCTTAAGTCTTTTTTCTATCCAATGAGTTTATTTGTTTTTCTTTCATCATCCCCAGGTGTTGAACATTTTCCCTTTTCTTAATTCCTTGCACCTTGTACTTTTGTATTAAGAGTCAGGCCTTTTCTAGAAGATGGGGACAAGAGAAGCATGGTGAAAAGTCCTGTATTTATGTTCGCTGCTTCTTCTCGATACCTGTGAAGGCTCAGATGAGAAATAAAGGTCACTTAAGTTCTATGTGTTTAGTTGCACATCACAGACATCCCAGACCTACACCACATATTGCAGTCACATTCCCATGACAGCAACAGCGTATATGATACACATTCCAGATGTGTAGAATTGACTGCACATGCATGCCAGTATCATGTGCAGAGCACTATTTTTTTTCATATTAGACACCTAGAAATATAGTAAATATTTTCTATGGGGTATGACATTGCTGTAAGTCTTAAACAAATGCATTGCATCAAGGAGTTAAATCCTCAATCATAACAAAGAAAAATATACCAATAGAGAAAACAAGATTAGAAAATAGTCCGGTAACAGAATTCATTGTGACATTTTATAGTAAGGACAAGTTTGTGCCTCATGGATTAAAACTATTTTCTGAGCATCCTAAGTACAGCTGAGTTGAACTGTCATGATTCATACTGCCAAGCTCTTCTGACAGATGGTGAGACAATGTAGCACCCAGCACAATTTAGTTCAGAAAATCCTTTGTACTTTAATGTTACTCTCTCTATGTTTTAAAGTAGACTCGACCAATCACAGCTCAGTGTCTACAAACCAGCAACCAGCATTGCAAGTTACCTTTCAGTCTGTAACGAATTAACTCTGTCACTTCAATACGCATGCAAAGAAAGGGGAAAAGAGTCATAGAAGATATTAGAAATAATCAGAACAATTAGTGTCTAGTACCACAGGATAACACAACTGCTTTTAAAGGCAACAGCAGCTATGCTACTGAACTCAGAAGCAGAATGAGAGCCTAACTAAGCAAACAACAAATGAAGTTCATTGAAGAGTGAGAACATCATAGAATTTAACTCACAAAAGTATATCTGATATGAGAGTAATAAAAAGCTGCTTTTGAAAGAGTGAACAAAGGAACCACATGAAGGAAATTGATGGACATATTTGTTTCCATTGTGTATTTGGAAATTAAAATCACATTAACAGACTGCCAATGCAATTTTTGAGATAAGTGTGCTCTCCAACTGCTAATTACTAACTCTATAAAAATTGCCTTATATTTTTTACGGAGTTATAAAATGTAAGAAGCCAGTGTAATAATGATTATGTTTTATATTCTATAATGTTTCTTGCAGACTACTCTGTCATATATTAGCACAGCTGGTAAGTAAGTGAAATAATAAGAACACGCCAGAGTATGATTGCAACCGATATAAAAATAAAATTAAACATTATTGTGTATAAGTTGTTTTACCCAGCCTAGGTAGGGATGAAGTTGAGTGGTTCATGATAAGTTCCACTGAAGTTAAATTAACCAAGAAGAATTCTTGCACTTCTGGCACATCATCCTACAAAACACAAATCCAGTACATCCTCTTTTCATTTTCCTTAAGAAACAGTCAGAGAAAATTGCCAAGAAGCAACACACTACAAGTCTTTACATTACGGCAATGTACTTCTGTAACACTTTTATACAGAATGTATTATCTTGAATGAATTATGAAGTAAGACATTTTATTTAATAGAAAAGACTGTGGGGACACTGAAATAGACATGAATAAATTTCTGCCCCATTTTAAAGGCATGAATTCCAAACACTGATAAAGTAAGGGCATGTAGCAAGCAACGAATTGCAGTTGGTCTTAATGAGAGAAG
>JAWWLZ010000094.1:1262306-1289417 GCA_035041345.1 Poliocrania exsul | reverse complement strand
GCACTGTTTTCTGTTATTCGCCCTTATGCGATTTTACTATTAAGACAAAAACAGTCTTTCTAAATTACAGTAAAATCTACAGCTTCAAGTCATACAAAGGTTGCAAACTTCCTTTTCTCTGTACAGAGTGAGAGGGTATAGAATTTACCTCTAGAATAGTAACACTTATGGCAGCTGATGTTTCTCCTTCTTCCAAAATCAGTGAGTCTGAAACAGCTATATAATCAGCTCCTGGTTCAGCCAAGGTCCCCTCTGTCTCATTACTCAGTGTGACCAATCCTGGAACTGTGGCATATGTAACATTGATAGCACCTGTTCAAAATATGACCAAAAACCCCCACTTTTCTCAATTCTTACATAATCACCAGAATAAACAAAGAAAAGAAAACAAATGCTCATTGACAAAATGAAAAGTCTAACTGAGAACCAGAACAATTAAAAGAGTAATCTGGAGCCAATAAAATTTCATTATTGCCTTTAACACGCTTTCAGTCCAGCCTTTGATGATTTGTCCAACAACGCAAGACTCTGAAAGCATTAGGACCAGATGGATTCAGGTATTTGTGGTGCTGTGGGCTGAAAATATTACATTGCTCAAGTACTACCTGGGACACCTAATGTATTATTAATACTAGGTTTGGTGTCAAGGGAAAGTAGAATGTTTCAGGAAAAACTGATATATAAGAAAGGCTCCAAAGACAGTGCTAAATCGACTTTCCTTCCCAGAAAGACTGATATAGACATTAATAAAGAGTAAAAATTGGAGGACACACTGATAAATTTTACTAAGCAAAAAAAGGAAATGTAGAGAGTGATACTGGAGACAAAAAGAAGAAATTCAAAGCTAGTCTTTATGAAATTAAACATAACATGTAAAAGAATCTTAGTTTTAACACATAATGATGAATTGAATTTAGAGTTTTACATTTACTGTGAATGAGTAGAATAAAATATTTGTTTCCTGAGTAGTGTTCAAAAGTTAACTTCGATACTAATTGATATTAAAAAAAGAAATGGGAAAACAGAAATGTCATTAAAATGTCTCTACAAATCTTTGACGTGTTCAGATCTTGAATATTTGTTTAAAATGGTCATTTCATTTCCAAACAGAAAAAAAGAAACCAAGAGAGATTACCACTGCGGTCTAAATATAGTCTAAAAACATAAAAAGGTAGTGATTACACACTACATCTCCATGGAAGTTAAAATCCTCAGGCAACAAATACAAGAAAATATTTTTGCACACAGCGCATGACTGAATACTGGAAGCTTATACCACTTAATCTGATTGTAAAAGGACAAATTGATTTAAAAAATAATATAGAATTCTCGGGGGAGATATAAACTGAATTCAGTGGCATGAATGCAACTTTTTCCATGGAACATTCCTAAGCTGGTCAAATTCTGGAAGTTTAGAGGCCATGATGTGGGAATGATCATTCCATTCAAGCTCCTTTTCTCATGTTTTTAATTTCTTCTGGACAGACTAACACTTCAAGACATATTCGTCAGGCATAAAGGTACAACCCTAATAGCCAATTAGCTATATCATGTGTTATAACAGACCCCTTGCTGCGAAATTGAAGGCTATGGCTCCAGTTTTAACTTAAACCTCATTATCAACGCTGTACTAAGAGGCCTAGAAGTTCTGACTTCTCCAGGGACACCCCCTTGTTGCGGGGGAGAAGCTTGTGTGCCCTCATGAGGTTGTGTGCTATGCTGGCTATGGTTTGTGCCTCTGGCAGGATCTCCCATGCCAGACAGGTCTCAGCTGAAGGGTCAGACAAAGCGTTATCTACAGGCAGGATGGGCTCGCTAGCCCTCTGGCAACCATCCTAGGAGAAGGACAACTCTAACTCCAAATCCGGGCAGATGGAGCTCGCTTAGCCCTGTAAGGGCATCGGCATCCATCAAAGAGAAGGATACTCTAACCAAACCTATGTCCTGAGGTATTCACTGTGACCATTCGGGCCCTGGCAGATGAACCTTAGGAGTTAAAGGGTGGGGCCAATTCTGCGCACGCTGTGCCTCACCTGAAAAATCCACTGCGCAGGCTCAAAGAAGTTCTGAGAATATCAACTGTATACAAGGTTCTTCAAAATTTCCAGCCTCCCTGTCACACCTTTCATTTGTCTAATGATTTTGAAAACAAAACTTAATTTCCCTTAGAGCTGTTATACAAACCTAGAGATCCAAATTCTCTGTTAATAAAAAGCTGAACTGTTTTGTTTTCCTCTGGAAGTAAAACTACCCTGGATGGAGAAGCAAAATTTAATACTCCATGTGGTTCATCACTAGCTTCTACTGTCAAAACAGCTTCATATCCTTGACTGTCCAAAACAGCAGCACCTGAAGAAGAAACTCCTGCAAAAGAATCAACAGACTACAGTTAATACAGTTTTATGCAACTCAAGTTTTCCCTTATACTACTGTTATTATTATATCCAAATTACCGTCACTAACAGTGGAAATGAAATCCAGCCATACACATTAATGCTTACTGAAGTTTACAGATGATGTGGAATGTATATATAATTACATTCTGTAGCAAATAAAGGAACATTCAATCACAAGAATTGTATGCATATGAAGTATAGAGTTACAAAACTGTATTAAGAAAGGAGAAAACATAAATGACCCGTGCTAAATACCCGTTTTCCTAAACTACTTCTATTATAAAAGAGAATGTTCCTAGGAATTAATTCCAAAAGTTAAAATTATATTCAACTTCTCAGTCATTCCATTAAGAAATTACTACAAATATTGCCTTGATGAATAATTGTATCAATTGATATTATCCTCAAAGAATACAAGAGTAAACAAATCATTAAGGCAAGTTGGCAAGGCACCTAGCAGCAACCCAACCCATGTCACACATGTTTGGTATTTAGATGTTAATTCCAGTTTAACAAAGGGTATTTCAGAAGGGATGCAGTTTCATGCTTCTCTTGTCATCATAATTTAAAGGGAAAATCAAAATATTCTGACCACCTGGAATTCAGAGATAGATCAGAAAGTCAGCTTGACATGACAAGCTTGTTTTCAAAGACAAAAATATCCACTTATTTTGTGACACCTGTATCCAGAACACATTAGTAAGTTCACGTTCATCTTCAGTGAAAGGGAAGTACATAAATATTGAATTAAACAGAGTTGATGAAAAATGCAAAGACACTGTGGGCTTTAAATGTAAATGTATATCTATATATATAAAGACAAACTCATATACACAGAAGTATCAAAACTGTTTTGAGAAAATGTGAACAAATTTTGCAATTTTCAACATTTCCAGTATGCTTAGTATTATGCTTCCAAAGTGGATTAATGCATAGGAAAACATTACACTACCAAATGGGAGGGTTATGATATAGCAGGCTGTAGTTCCGCATTACCTTCGGTTTTGATGTCAAATAGGATGATCCGGTATTCTTCCTTTTCTTCAGGAATATGGTCATCCAGCAAGTGAACGTACAATGTTGTATTCAATGTCCCCTATTTATTTTATTGATAAATTGATTAGTCACTAGTGTATAGATTACAAGTGATGTCACCATATCATATGTATTTCGAACAACACTTTTACAAAAATGTAAATATGAAGTAGCAAAAACGATAAACTCCTTGCAGTTTAGAACTTATAGAGTAAAGGGGAGAGTAAATAATCACATCTAGAAAAAGAAACTACTATAAAAGCACATTCTTTTCCTCAGCTCACTTCAAATTACAGTATTATCCTGTAGCCACTAGACTTGCTCATGCACTTACCTCAGGAAAAAAGAGTATTCCAGAATAGTTTTCAAAATTTTGTTTTACATTATGTCCAACTATCTTCCATTCAACAGTAACATTTCCCAGTCCTGGGGCAGTTCTTAAAATATGGAATTCCAGTTCTTCTCCTAGGAATAAAGAGTAAGATGCAATATTTCCTGTTTCGTTTCCTCTCCTACAATTCAATCACTAAAATGAAAAGCCAAAAACAAGTTAAAATACTTTTTACTGAAACACCTTAATATTTGTAATAGTGAGCTTCACTGTAGTTAAATAACATGTTCACTTTTAACACTGAAGCAAAAACTCTGAACCTAAACTCTTTCATCTTGAGTTTTTCTGGGTTTAGCTCACTCTAGGAAAAAACTACCAAAATATAAGAGAACCTGGTACAGATGAGTAAGTGCCATTAAAACATGCACAAAAAGAAGAGCAGTACCTGTCTGTGAACTACACAACAGAGTGAATGCTGTATACATGAAGTTTTCTCTGGAACAGCAAACTGGAAAGGAATATACGTGATCCTAACATCTGCAGTGTCTTGTGATTTTACATAGTGTATGAAGAAAAATGTTTGTAATTACCTGCAAGTTCCATTTTTATGAGTTTGAACTTAAAAATTATATCAGTGTTAGAATTCTAACATCCAGAAAAAAATTAATAATTCAAAATTTTAAAAATAAAGTCCTTAAAAGCAAAACATTCATGTTTCACAATTTTTAATGTATATTGTATAATAATGTATTACAATTTCTGAGATAATCAGTAGCAAATGATAATATGTATCTATAAGAAGTAATTACAGTATTTTTTCTGCATATACAATATTTAATCCAATGATCACTTAAAAAGAGTAAATATCTTAGAAAACTTTGAAAACTTCACCAAAAATATAGATTTTTTTTATAATATTAAATACCTATATACATTTACAGAAATTATATATATTAATTAAAATTAAAACTTTAAATATGGGCAAGCAAAATTTATTTATATGAAATAGTTTAACAGGTAACATTAGTAATATTATGCAATATATTCACATTAGAGGACAGATGTTTATTTATAATAAACATGTATTGCATCTCTATTTTTCAAATGCACAGAATAGAAGTTTGCCAGTATGTACAGTATCGGCCTTCAAGGACATGAAATATACAGAAATTTATAATCTTGAGATGCTTGGAAAGAATCATAAAGAGTTTTTTTTTGTCTGCTTACTAAAGAATGAAGAAAAAACCAAAACTTTTTCAAAATTTATTTTACTGATGTAGAACCAAATAACTGACAAGCTTAGTTCCACCCCAAACTGACTGAGAACAACTTTCTTAGTATCGATATAGACTACCTGAATTTTTTTGCTGTTGCAGAATGCAATAATTCCATCTTCTGATTTGTGTTAGGTACATACTTAGAAGCTACTCTATTGAGAAACATTGAGATACACCTATGAAAGTGAAAGAGCAGATGTGGTGTTATGTGGATTCCTACTCTATGGCACAGAGAATTGAGCAGCACAGCTAGTTTCACTGATGACGTAATTTAGAGAGCAATAAATTAGGATGTTATCTGGTTATGCTGGTATACTATACTGCAGGGCAGTATTGTATAGCTAAAACTGGCAGGAACAATTTTGATCATTGTCTGGACATATTCTTTTCTTTTGAGAAAAAAAAAGGAAATATTAGAGAGATGCACACATACTGGCTACCAATGAGAGAGATATGAACAACTAACTTTAAGAGACCTTAATATAATAAACTGAAATAAATGGAAAATATAAAATTGTGAAGAAGTAATACAAAAATTGTATACATTAATTTTCAAATACACAGAATTAGTATGTTATTCAATTTCATTAATTTCAAACTTCAGTTAAGCCTTGGTTCATAGGTTATTTTAAGATACTTCTGAGAGAATAAAGGAATTCAAAATTTATTGACATCACAAGGATTCTGCTTCTATATTCAGACATCCAAGGACAGACTGCAGGTTTTCAAGTTCCCCTGAGGTTAATTGGTCGTATAATTTAACACTGCACTGAAATCTCACTGCATCCTATTTGCAAATTTTGCACATCCATTGCAAACAAATAAATATTTGACAGAAAAATAATTACTTTAGCCCCATCACAGAACACACAGACAAGTTATTTCGATACATTACATAACACAATGAATTTTCACTGAATCTGGAACACAATACTTTATGATGCAGAAACCTGTTACATTGCACTGCAGTCCAAACACCAACAAGAAACCTGAAGTACAATCCATTGCAACTAAAGGCCCTCAGGCAGTCAGTTATGGACCCGTGTTTCTCGGTCAGATTTACCAGAATCTTTGTTATTCTTACCCAATAAGAAATACTAATACAAGTACTAATCAGGTTCTGAATAATATGGAAAGTGTTATTATGCTAATTTCACTATTTAAGTTTTTTAATATTCCACCATTTAAAATATTTCTTTAGTTTTCTGCATTTATCACAGAGAAAAGAGGTGGGGACCTCATCCATCCTGTCCCTCTTCCCCATTTCAAGCTACTGCACTGTGTTTTCACCTAACACAGTCAGAGCCACACAACATTGCATACTCTTTCTGTACTGAAATGCTACCCTTGCCCTCAATAAGGTAATAAAGAATATGCACAACTTGAAAATAATAGTGGTTTCCTTGACAAAAACTGTTCAATAATAGAATAAATATTAAAGATAACAATATTTGGATCTATGCCTGAAAACTTTTGCTTTCAAATAAAAAAAAGTGAAAATGAAATTAAAACACTGAAATCATAAAGGCTTTAGCTCATTCTTTTTTCTTAATCAAAGGGAACTAAATTGGTTGTTTTTTCTCACTGTAATGTAATGCATTATTTTTACAAGCTGAAGGAATTGAAGTCAAATAATTTCCACACTACAGCAGAGTACTTCAGCTTCAAATAACCAGCATTTCCTACCATGCTATGAATAATATTTAACCAGTGGAATGTTTCCCAGGTCATTATAACCTTTGGGAATGAGATTTATATTAATTCCTTCTGCTCATCAATCATGGCTCTTAGCCTGCCAGACAGGAGCTGGCTTGGTAAGCAGCTCAGAGCCACCAAGGTGGAGGAATAAAGGATGAAAACTGGGCACAAACTAGTACAGAATTAACAGAAATCATATCTAAATAAAAAATGAAATGTTATAGTGTCATGGCTAAAGCAAGTTTTGTATTTTATTCCTTTTCTCCAACATTGTTTTGGAGGAGATGTTTAACAAACAAACAAACACATACACACACACATACTGCTTCACCAGAGCCAGGTGGTGGAGGCTGAGGGAGAGAAGAACTCTCTCCCCATCTTTGACCATGTTTTTAGTTGGATGGGCAGTGAGGAGACTAGACGTGATCTCTGTTTGTTGTTGGTTTCAACCATTCCATTTATATTGCTGTTGTTTCTGCTATAGTTTTTGACAGTAAAGGGTTATTTTTTTAACTTATACTGCCCCCCTCATTTTCTCTCTCTCTTGGTGAAAGGGGAGGTGACCCTTTTCTTGGAGTCTCTACCTGATGACTTGCCTTAAGCCAAGACATATGGTATCCTTTCATTTCATGGAAAAAAAAAACAGAACATGTTCTTTTGAGACAGACCTTCTTCCAACAGAAAATACAATGCACACATTCCTAGACAGCAGATTTCTGTTTTGTGAAGCTTCCCTGCCTATCAGCTGGCATGCCAGAAAAAGTGAGACTACAACACATTTTGATTCCAGCAAAGGCTGATGAAAGCAATCACTATTAGTACTGCTACTCTCCTCTGCAGAACTGTACCAAACTCTTAGATCAAACATGCAACATGCTCTCTCAAAGCACTAGTAGACACCAGATATCTAATTATTACTGTTTTTTCTCAGAAGTCACAACTGACTGATGACATCAGGATTGCCACACTCCTAAATAAGATACCATAAAAGAGCATAAAGAGAAATTTTGAAACAGCAGGTTATTGAACCAGAAAGATGGAAGATTTTATCCTAATCTTTCTGTGGGTATAATTCCTAGATGATTTAAAGTTAAGTGTAAGTACAGTGATAAATAATACTTGCTTAAGACTACTAATTTGTATGTATGATGGGATTTCTAAAATATGATGTAAAGGAGTAAGACAAGAAATGCTAAAAGGAGCTTAGAAATAAAATATTAACAGAAGCAAGGCATAATCTTCAGAAAAAAAAAGGTAAAAACAGATCATAATATACAAAATGGTTCCTTTCCATAGATTTTATTTGTGCTATGTTTGCAAAGAGTTAAAAACCCAATGAAATATGCCAAATATGTAGTCATTCCCTGCTTGCTGGCATTCTCCGAACAGTGAATCACTGAGTCATTGTCAACAGAAAGCACAGAGAGGAAAGCTCATGTTAAAAAAACATGAGTGTGGTCAACAACCAGAACCCACCTTCACGACCAATAACAGACCTTCCAGCTGTCTGAAAGCCAACAATTCCTGCCACGTTATCACTTGCCAGGATAATCACTGTGACAGTGTCGAAACTGGGCAGAATTCTACTTCCTCCTTCAGTATGGACCAGGCTGATTATGATGCTTTCATTATCCTCTGGCTCTAGATCATCTAAAATGGTCAATGTGACCATCTTTTTTGTTTCACCTACAAGGAAAAGAACATGTACATGTTTATGTGTTTGCAAAAAAATTCACCTTTTAAAAAGATATAATCATGTCCTCTAGTAGTAAATATTTAATTAATATAAAAAAGGGCACAAAGAGTATGTATTTACCTGTCCAGAAGTTATTGAATGTCAGTACCAAGATTTATTTTATTACTAATGAAAAGTTGTATTAGGCAATGTAATTCAAAATTATGACATCTACTATGTAGAAATTAACAATGTAGGCATAATTTCTGAATGTCTAGAATTCTTTATCTGCTTTATAAATTTTCTGGCTTTCATATTCAAATTAGAAAAGAGGAATATAATTCTTGTAAGAAAAACTACCACGTAAATAAGTTGTCTGATGAACAGTATACAGAGATATGTACATTCAATCTGATTACATTTACTGGACCAACGAACACATTAAAGTGGGCTCTCACTTTGTTAGTTACTTGTGTTCTGGAATGTCAAAGATTGATAATGGCAACAGCAAATACAATCAATTATGTATTTGATATATGTATAATTATACATACATATGATTCCATCTCATACATATAATCCATTATAATTGGCAACATAATCCTACTGCTCAGGGCGTATGCATATCCTATTCCCTATGAGAATAACCATTTACAAGTTACATGCATTTTTTGCTACGTTGTCCTTCAAAGTATTTTAAAAAGAGATTTACTAAACCTACAAACACTAATGTAATTACATGTCAGTTTCAGAATTACTCCCAGCAACCCCTCATTTGAGGTCAGATGATTTAGCAAGGTAAATGCACACTAGAATCTTTACTACTTTCACATAAATTGTTTTCAAAATAACTGTTCAATCATCTCAGACTTTGAAAATATGAAGTTTATCAGTCATGTTGGATGGTGCTTAATGCCTGCCACAGACTTGTTAATCCTCTTTGCAATATCCTGTTATGTCACATTATGAAATCAACATAACTTCAGAATCTAAAAAGATGTATCATTAAAAATTAGGGTTGTACTGACTGAAGATTGCAAAAAGACCACTTAGGTCTGATTGTCATTTTCATTATCCTTGATATAATAACTAATTTCTGCAATATTATCCTTTATTTGTTCAGTAAAAGTTTAATCTTTATAATACATACCACAATATATCCTTAAAAATACTTAGATATACTTTTCATCTTTTTTTCCTTTTTTTTTTTAAGTGTATGTTGTTAGGTTCTTTCTGTTTTTCTTCACTTTTATACAACAGAAGCTAGAGAAAAACCTTGCCTCACCTTCAGCAAACACCAGAATTTCACCAACGCCCACAAAATCCAAGTTTGGTGTAGCAGTTCCACCAACAACACGCCATTCCACTGTCACCTGTCCCAGGCTGCCTTCTGTCCTGTGTATCATTAGCTGCACATTGGTCTGAGGGCGTTCTTCTACTTCAACATACAGACCTTCCTGAGTTGCATTGGGACTTACGCTGAAGATCTTAAACAGTCCAAAGGCATCCCCATTCATCATTATGATAACTGTGGAAGTATTTGGCTGTCCTATAGATGGTTGATTTTTTAAGCTGGCTGAGATATTCATTAGTTCAACTTTCAAAAGGGACACAGTGAATTTTTCATCCAGCTCTGGCAGGCTGTCAGGGAGTATGGTAACTGTGAGATTTGCAAACTCTTCCCCCTCCTGCATGATGGCCCACTGTCTTGTGACAGATTCATAATCACTACCAGCAATGGCCTGTGTGCTAAACAGAGTGGATGCACAGCTGATGTTTTTCTTGTAGGTCCATAATCCTGACATGTTAGTTAATGGGCTGATCTCTGCTGTGAGCCAAAGGCAGAGAGGAATCTCAGAGGCACTGGAAAATGTAAAGGCTGAACATGCTTGTTCTTTTAGGCACTGAGTTGCACAGGCATACAGTGGGTCACTTGCTGCTGACACATTCACTCTGGTCTTGGATGGCTGGTCAGGAATTCCTTGTAGAGGAGACTCATAATAGGCCAGGATATCTTCACCTTGCTCAATGGCAAGAGCTACGACGTCAGTCTCAGAAGTGCTGTAAAATATTTGCAGCTGACCAAACATTCCCCCACTACAAGACATTAAAATAAAAATGTTATGTTAGTTGGTGAAACATGTCTAATGTTCTATATATTGCTGGGTAAAAAATAAAAGTGAATAAAAACAACTGATCCTTTCTGAATTGCTGAAAAGTTTGCAAATATTTGTTTCTAGGAATTAACAGTCCTCTTAGGACTGGCAAGGAACAAAAAACCTGTGCTGTCCAACATTGTCATTGTTCCTCCTAGGTGTCCTCAGGATAGATCACATTCACAAAATGTGTTCTTCTTTTCTTGCTGTGTTCCACCACACAACAGTTGATGCACTGTGTTCTCCAATCTACATCACAGGAACAGGCTATTTTGTGACTTTAAATGGTTTGGCAATTGAACAGTCAGAATGGAACTTCAAGTATACTATGTACACTGGGTTTACATTACAAATCTGTACTACATTTAAGTACATTATGTAGATTTTGAATAATGAAGACATCTAGTTCAAAATCAATGTATATGAAATAAAAATTAATTGAGCTGGCAGAACAAGCAATTGATGCAAATACTGATACAAGAGAATGACATTTGAAATTATAGCAAAAAAAAAACTAAAAAAAAAGAAGAAAAAATAAGAGATACAAAAAGAGTAAACATTATACAAACCTTCGCATGACTGTTATATTTGCAAGCATATTTCTTCCTAATGGCTCCTGAATTCGATATGAGGGTTGATGAAAGAAAACTGTGCCATAAGGATTATCATTGGCAGGTATCACAATATTTGCCGTGCCATCTAAGCCGATAGCACCACCATTGGAGGCATGAGTTAATTCTACATGGACAACCTGAAAAAGAAAAAAAAAACAAAAGAATTCAGCTAAACAGTTTTTGCTATTTCTAAAAATAATCACAAGCAAAGCAAGAACTAAACTTCCTGCAGCCAAAACATTCCTTGTTTTGATTTGCACACATTTTATAAACAAGTTAAAACTCTTAATACTATTCAAGAAAGATGCAAATCTTTACTTACTTCTTCTATTTCCGGAACATCATCAGCCAGGATTTCCAACAGCAACATCTGAATGGCTTCCCCAGGGGCAAAAGTAATATTACCCTCGGCAACCAGCAAGTCATCATCAGCAGGATGCCCATTAATGGTAGCAGCCCAATGAACAGTGACATTACCCAGTGTCCCAGCATTGCGGATTATTGGCAGATTTATGGTTACTGATCCAAACTCAGGCTCTGTCACAGTGAAGTGGGTATTCTGAAAAACTGAAGTACACCACAGAGAAACGTAAGTGCATTAACAAGGAAACAGATAAATTTATTAAAAGTAAAGTATATAGTTTTATTTCACTTGATTGTATTTACTTGTACAGGTAAATCATCTTTAAGAAGGTTTAAACTTTAAAGAAAACTCTCAATATTCATATTTTCATCTGCAGAGAAAACTAGCATGAAAACTAAGCCCTCATCCAAAAACTATATTCCAACACACCCATTGCTTGAGTTTATCCATGAAACGTTCTTTGCTCTTAGAATAAAATTTCATTTTTCCCATCAAGGAAACTCCTTACCAGCTTTCATATCACTTATTGAAGAAATGTATCAAAACCAATTTAACATGGAAGAAGTTAAGTAGGAGTCCCAGAATCACAGAATGGGTCAGGTTGGATGAGACCACAGGGGGTCACCTGGTCGAACCTCCCTGCTCAAGCAGGGTCATCCAAGAGCACATGGCACAGCATTGTGTCCAGATAGTTCCTGGATGTCTACAGTGAGGGAGACTCCACAACCTCTCTGGACAACTTGCTCCAGTGTGTGGTCACTGTACAGTAAAGTTCTTCCTCATGTTCAGGTGAAACTTCCTGTGCATCCGTTTCTGCCCATGGGCTCTTGTCCTGTTGCTTGGCACCACCAAGAAGAGCCTGGTCCATCCTCTGACACCTTCCCTTCAGAAACTTATTGACGAGTTCCCTCTCAGTTGTCTCTTCTCCAGAGGCCCAACTCTCAGCCTTTCCTCAGAAGAGAGATGCTCTAGCCCCTTAATCATCTTTATAGCCCTCCACTGGATCCCCTCCAGGAGCTCCATTTCTCTCTTGTACTGACAAGCCCAGAACTGGACACAGCACTCCAAATGTGGCCTCACTAGGGCTGAGTAGAAGGGCAGGATCACCTCCCTTGACCTGATGGCAACACTATTGCTAATGCACGCAAAAACTTCTTTGTATTAAATTTTAAGTTTTTAAGAATTAAGTTAATTAGCTCTTCACCCGGAATTATTAATTTTCCTTATGTTTTCTTTCTTTCCTCTATCACATTCTACTAAAATAAGAAGTAGAGTAGTGAAGGGAGAGAAGAGTAAGCTAAAGGAAAAAGCAAGGAAAATACAAAAACACAACCAACAAACAAAAAGACAGATTTCTAAAATAATGAATAAATTTTTTAAATCATCAAAACTCTTCTCAAAACATCTATAACGAAACTTATTTTGGAAAGTATACATGTTTTGTTTTATTAGTAACAGGCAGAATAAAAATGAAAGCACTTGACAGAAAATGAGAGAATGTAATCTAATTTCTCTTTACATTTTTCAATTTCCCTAGATTTTTAAATCTGTTTAAGCTGATTATTTAGTAAACAAAGGTATCAAAGTATTTAAGCAACAGATACTAGCATACAGATTGTGGTTTAAACCTATCACAGAAATGTAGCACTTTGCATAAAATATAAGAAAAGTAAACTAAAATCCATCTATCTCCTTTATAAGATTCCAAAATCTTGCTATACTAACTGACAAAAGCAATACATTTTTTGTCACATTAAAGCACCATTAATTACATGTTTGTAATTCAGTTTATGTTATCTTTTCCTTTACTGCTTTCATGCAGACTTCCCCTTCTGAATTTTTATTCGGTTGCCCATTAACGGTTCAGCCACAAACCCACAATAAAAATGTTAACAAAAGAAATGAAATAAGCACTCTTTTACCAAACGATCCAAATGGGTCATCAGAAGCCTCAATAGTTATGATCGCTCTTGTCAAAGATCCAAGCAAGGCTCCTCCTGTTGTTTGATTCAGCAGCTGAACATAAAATGACTCCTCAACTTCAGGATTGATATCATTAATTATATAAATTGGCACAGCTTTACTTGTTTCCCCTTCTAGTAAGACAACATCTGATGAGGCAACACTGTAGTCCTCACCTAGATTCCAAAACAGTAAAAACCACATAATTTCAATGAATTATGGCTCAGTGTAGTGAAAATCACCATCTTCTCTTTTTGCTTATACATGCTTTTCTGGTTTTGGCGTTTTTTCCTTTATTTTCAGACCCAGACAACACAAGCCTTTTTTTTCTTTTTCTTTTTTTTTTTAATTTCCATTTTCCATTGCCTTAGATATCTGGATGGCACAAAATAAAACTCAGTTTCACCAAAACAGAGTTTGCACTGTTAGACAAAGTAGTTACAAAAGGTCCACTATTGTCTCTTGTTGACAAAGTCACACTACCAAGACATTTCTGCCTTAGTTTGTAATTGCTCTCTGGCTTTCCAAGAGATAAAAGCAAACAAACATACGTTTCAATAAAGGGCACATTTTGTGTGTCAACCACACTTTAGGCGAATTTGTCTCTAAGACTGTCTGGATGAACGACTGTGATACACTAGATCACAACTCTGCTTCAGAAACTAATTGAAAGCGTTCTCTGACATAAATCTAGCTACACAATTCATAACCATCTGTTAGAGAAAAGTAAAAATGTGAGTTCTCAGAGCATGTATCACCCATCTATTCAATTTTGGACACAGCTGAAATACAGTGCACTTGACTTATAACTGTCTAAGTAGTTTTTACCCTGCAGACTTCATCAGTTTTCTCCTTTCTTTATGTACCTCCTCCACAGCTGGGACCAACTGGAGAACTTCACCTTCCTTTTTCAGAAGTTCAAGTCTCCTTGGGTTCTGATTGATTTTTTCCTATTTGTTTTACAACTGAGTCCCCAGTTCTCACTTCCTCCCCAGTAAGCTCCCCTAAACAATGCATAAGGGCTTTAAATATGTGCACAGAACTAAACAGTAGCTACACATACAACTACAATATTTTTTTTTTAAGTAGTGGTGGACTACTGGGTAAATAAACATGCCAATTCCTTCCCTCATTTCTCTTTCAGATTCTGCAGTGATGGTGCCTCTCAGACCTTTCTAAAAGCCAATGCACAAACTTTCCAACAGGGTTTGGATTCATGCTTGCTAACCAGAGTCAGTCCGTCTTACAACGTTATTTTCCATACTTGTTATACAATAAAGCATCCAATATACACTTGTTTACTTTGACTGTTCTTTCAGCTTTAACACAGACTGCATACTTCTGCTATTCTGCTTTCTTACCAGCTGTTGCAGTTATTGGCACAGCTTTAAATTTCACAGAAACATCTGAAAATATTCCCCCTGTTCTGGTCACGTTAATGATTGGTCCAACATAATTTTCAGCAACTCGCACGGTTGAAGCTGAAAGTTGAAGTGTTCCAAAAGCATCATCATTGGCATTGATAATTACGTGAGCTATTCTCTCACCCACTGATCCAAGTCGAGGAGAATTTATAACTGAAATATAAAGAAAACCTAGTGAGAGGATGCCTGATACGCTTCCTAACCATGGCGGTAGAGTTCATAGAAATACAAGTGACTTTAGTGAATAGTTGTCATCAGTTTTCAATAAAATTATCTTCTAGAATTGCTCAACATATAACTACAAATCAAATCAACATGTTTCTAGTGTTTGAATTACATTCTGGCAGAAAAATCCCATTTTTAATAACATTATTCTACCATGCTCTGGAGCATACTAGCCATACTTTCTTTGAAAGATGAGGAACTGTGAATTTACTTCTTTATTTATTTGTCCATAAGGCCAATACCTAGCTCAGTACAGTTCAGTAGAATTTAATTTTTACTCTTGTTATGATGAAGTGTAAGTAAGATTTCAACTCCAAGTAGAACTATATTTGAAGTTTCCCTTAACATCAACATTAATCTGGGGGCAATGAAACATGTCAAGAAGCTTTAAAGCATGAATAAGACTGTAACTTATCTGCATCTACCTCAACTTTTAACCTGAATCTGTAATTTACCTGAATTCATCTCAATGAGAGATGAAGCAAAAATTGTCTACACCAAGAAAGCAGCACATGTTTGCAATTCTACACCATGTTTTTTTTAAGACTTCTTTGTGTTTCAAAAAGAAAAACTTATTTAGCAACTTCCTAATACTGAACTTTACAGAAACAACACTAGATGAGCAAGTATTAGTGCACAAAAAAATACTGTTTAGATATTTGGCCTGAAAGACCTTGGATAAGACAATGCAAAAGGGATAAAGACATGCTCATCCATTTCTAAGAAAATACTGTGCCAAAGGAAATAAATGCCAACAGGGAACAAATCAGGGGATTCTGAGATTCTTAACTGTACAGAGTTTGGCAGAGGCAATGAGTCCCTCATTTAACTTGCTGCATTTTGTTCTGTTAAATATAAATACTAACCTTTAAATATAAATTGCAGATTTTACGTGAGACACTTACTTGGCCGATCCTGCACTTTCTTGACCAAAACAATACTGCTTAGCTCCACAAAAACAGATTCTGACCTCTCAGGATCATCATCATCCAAAATAGGCAAGGATATTGTGGCCTCGCTTTCATTGGTTGCGAAGATTGCGTAACCTGTAATGGGTACAAAGTCTTTTCCCTCTATTGCTCTGACAACATCAGGTGGAAGAAAAGGTGACTCTTCATCATCCCCAATAGTTCTGTATGTCACCATCACTGTACCGAGGAGGCCACCGTGCCTTATTATTGTCAGAGAGATATTTTTTGTGTCCTCCTCAACTTTTATTGGTCTGTTTTGCTCAGAAAAGATGACGACTCCATATGGATCATCATTAGCTAAAACAGTTAATGTTGCATTGGTATAATTTCCAAGATGACCACTGGAAACATTGATGAGCAAAACTGAAAACACCTTATCCAATTCAGGAACTTCATCAGGAGAAACCTGTACTGTAATATTTGCTCTCACTTGGCCAATATCAAATGTTACATTCCCATCTGTAGAGATCAGGTCTCCAGTAAGATCACAGACTATGATCCAATGCAGCACCACCTGAGACAAAGCCCCATGAGTTCGTACAACCTAAGTGAAAAATAGAAAGATTTGCATGTTTTAATTCTGTGAGAAAGAAAAATATAAAAGTGTGAAATACAATTAAGCAAAGACAATAACAATATGAGTTAAAGATAAACTGTGTTTTAAAAGCATGCAATTTTTATTGTCTCAGCTCTGTTGCATTTCTTTTATCATCAACAATGTTATTTTATGATAGTAGTACCTCATTTGTAAACAAGGAGAAGCATTTTAAATCTGTAGATATTATTATTTTAGATTCAAGCTGAATGATATATATACTAGCAAATTCCTCATGAACTGGAAAAACATGTATGTGAAAAAGTTGTTACAAATCCCCACAGTCTTATGACACAAACATCACAGAACACCAGTAAAAACAGACAGAAGAGTACTGCACAGTAATATGGGACTCAAAGCTTTCTAACCTGCAGCACAACATTGCTTTCTCCATCTTCCGGCTCAGTTCCGTTCACCAAGAGTGACTCAGCACTGAACTCAAACACACCATGAGCATCGTCAGAAGCCTCTATAGTCACAAGGATATGGGATGCAATTCCCAGGCTAGCTGTTAAAGTGCAAGTTCCAAAAAGGGTTACTATCTTCTAGTATATTTTGTTACATGAAGGAAAACAGCTGAAGAAATATGTTACAAAATTACAAAATAGAGCATGAGTGGAGTACTCATGCTTTTTTGCCTTTGTTTTTTGGTGGTTTTTTTCCAAATTCATGGTAACTATTTGGAAAAGGAACTGACTTTCAGTAATGCAGTCCTAAAAGTCCTTCAATGGATCTATGCAACAAACAAATTATTATTTTAAGAGAGGAACAGAAATAAAATTACAAGTTTAATGAATGAAAACGGAGTAGAATTTACGAAGGTGGGGAGTTACACGGTCAACCTCAGTGTAAGCAGAAAGATAAGATGAATGCAGGTCTCATCCTAACATAAGCCAGAATGAGAAATGAAAAGAAACAAGTCAGGTAAATCCTACAACTACAAATGTTGTCTTGGGTGAGATAACTTCCTGCTCAGAGAGTAAAAGAGCTTGGCACTTAAAACATTTCTGGAAACAAGGAAAAGGGAAACAGAGCATAACACTCCCCCCCCAAACAAACAAACAAACAAACAAATAGGAAGTTTTAAAAAATGGTTAAACCACAGACTTACTCTCAAAGACAAACTAAAATACATTACATTTACAATTGAAAATTAGGCTGAATTTGCATAATGGGTGTTCATATAACATTTTCAGCTCTGTAGAGTTTTAATTGAAATACTATATGAATCAAATGTTCCCACAGATTTTATGTTATTTCTTCATCTAGCATTTTTTAATTTTTTTTAATATTAAATGATCTCTGTTTTCCATGACATGACATAAATAGAAACTAGAGGAAATGAAAGAGGAAAAACAAAAAAACAATTGAACTATTTATTCAAAAAATCTAAGACAACTTATTTTTCTGTAACAGTACTTTTGTCATGCAGGGATCAAAGTAGCACAAAGAATCTATCAGGGCATACAATCAAATTTTAAAAAATGCCATTGCTTTTACTCCCCAGATAATCTGACGATTTTCAAAAAAGTTGATTTTGCAAGCTGTACCTCTGCAATTACTACATTCTGTTTTACAACAATATGAGTTGGATGCTATGGAACCTGTTGCTCTCTGTTTTACACTAAACATTTACTGCTAGTAAAATTACACTTAGATTAAAATGAAAAAGAATGTTTTTGACAAAATTTTATGGTAAATCTAAATTAATCAGCTCTAACTGCACGTAAAAAACTATGACAAGTTGTAACAGCATAGTAATTTATGACAGATATTACAATAAGTAAAAAACAGGAGTAATTGAAAATGCTTACCATGTTGAGGGACAGTTGAAAGGAAGAAATCCATGTTTCCATCACCACTACCACTTCCATCATTTCTAAAGAGCTCAGCAACTTTAAGATGACAGACATACAGATATATACACATATATACATACATAAACAAAGAGAAAGTAGAAAGCAATTTAAACATTTCTGGACAACACAAAAAGAGAGGGAAGTATTCTAGGAACACATCAGTTTTGGACAAGAAAGTATATAGAATTTCTGATAAAAGCTAGAAAAAGTATTGACTATGCCACCTCTTATTTAATTTATAGCATTGGAAACAGCAATGGGAAGTCAGAAGGAAAGAAAACACATACAACTCTCTTTTCGCCTTTTTTTTCTTTCCTTCTGTGCCCTCTCTTTCTTACTCCTAAATAAGGTCTGCAATGGAGAAACAGAAAGGGATAGCGGGCAGTGGAAGCAGTGGCTAACCTCTCTCAAACTCTCTTATTCTAGTACTTTATCACAAACCAAAACTGTGTGAGAAAGTTGAAAAAATCAGCAGCTTAACTAATGGAGCCTTTGCGCTAAGTTTTGTGCTTCCAGTGGTGCTAGTAAAACCAAAGAGAGGTTTTATATCCATAGAGTATCTACCTAGTAAATGATAAAAGTTAGCTGTAAGTTTTCTGACAAAAGAAAAAAAAAATCAGAGAAAAGTTTATTTACCAAAACCAAAATACCCCACAAGCATGAAAGGTCTCAAGTTTTTTATCAAAAGAATCCCTACATAACACCACTGCACCCCAGACATTCAAGTCAGCATGATCTAACTTTCCAGAAGGCATCACACTTGTATTCCTGAATTGCTTAGAAAAATGTCAGTTAAAAAGTCACTTTATGGCTGTCAGTGTTACAAATCACTTCTTTTTTTCCAATCAGCTTTCTAATCTCCCTTAAAAATCTTGTGCAATGGTAAGGTAGAAGTGATTTTACATGGCAGAAGCACGGATGCTTGCCAACCCTTGTGGAAGTAACACCTCACAGCAGTATTTACATTGAGTGCTCTTCTTCTTCTCCCACAGTTACCAGCTACCTCTTCAACTCAGCTAAACTTCCCAGGCATTCCAAACCCCACAACTTTCTAATGCTATAATCCAGGTGAATCAGTTATGAGTCAGCTTATTGCAACTCCTCCAATTTCACTCAAGTGGTAGATAAAAACTCTTTAACCTCAAATATTGACAAATTAAAAAAAAAAAGTATTTTTACATTATTTTAATTCTCAATACCAACCATGAAATTACGTAATTTGAAAAGTAGCAATTGGCTTTGAATGACTTAGTACATAATAGTAATACATTTCATTTGAGACCTAGTGGTTTACAGCAATGATTAACAAACTACCTAAAGAACTATTCTTTCATAAAAAAACTTACAGCTCTCTGGGAAATGTGTGGGTGTTTGTCTTTAGAAGAAACAAGGAAATAGTACACAAGGTTAGATTTTAATGGATGAGTAGAGATCATGGAAATACAACCAATGGATTGACATATGTGCCTTACCTCCTCCCTCTGGGTTCAACAGCTCCACTTTAAAAGTTTTTTCTAGTTCAGGAATAGAATTATCAGTGATGTTAACAGTAATGTACTTGTATCTCTCTCCTGGCTGAAATTCCAGCGTGCCCAAAACAGCCTGCAATATGAAAGCTCTTCACATTTTTGTTCAAGCTTAATGTTTTCATCCAAATGAAAAAAGAAATACAACCTTGATTCTTCTTGTCTTTGTCACAACACCTACTTTTCTTCACTTTAGTTTTTTAAATATCCGCTGAATCTTTTTTTGTAAGAAAAAAGCAATCTAAATTCACCAGCTGATGAGCATCTGCATTCATCTACATTTTTCTGCAGCAACAGCAGTTAGACAAGCAAACAAAGAAACAGACAGGTTGAACGTGTACAAATATGTTCTTCATCTGTACATGTACCTGTATGCTCATATTAGGTTTGAATAGGAAATATCCATTCATGCCGCATTGACAACTCTCTCAAGCAAATCAAAATAAAAAACAAAACCAGAGGCTTTTCCTAGGAAGTACAACATGCTGTACAGAAACAAGGCAAAAGGCACATAGTAATTTATATTCTTAAAGCGAGTACCACACATTAATTTATCAGAACACCATATAAAACAAAGTCTTACTGTGAAAAGAATCATATCTGAGCTAAAATACTCAAACTGAAGACTATTTCCAGGACAAATAGCTCTAAATGAATTCTGAAATAATTACATACCTCTGCAATGGCCATACCTGATAATCTTTAGGACTGGAAGCTGTAACTGGCACTGTCCTGTATTCCACAAGAATTGTTCCAAGAAGCCCTTGGGCACGAACTACCAACAATCTGATCTGTCCAACTTCTTCTTTAACAGTAACATGGGGCACAGCAGAGGCTGGCCGGACCATTTCATCATGAGGTTGAGGAGGTGGCTCCAGGGAGAACTGTAGTAGACCTGGTAGACAAAAAGTACTATTTACATGGCTCCTCATACCAAATTTAAATTATGATAATGAATTGAAACAAAAATATGTGCAATGTTTATACTTAATGCTTATGAAATGAAAAAATAATTAGTGATATGCCCTTAGGACTCAGTCATGCTATTTCCAGGGATGTGCTATCTCCCATTTCCTCTCTCACTGATATCCACATCAGTCTTAAAAAACCACATCACAAAAATTAATTCAGCTCTTGAGCTCTTCCCAAATGACCCCAAATATACCCATAGTATTGGGTACTCATTGTTATATTAAGCATGCTGAAATATCTCTCTCCATTAGAAATTCTCATTTCAGAAAAACTTGCATAAGATCAACTACATGCAATCTTTTTTTGCTTGCAAAAGGAGATCATCACGTCTTCGATCTGGGCAGTTTTGACGACTTTTTTGTAATATTCTCAAGAACAAGTAACTCAGCTTTCACTCTTTATGAATTAATCTCAAAAGTGGAATACCTGGCATGGCTTCCTCAACGAGCTAGGCTAGGCAAACTATTACCTCTTGAACTAGAACTATATATAAACCTGCAATAAGACTGTATCATCTTCGACATTGTTACCATATGGGTGGTCACTGGCTTTAATGCTGATGTCAGTAGTTTCCTTTTCTGGATCTATACTTGATCCACTGGTAGGAGTTGAACCTAACTTTCCATCTCCAGACACTGCCGAGACCAATGTCACACGGAAATATTCATTTAGCTCCGGAATGTCATCATCAATAACATGCAAATTTAAGACCTAGAGAAGGATCAAATCATGGAGAAATCAAACTCTGCAAATCACTCACAGATTTTAAGACTCTGATTACCTTATCAAATTCTTAGTTCATCAGCTGTATCAACTGTGAGTTCACAAATTACAGACAACACTTGCAACTTACATGTAATTTAAACTAGCTTCCAGGAAAATATTTGAAATTTAGAATGCTCATTCTAAAAACATCTTTACCAAGCTGTGAGAAATGGAAGGCACATTGCCTTAAGTGCTTCTGACTACATAAACACATAAACAAGCAAAAACTATTCATTTATATACCTTAAAATAAGTATAGATGAATTAAATATATTGAAAATTAAATATTGGACAGATTTTAAAATCTTTAGGACTTTATGCTTCAGAATAGACAGAATAGACAGTATGGGGATTAATCCAACTTAGAGAGTAAGTGAAGTAAGCCTTTTACATCATCTCATATACAGATTCAAGTAACATAACCTGCTCTGCACAGGCTAAAATATTCATCATAGAAAATTCCAACTTTCAATATATTGTGATAAGATTTGACAAATATATGGAAGAAAAGGTTTAAGCAGCAGATCATGCTTAGAGCTATGGGAACAAGCAGCTTACAGACATCAATGGAAAGTCTCTTAGGATATCTCACCTGAGGAGCAACTGCTTCCAACCCGTTTTTAGGGCCATGCCCATCAGCTCCTCTGTATGCAGACAATAAATCGGACCACATAACAGTGGAGCAAAAGGGTACACCAGCCCTCTTTTGCCACTACAGAGCATAAGGCAGGCCTCAGCTATTCTGCCAGACTGGAAAACCATGGGAAATTTTACTTTAAGTGACTGTACGCAAGGCAGTAGTATGTCTCAATAGAGAATTAAAGGTGAATAAACAGTGCCATGAGCATATTATTTTCCAGTATCACAAGTTTTTGCCAAACTGTACTCAGTCACATTACTTAACTGGAACAAGATCCACAGTTCTAGTGGAGCTACTGGGATCCTTTCAAATAGTGCCAGTGGGTTTCAGTCAGTTCATACTGACCTCTGCAGAATGATAAAAGTGAAACTAAAGACATTTTCTACTAACAATCCACTCTTTCTATTTTACTAATAGAAAACACACATTAACTTTCTACAGTACTGTGATCCTACACCTCTTCTTCAAATAAATATGAAATTCCTGTGGATCAGGGTTGAATTCACAGAAACAGATTAATCAAAAGAGATAGAATGTGGCAAGTGGCAAACAGTTGCAAGACACTTGATTACAGCAGCAAACATTACCTCTATTTACATGTCTATTATATTGATATGATGATAAAACTGAGCTTCAAAACTCACATGCAAATTTGATCATATTCCAATTTCAAAAGTTACTGGATCCTTCATTTCAGCCCAGGACTACCTACAGTTCAAGTATATGCATAGATATACATATATTTAATATACACATATACGTAAACATATCTTCCATATTATGTAAATTTAAGTATATCTGCATACTGAGCTGCACACAAATCCATAAGCATCTATGCTATCACTCTTTAGATGTCAAGGATGAAAAAACCCCCTGCAAAATATAATAAAAGCCATGTGAAGGAAAGTCTCTTTAGTACAAAAACCAGCCAAACATCCTTAGAAGGTGTTTTCCAGCAGGTTTGCAAAGGACAGGATGAATAGTTAATAGGGAGGTAGGGTTTACCTCTGATCTCTGCCAAGGCAGGAATGTGATAGTGCCGCTGCTGTTAGAAAAATCGCTAACAGAGTAATTAATGCCAGTGGAATCAACCTGTGAGATAATGTAATTTATATACACATAGTCCAGGGCTCCCCTTGTACGCTCTATGACACAGGATATGGTGGAACCCTCATCAGCAGTCTGGAAGAAAGCAAGAAATTGAAGTATTTGTTATGGTAAAAGTAAATCAAAGCAATAAATGTAAAACATGGAATTCTTTAATGCTAGCAAAATGTTCAGCAATTTTTATATTGCTGTCATGATACTTTCAGCACTTTTGGAGTCATAGGAAGCTGAAACTGAACTTGGTGGTCAGAACAATCTTAATGGAACTGCAACAGCTTCCAACACATCCCTGAGGTAGTCCAATAAATGTACCCTGTTGTTTCTTTTGGACACAATCTATTCCACAAACTACATCTCAAAGACAGAGTCAACATGTTGGAAATGTGTATGTCAAAAGCAGCTGAAATTGTTTTTTATACTAATGTCAATTATTTCAACTTTTATTAGCAATAATTTAAAGAAAGATTTGGGTTCCCTCTTTCCCCAACTAAAAGCACACAAAACCCAAAATAAATACAATAAAACCCCCTTATACTATAATAATTAAGGAAAAACTTTGAAAAACTTCTTGTGCTACAGTCCTCTTTACAATTCTTCTTCAAGGAGAACATGTCTTCAGTGGCAACAATTTCACATATTTGAAACAAAGCAGGTACTGATACTGACTGTGCATTTTAGAAAATTATGATAACCAAACTAAAGTAGCAATTTTATTTAAAAGCTGCCAGAAAGGCTAAAGCTATCTCAAGCATTAGATAAATTTCAGACCTGCTGTATAACACAGTCCAGATACTGAATGTGCTTTCAGCTGCTTAACAGACAGATATGGATATAAAGAAAATAAACTACTGATAAAATAATGCTGTGTAGCTGCGTCATCTCTAAGAACTCTAATACCTCTCTGGTGAAATGGACGTAAGATAAAGGTGAAACAATTAACATGCCATATAAATTTTTAATTTTGCTTCACAGTTGATTGATGATCTGTGGCATCATAGAATTATCAGTGGCATTTGAAACTGAAGGAATCTATTATCATAGCAGATGGTAGGCACCTGGAAAGCAAACTGAACTGAAAACTAGCATCACTCAGGCAAGATGGTTACTTTCAAACACATCATAAGCACAGCATAAGTTATAAAGGATATACTTAAAAGGTCATTACAGTTCCCAAATTGGAAGGCATTCTGAAATTGTTTTCCAAAATAACCCAATAACAATAGAAACAGGTATTGTGCCTTTCTCCCTTTTAGTGATTAAAAAAGTAAAAATTAACTATTTATTTCAATCCTCCCCAAAAAGGTAACAAGTTTATTTACTGCATATATGGTGGCCACCACCAGAGACAATTTAATGTTTAAAAACAGCAACTCACAACCAGTATCAACTGAATTAGTATCAAATATAAGCAATTTATCTCCTAGAAATTATGATGGCAAATGATTGTGGAAAAATACATCACGTCTTGTCAGTGAATGACCTGCAGTAAAATTCTTTCAAGCACATCATGTAGCACAGAAAAATGAAATAAAAATATTTGTAATACTCCATTCTCAAAAAAAGGAAATTAAATTTTATTTTTTAATTTGAAAATCATGGTTTGATCCCAAATGTCAATTCAGTATCATGCAGGTGCTCACTCACCATATATCTCTCCCTATGCAGAACCAAATTGGAGACAAAAGGTAAACCTTGTGGGTTAAGACCAATTTAATAATAGAAATAATAATAATTATTACCTATATTATTATATATTATAATTATTAGTTATTATTATTTGTATTATTACTTCTATTATTATTTCTGCCATTATTATTATTAGAGGGAGAGACTGTAACAGAACTCGGGAGTAACAAGTGATGCACAGCACAATTGCTCACCACTTCCTGACAAATATCCAGGCCATCCCCTTCCAGGTAACTCCCCCAGTTTATATACTGGGCGTGATGTTCTGTGGTGTGGGGTGTTCCTTTGGCCAGTTCAGGTCACCTGTCCTGGCCATGCTCCTTCCCAGTTTCTTTTGCAGTTCCTCACTGTCAGAGCACAAGGCACTGACAAGTCCCTGACTCAGAGTAAGCAATGGCCAAAATGGTGTGTTACCATCATTCTCCTCATCCTGAATCCAACACAGCACGGCACCAGCTACTGGGAAGAAAATGAACTCTCCCAGACAAAATTAGGTCACAGTCTCAGAAATTGCAGAAGTACAAGAAAAAAGGACTCTTCTAGGAAAATTTTAGCCTTCTTCAGCTTATGTAATAAAATAAATTTTCTTAATAAAAATAATTTGGGAGGATTTAAAAAAAATACATTGAAAATGCCATTGTGACAGGCTGTATTAACAGCGACCAATTATGGAAAAACTGCTTAACTACAAAAACTAACAACGTGAAAACAAGGCTCTTTGAAGGTCAGTTAGTCTTGCCATTAGTTTCAATGTGTCCAGAATTTCTCTTATATTTTTCCTTATGAATACCTTACCTCAGGAATACATGCTCCAGTGAAGCCGAATAAACCATTAGCATTATCACTTTTCTGTATTCTTAATCTTGCTGTTGTGTTTTCTTGTGAAATTCGAGCTCCACCACGCACAGAAATGAGCTTTAGGATGAATAACTCCTCTCCTTCCTCCTCTTTGTCATCCTTTGCAGACACAATGAATGATTTATTGGTCTCTCCTTGCCGATACTCCAAATACCCAGAGACAGGGTGGAGGTCACTCTTTGCAGGAGTTGCATGGAGTTCATAGATCTCTGCTTGTGTCAACTTTCGTTCATAAAGCCTTACATCCTGCATTAACCCCATGTACCTACTGGTGCCATTGATTCCTGCTCCAATTCTCACTGTTCCTGGACCTGAGAAGGAAAGTATAATTTTCCTCACGTTATTCTTATTCTTCAAAGTAATAAATCTTAATAATAAATATTAAATATTAAAAATTCAATGGTAAACTTATTATCCCTGGATTAGAAATCATATTGATTTTGAAATGCAGATCAGGAGGTCTCAAGCTTCACCTCAGTGTTAGAGGTAGATCACCACAGGTCAAATAACTCCATTCCAGACCATTCACGTTTTTCATCCTATTAGTTCTATTTGCGCATTGTCACCATCCCTGATTTTAATTAATCTTGGAAACTTCTTTCTTTCCACTGGAGATTTATAGAATACAGCTGCAACCTGTTTCACTTCTGTTTTGCCAAACATTTGGTTTGCCCATTTTGTATCCCTCTGGTGGGACAGTGAATCCATTCTGATGATCAGGGTATTAGGCCCTCTGGATACACTTGTACCCTAATGCACTGGGAATAGGGGCTTCAGAAAAGTACACTAAAATCCAAACACTTTCTACAGCACCACTCATATTTCTTTCTCTCCAAACAATTATCCTACTCAACAACTCAGAGGCTCATAAATGCCTTTTTCACAAATATACTAACCTGGTAGGTCATACTCATTCCTATCATGCTAAAACAGATATCTCTTCAGTTTTATGATTTTGGAAGAAACTGTGCTCTT
>JAWWLZ010000094.1:1236741-1262206 GCA_035041345.1 Poliocrania exsul | reverse complement strand
TGTGCTCTTGAGTGGACTGACATCAAGTGTTACTTCTAGAGACAAGCAACCCCAGAAACTGTTAATGGTCCCAAGACACAGGGGGCAGAATGGTGAGAAAAGCCAGGCTACTCTCTCAAAAGGAGAGAGATTAAATCCTTACCTTCACCTTCAGTAACTCCAGACGGAGCACATGCCATCTCCACTAATACAGAAAATTTACCATGACTCAGATATCCCTCTAGCAACAAAAGCATTACTGCACTTCATACACCTTTGTTTTAGAAAATGAAGGGAAAAAAATTGTTTCTGAGCTACATTACCGCACATCTGATGGAAATCATTAACTGCAGAGGCACAAATATCTCAGACTTCAACCACTGAAAAATTATAGGTAGAAATAAAATACTACACTATAGAATTAATGAAGTCTCCTCTACATTATCACTCTATGTTTGTGCAAATATATGCGTGTAGATGAATATGCATTTAATGTAACTGTATGTTTTTTAATTTTCCTTCTATGAATACAGAAGATTGTATTCAAAAATTTTATAATAATTCACTGCCTATCCCCATGAAATGAAAATATGTGAAACTGGTGGTGAAAGAAATAAAGGACAAAGATGGAGACTATCTCCAAGAAAATAAAAAGAAAAAAGGACATGGAAGAGTGAGAAACTGCAAAAGGAGGACTGAATATAAATGAAATACAGATGTATTACAACCATATAATATCTGACTTTATAAAATAATTGTTCTGATACTCACTGCTATGCTAGTTCAGTGTAAAAGTCCCTAATGGTTACGTATGACTAAAATCTGTGACTATCCAGTCAGAGAAACTGAAGTACACATGCCAGTGTTCCTTGGAACACTATTAAACATAGGGGTGTAATTTTCATATACCATGTGAATAGATAACTAAACCTAAACTCTGCAAAATTATATTGCTTACAAGACATTGACTTAGTTGTAATATAATACACAACTAGAAAAAAAATTGTTATATTTTGTTTCAGAAATTGAGAGGAAATAAGTTCTTTCTCAGCCACGGCACTGTAAATCTTATGGAAAATATTAATGGTAAGTACATGTAAGTATATGTATACATAATAAGCATACATATAGAAACATAATTATTAGTTATTACATTCAAATTATTGCAATCTAATCTCACTGACAGTTCTGATGGTATTTGGACATTTCTCAGTTCTTATTTCTATATGTTTTTTGAAAATCCTTAGAATTTTCTATACATTCTTTTTAACTAACTGATCAGATACTATAATTCAGGATATTGCATATGTCTTTCAAGGTGCATTTTATGCAGAAAAATAATGCAAGCTACTGACTCACCATCAGCAATTGCTTCTCCTTTAAGGCTCTTAACTCCTCCAATAACTGGAATTCCATCCATGTAAAATTCAATTATACTTTCATCCAGAGTAATGAGAAGGTGAATCCAAGTATTTTCATCCAGATATTTCAGGACTGCTGCTTTAGCTATATATGTCATATTGGACCCTAATGCTGTATAATGAAGCACTACAGAAACATGAGAATCATTTGTTTGGATTTTCACACCATAATATAAGGTGCCATTACCATCATCCTTTTCAACTATATAACCATCAGTACTGGCATTAGGAATTAACCATGCTGAAAATGTAAAATTAGTTACTGCAGTATTTCCATTATAGAGGTATTCCAGATCAATAGTTCCAAATGCATCCTCTTTACCACTGAAATATAAAGCATCTGTTCCACTGTGATGGCGTCTCATGTGGGGCTGAGATTGTACTGAACTTGGAAATGATCCCAGCAACAAAAAGTCTACCATTGATGGTAGTCCAGCTTGAAATGTACTAGACAGTATTTCCCACCCTAAACGGACTACACCGAAAGTGCCTTGTTGTCTCCAGATAGTGAAGTCTGTAATATAAGAAAGATCATCTTCAGAAAGAACATCTTCCACTATCTCTCTGTCCTGACTCTCTGGATCTATAACAAAGACTCCAAATGGGTCATCATTGAATGGGATCATCACGGTTACAGCAAGGTTTGTTTTGGACAACTGCCCACCAGGACCAGGAGACCCACCTATATCAGGAAAGTTAAGAGTAGAAGTTAATGGTCTGAAAAACGTTACTAAGTATTTACACCTTTTTAAACAAAATAAGTTTCTAAATATGCCTAAATATTCTTTAAAGAGCTTCTGAACTTCTAAAAATTGATTTAATTTCTGATTTAATATTACCAGAATTTAATTCTACTAGTTTTAAGAAACTATAGTGAACATTTCCATAGAAAACAAAGCAGTACAGTATTTTTCAACTGAAAAATATGATTGTCTTTAACAATTTAAAACAAGATTAGTTCCAGCTTTTCTGAATTAGCAATGAGATAGGTTACTTTCAATTAATTTGAAAAGCATGGGGTCAAATTCAGGTCTCATATTACTCCAAGATTCACACAAATATGAAATGGCAACATTTGGCCCATTGCAGAGATTCCTTCCAAAATCTTTGACCAGTTGTGTATTAAAACTGCTGCCAAATCCTGCCATTAGTCATCTACTTCTCCACTGTAAGAATTCATGATATGAAGATCATGATTTGAATGCAGAGCCTCCATGTACCAAGTGTGCAGTGTTCTACTCAATTTCAGTAGGAAATCTGTACACACATATGGATTTCACTTACAGAAATGTCAACACATTTTCAGTTGCATCTCAGTAGAAAAGGCCATAAATAGATTTGGAACGCTGCTGGATAGCAGACCTGTAGCATTTGTAATTTAAGAGATATGAAGTGGTAACTATATGTATTTTACCACCTCTAGAGAAAAGCAAACAAACCGATCTCCATTAGGCATATTAATAACCTTTACTGCCTTTGTTTTGTCTTCAACTACACAAAGCTCTACATCTCTGAAATCATCAAAAGACACCCTTTTCAAAGGTCAGATCACCAACACTGTATTCACATACCTAAATTAAGATTAAATGAAAAAGAAAACCTAAAATCTTATCAGAAAAGTATGGGATATCAAGACATGATTCAAAGCAAAGCTCTTCACAGGGTTGTTTCTTTATGATCAGTTAAACATAATTATTTTCTAACAGATAGGAAGATAATGGTTATATGAAGACAATACCTGAGACGTTCACCAACTTTAAAATGTAAAGTTCATTGAATTCAGGAATTTTATCCGAAACAGCATGCAGTGTTATTGGCTTTGATCCTTCACCATCCATGAAGCACACAGTTCCATAAGTTTCATAGAACTCTTCTCCTGGCCTCAGTGTAGAGTCATTATGAAACAGCTGCCAAGTCAATGAGACATTGCCAAAATGTCCTCTATGTCTCAAGATCCTGTTCAGAGATACAGAAAGAGTGAATGTCCTGGCAGGTATGCACCAGCATTCCCCATTAACAACGGAAAATATGACTAGACTACTCCTTCTTACCGTGAAAAATAATATAGAGAGTCCTAAATAAGCACGAACAACAACTAGAACCACAAAAATAATACAATCCCTTTCAAAGGCCTGCAATTTCAGGTATAATTCTACTTCCAGGTATATCACAGGTATGTTAGAAAGAAAGTAATCAATGAAGGTGCATGCAAAGTAGTATTGTTAAGCCAAACATAAGGGGATTTTTGCACAGCAAATTGACATTAAAAATTGAGCTACCTAGCCAGTCTTAGACAAGACAGTGAAATATCTGCATTTAACCACAAACATTTCTTCCTTTAACCATCAAGGCTCCTTAATCTCTGGTCTTTAATTTGCGTTATATACTATGTCCTTCAAAAATCCATGATTCTTTCAGATTCTTCTTCTTTTGCAGTAAACAAAAACAAGCTTTTATTTGTTTGCATAGCTATCTAGTAACATAATTTCACCTATTTCCAAAAGGCACTATAAATAAACACTGAAGAACATAGTTCTTTTATTAAAAAATGTGTTTATGTACAAAAAGAGTGCTTCTCTTTGCATAGTAAAAAAAATACTGTATAAAGAACTTATACAAGGTTGAAAAATTAATTCAGCAAAAGCAGTGTAGGCACAGCAACAGCGTTTTTTCTGCATCCAAAGGTGTCCTTATGTTGCCATTGACCAGGGCACTCTATCCCAACTGCGTAGCACTGTTGCAGTAATTCCAAATACTCCCTCTATAGCTCAGTGCTGCCATAGCTGTTCTCACTTGTTAGATTATATGCTATTTTGACTCTTTTGTTATGCACTACACAGAAGTCAAATCATTTTGAGGGTATGGAAGAGACAGTTTCCTAGTAAATACATTTTTTCAAAAAGGTCTAAGCAAGGTCCTCAAATGTTGGTGGTCTTGGGATCATGTGCTTCCACATATATAAATGTTTCATTCAAATCATTGTTCTTCAAACCATTGAATAAAAAGGAAAACAAAATTATCCTGCAAGTAAGATTATAAAGGAGCAAAAAAACCCCAAAGAGTAGCATAACCAAACCAAACACAGAACATATATTTAATATACTCTTTTCATAAGGATTTAAATTTTTCAGATGTGCAACACAAGCATAAAGATCTAATTCACAATCACTGGTATCTGCTTCAAGACTTTAAAATAAACAAACAAATCAAATAAATATATATAAGAGAACTAAATGATTGTGAAAAATCCTCTTCCCTAACTGATTACACTGTCAGATTTTTAGTGAACTAACTTTTCTTCATATCCTGTCTGGAGTTTTATTGATGAAAATCAGCACTTTTGTCAATTTATAATCACATCCTGACTTTATGGAACATAACAACGTAAGAAGGTAGGCAAATTAAAATCTTAACCCTACCAATTCTTGAAAACATTTCAGCAGCTGGAAGTCAGACTAGAGAAAAGTATTTTCAGTCTAGAAGAAAGTCACATCTGGACTTTGAGTATAGGTTTCTATCTATAATCAACAGATAGGAGAAAAACAAACTAACAGAAAGAATACAGTAATATGGGTTGTTTGTAGGGTAAGGTTTACAAGTAGGGTGCAGAAAGAAATAAACAACCACACAGCGGTATTTAGCTCTATTTTGAAAAGATTTTTTACTTCTTCATTGGTCCAGGAGAACCAATCACCAACATTCTGTTCAATCATCTAGATCCTTCTGCATCTAAAGTCTTGTAGGAATATAACAATAAAACAATGTTGTAATCTTATTTATTTGTATTTTAACATGAATTTCTGTACATATTTTAGTATGCACAGACTACTTGATAATATAACATTTGAAGTCTTCAATATGTTTATAAATAATTTAATCCAAAATTTGGTAGATACTTTTAAAAAATATTTGTTTAAATAATTTTTGTTTTAATGTTTATCAGTGCAAACTTTTATGAGATTAGATCAAATCACTATCCATAAATTAATACATACATCAGTTCCAAAAAAGGGTAACATATTATTTCAAAGATACTTACAAAAAAGTATTACTTTTTCCTTCCTCCACAGGCTTCTCTAAAGGTTCCAAGGAGAAAATTCCATTAGGATCATCATTTGCTTCAATAATAACTGTAGCCACTCCAGCCTTAAAAATAACAGTATCCCCTAAAAAGAAAGTGAGCAATTTTATCAAAACTGGAATCGGAAAGGGAGGCAACTCTGAAAGTGAATGTGTTTTCTTCTCACACCAACAGCTTTCATGCAAACAAATAAATGAGCAATGATAAAACAATCAGTGAAAAGCAATATTTGAGAGTAACAGGCAAATCAGAGTTAAAATACATAAGTAGCATCTCATGCAGAGAGTAAGAAAATGGATTTGCAGAAAAAAAATATAAGTGACATGATCAGAGATGATGCAATTCTGAGCAGAAAGGATTGTATGAGAGGTAGTACTTCATATTTGATCAATTGGTCAAGTCAGAAGAAAAAGATATGCATTCAGAGATCCCAGCTCTCCTTTAGACCTAGAATAGAAATATTGCACTTTAACTAAATACAAGGCAAGAACAATGTCTAAGAGGTTATTCATAACCATATCACAGCCTATTTGAAAGAAAAAAAATACAAGACACCTGTGAAACAGAACACCAACCAGTAGGATTTCTGTGTGTACGTTAGCATGGTAGGGATAGTCCAACACCCTTCTTATGACCACAGAAGAATTGTATTTCCATCCCCATCCTGTTTTTCTATCCCTTTTAAGAGCACTAGACTACCTTTTATTCCCAAGTAAACAAAGTGTTTATGCTTTTAACTTCATGTTCCTCTGTCTGTATTTTCTCTGAGGTAAAACAGTCCAACAAAAATTTCAAAAGGGATGCAACCATCAAGGTCAATGTATGCAACACATCAGAGAAAGAAAACAATTTTTTTTTTTTTTTTTGCTTTCAGGAAAACATATAGAAATATTCTGTATTCTACCCATTTTTGTAGGAATGTGTGCCAGGAGGAAAGCCATCACACGTTCACAATAGAATGGTAAAAGAAAATACCAGCAGATCCTGAACAAAGTTGGTAAAGTAGAAAAAGACCACTGAAGAGAAAATTAAAGAAGGGACAAGAATGGCTTTGTCCAATCATTTCCATAAAGTTGAGGTTTTGTAAAAGAGCTAAGTATCAGAGTGAATCCTAGCTGACCTCAGGAAAGATATAGGGTACTTTATACTCAGATAATTGAGAAAAATTACCTTTTTCTTATCTTTAACTTGTATTTTCTTCCATGAGTCAAAACCCCATCTAACTTGAAGGACTTATATTTGAAAAGAGATTTTAACTCTAGTTGTTTTTGTAACACAGTGTTCAGCTGTATAATTTAGTTTTTATTTCCAATTCAACAACTCAAGATGAAAATCCAAATAACACTGTGTACAGTAATTTTATATAAATTTTTAAGCAAACCTTATTCATATAATGCCTGGCATTTATATATGGCTTTATGATAAGACCAACCTGGTAAAACATATAGGGGAAAAAAAAAAAGAGAGTTACTAAACATACATTAAATCATTATTTTTACCTGTAGAATTCAAAAGGAAGATATAAAATGCTTCATCAGTTTCAGGGGTATCATCATCATTAATATACACAGATAAGTTCTGCTCTCTTTCTCCGATGTCAAACCAAATGACACTGCTCTTTCCACGGGGAACAAAGTCTCCCTCTTCAGCTGTTGCATCTCCATTAACGGTAATGTACTCAACAGCAACAGCAGCATCAGCAGATCCATTCCTTAGGACTGTAAAGTTTGCAGCACTCCCTTCTGTAACTCTCACTGTCAGAGGTTCTGAAAATACACAAGCAATACATCTCCCTGAGTTCAAGCCTGGGCTCCTTGCATGTGACCTATTTACCTAATTCTTCACAACAGAATCCTTGGCCTCAGGAAAACAGAAGGTACAAGCAGTAAAAGCATGTAAATACTTTCAGGTATATGAGAATATTGTTGTGCTGAGCCACCTAACCAATCCCAGCATTAAAAAAAGAGAGTAATGAAATAAAGTGAGGGGAGGTACTGAATAAAAAACAAAAAAGGCAAATTCAACACAACAAAAAGTGTATTTTATACAAGCTCCATTAGGATTAAGATTTCTCAGAGATCTGGTCTGTCAATAAAACCTGTTGGGGACAGTATAGGAACTCCACATTTAAAAACAGTAATATCTAACCAGCAAAATAAATGGGGTCATCATTTCTTGTAATTTGCAACAATGCACTGGTTATATTGCCCAGTCTGGCTCCATTAGTAGCATTGAATAATTTGATGATGAATACTTCCATCTCTTCAGGTACCTGAATGAGAAAGTATTAAGAAATTAATTTTTTGCATACAAAGTAAAGAAGAAATTAATATAAACAGCTGAGGGAGTTTTTTTATTTATTGATCCTTAAGTGTGTCAAGAGGAATGACAAATGGTAGATAATAAACTTACACAGAAATCATCAGTCAAAAATACTTGCAAATAAATCCCCTCATCTTCACTGTTGTACAGATGACCCAAAAGTTATCTTACACTTTCCTGCTTCTGATACATTTAACCTAACGGTTAATTTAATTATTAAATTATTACTAATTATTCTCTTTCTTTCTTACATTACTTCAAATGTATCAGCATTAAAATAAAAAAAGGCTATCAAAACAAAGCATTTATTACTATAATTTAACCACACTTGACCACTATCAGCTTCTAACTTTTTTTTGTTTATAAGTATACACAATGCCACAAATTCTTTTATTTGCTTAAGTAAACTCAGTTTTACACAAGTATTTTGATTCTTTCTACAAATAGTTATTAGGTTCTTAAAAAAACCCAGAGTTTCCTTCTTAAATGGCAATGTTTTAGCCCTCCTCTTTCTTACATATCCTTATACAAAAACACTGTAAAAAGGGTTACCTCATCTGGTAGTGAGTAAATGGTGATATTTTTTGAAAACTCCAGATTATCAAAGAAAATAGTCCCTTCTTCTGGATAAATGTCATTGGTACATGCTGGGTCAACAGTCCAGGACACACTAACATTGCCGTAGTTTCCTTGGTTTCTTACAACTCTATAAGCAGCTAAAAAATGCAAACACACATAGTCAGTGTGCATCTTCAGAACAACACAAGTCAAAACCAAAAAGGTCAGCAAAGCTGAAACAAAATAAAAGGAAGGGAAATACTAAGGGCACGCAGTGATAGACAATTACAGGAATTTGTAATTTGTTATTGTACTCGATACAACAGAGATAAATTGAAGTCACACATATGAAAATTTAGCTCTATTCTTGTCTCACACAGCATCCTATTCCTCAGGTAAAACTACCACCTCCAGGCTGCACCTTACACACACATCAATATTCTGTCCCTCCTGTCTGGCATATTCTCTAGCCGTATCTTTCACTGGATTGATTCTTATGGCTTTCCAGGTCCATCCTCCTCTGCTTCAGTCTTCACTACTCATCTTGAGTGAAGACCTGAGGCAGACATTGACCTAGGAAGGGGAAATGGGGAAAGAAGCCTTGCAGGGGCAGACAGCAGATAAAGCAGTAATTCTAATAAAAAGAATTACCAGCGTAGATGATTTCTCCTTTACTTTCCTTTATTGTTACCAATGGTTCATCAGGGAGAAACTGAATGACACCATGTGGATCATCATTCTTCAAAATGGTTATACTGACCATTGTGGCATTCCCCAGTTTGCCTGGCATTTCACTGTAGCCACTGAGTACTACAGCATATGCCTCATCCAGCTAGAAGAGGGAAACTCAGTCAGAATAAAAAGACATATTCAGTATTCACATCTAAAAAAAAAAGGGTAAACATCCCCAGTCTCTAGCCAGACAGAGAGATCAATATTAACAAAAGGAAATCACACACAATTTCTACGTGCACAGTGGCTTTGTACATTGCCATCTCAAACAGGGAAAGCAAAGATTTTAAAACCATTGACACTAAGCTAATTTTGAAAGAATGTATCAGTTTGCATTATTTATATTCTAATCTAATCTTTAATCTAATGGGACTTTGTACTTTATATACACTTCCTGAAAAGAAGCTCACACGAGATGCATCAGTAACACTAAAACAAGTATTGCATCTGTGTATCCATACAGCAAATATTAATGGACACTGGGGTGGAGCGAGTGCAATTAGCAGATATTTACCAAAAAAGAAACAAAAAGAAAGTGGTTGTTCATACAGAGTTTAAATAAACAATGGCACTGTATACTGCCAAATGTCATGGATGCTAAAAGCTTACATGGATTCAAAGTGTAACAGTTTCAATATACAGAAAAAAAAATCCATTGAGGACTACTGAAGTCAAAAGCACTTTCTTGTTATCCAGGTATTCCTGGTTTGGAGGCTGGGAATACATTCTGCAGAAAAGCCATTGTTCTACTCCTGTGCATTTTCCTATATTTCAGTAAGTGGCAACCTGTTATGCTGTGAACACAGTTTGAAGAGAGTAAAACATTATTTTTACCTCTGGAATCCCATCCATTCTTGTCAAAAGAGTAATTCTGATCTCTCTTTCCCCAGGCTTAAATTCCAGAATTCCTGTGCTTCCATAAAACTCATTATTGTCCCTTGGTTCTACAGTGTAGCGCAGAAACTGCCTGACAAGACTTCCTCTGCTGCGGACAATCTGCAGTTCGACAGAATCCCCTTCCTGTAAAAAAGAAAATCCAGCTTTTTACAAACACGCACCCTTTTAAAACTTATTTGTCCATAATGATTAAAAGAAGTTATTCAGATAGCTACCTTTATACTGTAGGGACCTCTGGAAGAGGGAGAAAATTCAAACACCCCTCCAGGATCATCATTTTCCAATATAATAATTTCACGACTTGTAAACCCGTATTTCAGTATTTGATTTTCCACACTGACCCTGGGAGACAAAGGCAAAAGAATTTTTTTGAGTGATGGTTCTGTTTGGTAAGCAAATACACATCTATATAAAGGACACAAGAATCCTGATGAATTTTATGAATAAATTATGAAAATAATTACCTGCAAAAAACATATTAAATTAGGAAGGACACGTCAGTATGTTTCATTCATTTGCAAAAAAAACCCAACTTTGCTTTTGAAGTAAGTCTGTTTTCAGACTGTTTTTTATAGTTGATAGTTCCGTGGTTTTTAGTCACACATGCACACAACACAAAGGAAAAGAAATAGAATTGTGCACTAAAAAAGTAGAGTCACATTTAGTTTTTACTGTATTTGGATCAAAATATAAGGAAGGATCCAAAGCCACTTTTTTTAAAAAAGGGAAATTACATTTCTTGCATTAATTTCCTCAGATATCTTAATTTTCAATAACACTGTCTTAAGTTCATTACTAGAAATGCCAGAAAAACTACTACTAAAGAATGCATCAAGAATGCACCTTCAGACTGATGGTTTTGACACAGCTTATTAAGTGTTGGTTTATGAATTTAGATTCCTGTGTATCTTCAATGTTTTCTAGAAGAAAATTTCAATGAATAAAAAGGAAATAGCTATTTAAAAGGGTAACATGTCATGTTTATTGCATATTAAAAAATATGTCATCAGATACAGTCACTTGTGTTGACATAAAACTAAAGGTAGGTCATTCAAAAAAAGATAATTGCTCATCTTTAACTGCAGGAAACTTCTCTATAGTTCTAATCAGTTCAAGCATTCAGCTGGGGCAAATCGTATTTCTGGCAGTTTAAAACAACTAATCCATTACTGCATTGAATGCTGAAGATCAAACACTAAGCCATGCATTTATAACTTCCATCATTCACAAACCCTAAGTGAAGAAACAACTTCATGCCAAAATCCCATGCCATCAAATTAAACACCAAAGGGCAAGCAAGCACTTCCTGAAGGATGCAGAAGACATGGTTCCTGAGGAAAAGAAATTATAGACAGATTCTGTCCAAACCAATCACTAGTAAAACAAAGCACTGATTCAGTGAAGACAAATCACAGTTCACTGCACTTACCCAAAGTAAACGACAAACCTTTCTGTCTCTACCCTGTCAACACAGAAGGAAAGAAGGAAAGAAAGAGTTGGGGAGAAGGAATGAAAGTGCCACTTGCTGGAATTTCAGTAGTGCTAATCTTAGGTAATAACAGTAACAACAACACAAAGCTTTCTTTTTCCTTTCCAAGTACATAATGGTCTTTTTATGGGAATCCTCCTTGCTTGGCATTTTCCTGTTGACAAATGCTATCTCAAGTGGACAGCCCCTACAGAGGAGAAATGACCCCATGACCAATTCAGCATGTCAAGGCCCATTCATGGTACACCCTATCCAGCCCTCCAGAGGAGCTCGATCACTGCCAAGCTGTGCATCTGCTCACAACTGCACTAGCAGCCCACATTTATAAACAGCTCTTCACTTAAAAAAATATAATCAACATACCTCCATAATACGTTATTTCATTAATTTTCCATAGTAATAAAAACAGCTAAGCACATTGTGAATTATAACACATACATATCAAAAACTCTTTTGGCACAAAATTACATGAAACTTTATTTTTGACAATTTTTCAGTTAACTAGATTACCAGAGTGAAATATTAACAAACAAAAATATAAAAAACAAGAAAGGAAAACAGAAATAAGAAATAGAAAAAAAGAACATGTATCTCCTATTAAAATAGTATAAACAGATTACCAAAGCATTTATAAAGTGAAGTTCTGACTTGAAAAAGAATTCAGATTCAGAATTCAACAGACATAAGAGTTCACTCAAAAGTTTGAGGTAATAAAGCAAATATACTTGCAGATGCATTCCTTCCACTAGATCTGAGTTAACGGAAATTTCTCAGTGATTTCCAAAGAGACTACATTTTAAATACTATACACTGAGACATTCTCCCTTCAGAGACATATTCCAAAGTTTTCCAAAATCATCAAGCATTAATGCAATTAAAAGATCAAAGTGAAAATTCCAGAGCTAAAATGTATGCTGAATTTTCATTATATCACTCTTAATGCTAAAATTTAATTATATCACTAAATTGTTGATAATATTATTTCACATCAGAGAGTACAAAGGAACCATTATGTCAAGTGAGTTTTGATATGCATGAGCAACCTTAAGTAGTTAAGGCATAATAAAAAATTCACTAGAAAGTGAAAGGGTATGGCTGAAATACCACCTCTTTCAGCTTCATGAAGTCACACTACATGAGTCCAAATACAGCTCAGACAAGAAAATGACTGTTAGGAGGAACTGAGGAGCATTGCTAGAATCTATTATCATGTTTTAATGTACAATGGCAGAAATCCAAGGGGTACCAGAAATTAAACAGTCTCAAGGTACCATAAGGTGGCTCCTCGAGCAACTCCAAGTGTTCTTTGAAAAGACTGAGAAGACTGGCAATACTTCATCACATTTTAACAGTCACAGTGGAATCTAGAGGGAATTCTCAGGAATCTCGAGAACTTGCATGTCAGAAGGTAACTAGTGAGATACAGCCCATCACCACTAAACAAAAACCATTATTTTGATTTTTATCCAGCCAAGTTCCATTTTCAAAATTAGGATCACTTGACTGACTGATCTGACTGATGGATCTGACCATGTTTTCCCTGCGTGACTGGCCAGGTTGCTACCACTGCACTGACAGAATAAATGTTGGTTACTATTCAAACACAGCAGAGGAAGCTGAGCAGTGGAACAGGTTGTCCAGGGAAGGGGTCATAGAAGTAAGCCTGTCTGAGTTCAAGAAGCATTTGCACAACACTCTCAGGCACATGGTGTGACTCCTAGGGTGTCTGGCATAGGGCCAAGAGTTGGACTCAGTGATCCTGATGGGTCCCTTCCAACTCAGTATACTCTATGATAAAATAGCCTGTGCAAAACTGGAATAGGAGCACCTACACTCAGGCTTCCAGCTTTGAACTGTTACATGAGCAATGAACAGTGTACACAGCAGGACGCCTCATGTCTATGCTCTCAGGTACACACATACAAATCATAACATTCCTGGACCAGGACCCACCAGGTGACTTCCTGGCACAACCCTGGATTTGCCTCCTCACTGTGGACCTCTCTGGCAATTACTGAGCTGTGCCTAACCCTGGTGGCCATCATCCAATCCTGACATGCATTCCCAGCTTAACCTGCCCCACCACCAGGCCCTTGCCTCATGCCCTGGACTCCAGGCTGCCTCCACTTCCCGTATGACAAATCCCATGTAAGAAGGCTAGTTATCAAGGAAGTTCATTCTTTAAAAATATCTTAACTGTTAGTTAGCAAGAACTGCAGACAAATTAGGACAATGAAGAGAACTTTTAAATAATGTTTCTACCCTTTTTTAAATGCAGAAAATTTTTGAAGATTTTTGACTGACTTTAAAAGAATGGCAATTATAAACTAAATACCACTGCAGATATTAATGTTTAAGAGACGCCGTTGAATTTGAAAGCTGTCGGCCAAGAACCGGAATCGTGAAGAAAGTGAATGTTTTGAAGAGCCCCTAGGAAGCTGAATTGCAACTGCTTACCTGTATTATTATTAAAAGTTCACGTCTCTAAAATACTTTCTCTTCTATCAGGCATCTCAGAAAAGGTGCACTCAGTCTGCCTATGGAATGTTACTCAATTTCCTTCCTAGTTTTGCATTCACCCCCTCTTCAATTTTTTCAGGATTATCTACTGACTTAATTAGTGACAGGACCTAGCTTTAAAGAGTAGTATTAAAGTAGGATTTACTCCATTATTAATTCCACAATGTTTCTCATCTGAGGAAACCCTTTCTCTCCAGGTGTAATCCACAATTTATTTGATTTTGGAGGCTATTTTTTGTTATTCACAGAAGAAACTATAAAAGTGTTATTACCTTGAAAAGTAGTAACAGCTAGCAGTACGTGTTTGGTAACACTCATTTAAACATTCTACTACTAGTTTCAAATAACTTTTTCCCCATCAAAACAAGATCTGATCAAACCTTGAAGAAAAAGCCAACATTTTACATGGAAAGATTTAATTCTTGTAGCATCACATGTATTTCTTCATGAAAAAATTACTTAAGAAAGATAGATACAGTTTTGACACAGGCACTAAACACAGGTAATCTCCAATTTAGGAAAATATCTCAACTATATTAGACACTATTTTAGTGTTTCTGTGCACATAAATAACATTTAAGCATTACATATAAGCCCTGAATTAAGACCCATAGACTTTAAATGACATAGGTCTTCCATGAGATGCTAATATTTTCTCATGAAACAATCTCTTAAACAAAAAGAAGTATTCACAAACATTCAAACCTACATTTTGTATTCATAATTTTTTAAAAATATGTTTTCTAAATCTGCCCAAGACAGAACTTCTGTCTATGGAAATTTGTACACAGAATCACAGGATCACAGAATCAATTAGGCTGGACAAGAGCTTTGAGATTGAGTCCAGCCCATGACCAAACACCACCATGTCAACTAGACCATGGCACTGAGTGCCATGTCCAGTCTTTTCTTAAACACCTCCAAGGGCAGTGACTCTACAACTTCCCTGGGCAGTCCATTCCAATGTCTAATCCCTGCCTTCTGTAAAGAAATTTCTCTAATGTCCAACTTAAACCTCCCCTGGTGCAGCTTAAGACCATGTCCTCTCATCCTGTTGCCAGTTGCCTGCAAGAAGAAACTGACCTCCTCCTGGCTTACAACCTCTTTTCAAATGGTTGTAGAGAGTGATGAGGTCAGCCCTGAGCCTCCTCTTCTCCAGGATAAACATCCCCAACTCCCTAAGCCTCATCAGACTTGTGCTCCAGACTACTCCCATGCTCCATTGTCCTGCTCTGGGCTCACTCCAGCACCTCAACAGCCTTCTTGAATTGCAAAACCCAGAGCTTGACAGAGGGCTCGAGGCATGACTTCATCAATGCCAAGGACAGGGGAAGAATCACTTCCCTAGTCCTGCCAGCCCCACTTTTCCTGATACAGGCCAGGATGCCATTGGCCTGCTTAGTCACCTGGGCACAGTGCTGGCTCACATTTAGTCAACAGCACCAGGCCCTTTTCTGCTGGGTTCCTTTCCAAACATTCTCCCCCCAGGCTGTAGCACTCCATGGGGTTGTTAAGGCCAAAGTGCGGGACCCGGCACTTGGTCTTGTTGAACCTCATACTATTGGTCTCAGCCCATCCATGCAGCCTGTCAGGTCCCTCTGCAGGGCCTTCCTATTCTTGAGCAAATCAACACTCCCATACAACTTAGTGTTGTACACTAATTTACTAAGGGTGTACTTGATCCCCTCATCCAGACCATAACAAAGATGTCAAACAGGACTGGCCCCACCACTGATCCCTGGAGGACACTAGTGACAAGCTGCCAGTTGGATGTGGAACCATTCCCCACTGCTCTCTGGGCCTGGACATCCAGCCACTTCTTAACCCAGCGAAGAGAGTACCGTCTAAGCTGTAGGGCTGCAGCTTTTCCAGGAGTATGCCATGGGAGGTAGTGTCAAAGGCTCTACTGAAGCCCAGGTAGAGAACATCCACAGCCTTTCCCTCATGCACTAGGTAGCTTACTTGTTCATAAAAGGAGATCAGGTTTGGTCAGGCAGGATCTGCCTTTCCTAAACCTCTGGTGGACAGGCCTCATCCCCTTGTTGTCCTGTATGTGCTGTGTGATCACATTCAAGATGATCTGCTCCGTAACTCTGCTGGACACCAAGGTCAGGATAACAGACCTGTAAGTTCCCTAGATCCTCCTTCTGGTGCTTCTTGTGGATGGGAATCACATTGTCCAGCCTCCAGTCATCTGAGACCTCCTTGGTTAGCCAGGAGTGGTGATAAATGATGGAGAGCAGCTTAGCAAGTTCTTCTGACAGCTCCCTCATCACCCGAGGATGAATCACATCTGCTCCCACAGACTTATGAGTACCTAAGTGAAGCAGCAGGTCACTACTCACTCCTGGATTTCAAGGGGTCTGTTCTGATCCCCATCCCTGTCTACAGGTTCAGGGGGCCAGTTGTCCTGAGGATAACTGGTCTTACTGTTGAAGACTGAGGCACAGAACTAGAACTATAAAAAACTCCATGATACATTCCTTCAGTTTTGTTTCATTATACACACACACACACACACATACACACACACATATATATGAGATATATACATATGTACAAGGATCTGCTATGGCATCTTAATTTATGTGAGTCATGACTCAAAAAGACTCTGAGCCTAAAGACTATTTAAACACTCAACTTTTCCTGGATTATCATTTTCACAAATGAAAATAAATTCGTCAGTGTATTGCTGTTCCCAGATCCTAAAGTCCACAAGTTCTCAGCACCATTCATTTAAGAGTACAAACACAACCTGCATGCCCTAAGGGTCCTGGTCCTTCTGTTTTGTCAACTGACAAATTTATAGCTGTGTATCTGCACTGGGGGGATGACAAGAACCAGTAGCAGAATGTCTTGTGCAGAAGCAAAAAACAATAACCAGATTTAAAAAAAAAAAAGCTATGTGTGCTTACTGGGTAAAATGAACAGCCCTTGTATGTATACATGCTGTCACAAAGCATAAATACAATTCCCAGGGCCTGTTCCACCTGCACTCATAAAGGAGGCTAGTACAGACTTCACTACAGACATTTGACTTTACTTATGCTTAGTCTCAATTCAGGGCTAGTCAGGTGTAGGCAGGCGTTCAACCTGAAGCTGCTCCCAAAGAAAGAAAATATGAATAAGCTTCAGCAGGTATGGGACTGTCTTGCTTCTTTATCACTCTCTGGAAGTATATTCTTCATGATATACATTGGCCTTTATTTTGTGGACAGCATTGAGAGTTATTTTTAATATCTATGGCCTACAGTTGGTGGCCATAGAGCAAGGAAGGAAAAGACTATTTTTAATGGCTTGGAAAGTTTCTTCTATAGTTATGGATGCAACCAAAGCTCATTTAAAATGTAAACTGCCTTAACAACACCACTGAGCTGTAAATAATACATCTTTGTGAGAACTAATTATTTTATTATTTTGTCCATGCTAATACTAATTGCTATAAATAAAAAACATATGAACATATTTCTATGTCTATAGTTTCATTAAAGTCCTTACATGCTCTGTTTTTCTACTGACTTATGCTACAATTTATCAAACAGTGCAAGCACATCCACAGCACAGGGCATCTTGTTTTCATGCTAATTCACTACTGCTGTGAGGTGCTGGCTGCCAGCCTTGGAAACTGAAATCTTCTGCTCATCCAGAAACTACAAACTATATAGAAAACAATACCACAAGCTTACACACACCACCCTGCCAGTATCCTTCACCTTTGGTTTGAAGAGTCATCTTCAGTACTGAAAGAACAACCAATCCATTCTTGGCTTCCTCTCATGTTAAAGTTGCCAAATTTCACTTGTAGCCCTGAGGGACACTATGGAGGTCTAGAGAGTAGTTCAGATTTTTATTTGTCCTTATTCACCTTTTTCCTGGCCAGAACACCTACTCCTTACTTCACTCTCAGACCTTGCCAAGAGTGGGAAAGCTGCTTAGCGCTAGCACACTTTTTACCAGCCACTTCATGATCAGTAGGACCTGCTGCTCCTGCCCTACACATCAAAAGCAGTGGTTGCATTTGTTCAGCTGCCAGTTCAATCCTCTTTGCAGACATAATTTCTAAGGCATGACGTTACTACTCAGAGTAAGTGGCAGAAAGCTGTACTTAGACATACTGTGGAGTTCTCCAATCTTAAAAAGTTAATTTTTATTAAGTTTTATTTCAACTTATTTGGACACTTTACACAATTTCTTCCTATTGCTAATCTTATTTTCCTGCTTTGTGCCAGAGACTCTAATAAATTCCTTCAGGCAAACCAGTTTCATTCACAGAAAGGAAAGCAGAAAACAGCTTGCAATAGTCTGCATTTGATTTGTCTTGGACCAAGGCCACCTTTTCAATACAGTAGGTAGAATGAAATAATTCATTCTGCACTAGAAGCATCCACCAGTCAACTTCTACAGAAGCAGAGCAATCCTTAAATGGAACAGGATCTTTCCTGTGTGACAGAATGATGCTCAAAAAGCAGGATCAGCAACGGCTTGAGGAGTTGGTTGCTGGTTTACTAGTATGTAATCTACATAAGTATCTGGTGTTAAAGTTCCCAAGAGCTAGTCTGCACTTCCCATATAGGACAAGGATACTTTTGCATATGGTGTGGACTGTGTAAGTAGTAGACGTTCAATGCAGACACTGCAGATGGCAGACCTCTATTAGCATATTTCCAGAAAAAAAATGGAAAAAATACATCTTAGATTATTACGAGGTATTACAAGAAGTGGTGGTATTTCTAAACTATATATACAACTAAGTTGTTGGAAGTAGGACTGAAGAAATGGCCAAGATTCTCCTATTAGTAAATCAAAGACAGAATACACTCCTGGATATGAAATAATTCAAGTATTCTGAATAGTGTTCACATGATAATATCTCCTGAGGTCTCCTACAGCCTTAATTATCCTGCAGCCCTGACCTCATGCAGAAGACTACAGTACTGTGGTTCAGAAACACCACTGCTCTGTCTGCAGCTGAAGCATCTGATAATGACCACACCAGCCTATTTTCGAAGACAGCAATTGTGATGGAAGTATCTAATTATCAAGAGCAAGCAATACTGAACACACAAAAAAACCCCAACCAAACCTGACCTGATTCTGCAATAATATCCTGGCTATAAACCTTTATTTCTAATGGAAACACAGTCATGTATTGGTTTTTTACTCTTCATTATAGTTTTCCCCAATATCTCACTAAACATTAGTTTGTTTAAAATATAAGCGTTATAACCAAGAGCTATAAACATGAAAGCTAAATGAACTTCTTTAACAGCATTATTTCAATCAAAATATAAACAAAATTAAGTCATTAGAAAAGAAGAAAAAACACAGTTTCTTACACTGACCACCCCTCAAAGAAGAATCCATACAACGACTGAATTAAGGGCTTAATAATCCTTCAGGCATTTATCAACATAATACAGACAATACCTCATAATTAATACTGTGCATAATTACATATAAATTGAGTACCACAACTGATACATATGAATAAAGATTAGGGTACAATACCTGTCTAGAGTTAACAACACAGTTTCATTCATTTCAGGTATATCATCGGCTTTAATCGTAATGTTGATTGTAGTATCACTTTGTCCAGATAAGAAAACAACAGAACCATTAAGAGGACTTATATCATCATGTGTTATTGTCTTGTGATTAGGACCAAAGGGTTTCAAACTCCAAAACACTGTGGCTTGACCATCAGTCCCATCTCGGTGCAATGCAATGGAAACCTATAAAACATGTGAGTCTGCTGTGACTTGCAAAACTAGAGTAAAAACCAATTAAACAATTACCCCCTTGCAAACTACTGTTTGAATACGAGCCTCAAAATGTTCACCTTGTGTTTTTTACTTACACCTATGTGTAAGATACGAAATCAAGAACGGTCAACAGAAATATATATGGAATCTTATCCTTTCAATTATTTATCCTTTATACACTTAGACATACACTCCTATGCCCTCAGTGGAGGTGACAGATTATTAACATGGCAAATCCCTTAGCACCCATAAAAACAAAAAGCTTTGTATGACTGATGTATTCAGTGACCACCTCATCATGACAAAACCTCGGCTTAAATGTAATCACAATTATTTTACTCTGGTTGTAATAGTATAGTTCAAACTTGTACTCTGCCTAAGGAAATGAGTTGTTTTATTATGAGAATAAGAAACAAATTATCTGATTTAGGATTTGAGGGAAGATTTCGCTGAAGACAACTAGGGAAAAAAAGGGAAAATGTAAGAAAAGAGATTTTTTGTAAAGGTTTCTCTGGTTGGGACTAGAGCACTCAGATGGACGGCAATACTTTTGAAAATGCTTTTCTGGGTTCTCAGAAAGACAAGCATATTTATTGGAAAACAGACCCAGAAAACCAAATTATGAATTCTCATGTAAGCCAACTTTAGTACAGACACTTCCATAAAATTTGGCAGCAGTATCAGTTTTACTTTACATAACTGTCTTTGCAGTTGTGAGAGAGATTGAACTGTGTGCTGGTTTGACAACCGTCTGCAGCATCTTTTGCTCCATGTGAGCATCAAGACCTAACTGGTTCTAAATGCATAAAGAGAATGCAAAGATGAACATCACTTCTCTGACAACTAACATCATTTCAGACCTTAATTTTACAAGCAATTTTTCTGCCCCTCCCCCCCTTTTTTTTTTTAAGAAGCAGAATATTTGAGGTAGATACAAGTTAGAGGAAGGATTTTGGTCACATTAACTTTACAATGTTACAGTGAATACAGTAAACTTTGCTCTGTCCAAATAAATTTTCCTAATAAGGGACAATACAAAAATATTTACTTACCATGGTAGCAGGGGAATCTTCTGGCTCAGACAGAATAATTGGAAGATTGCTAGTAAAGCCGATTTCTCCATTTGCAATATCTGGAGTAATCCTCAGAGAAATATTTTGAATCTCACCTAATCTAGGACTCACAGGTGGAACTAGAGGAATTCTGTTCACCAGTTCAACTTTATACAGCTGCAGGAAAAAGTGAGAAAAACTTGAGAAGTAAGAAGCTTTAGTACCAAGTCAGAACTATTCTGACATTTTGAAATAAATTTCAAATGCAAGGAGCAAAACATCTCCAGAATAAATTTCTCTTACTGGCAACACTGTTGTTACAAAATGTTAAGTAGATGTGTATGAAATGAAGTGGATGATACTGAGCTTTTTCAGCAGAATGGTGTATGTCTCAGAGAAATCATGTTTATGTACACAACTACATGCATGCAGAGAGAGAATGAACACTAGATTGGGCAATTCATTACTAGACCTATGAACTGATCTGACAAGTGCCCAAACTGTTGTTCTAACTTTATTTTTTTGACACACACTTATAAGTACCTGCTGAAGTCATGGGGACCATAGTAATTTACAGCCTCTCATGAAGCCAAAGAATGGCTCAATCTTCCTTCCTCTTTCATACAACTTTAGGAATTTCTCTATTTACAGTAACTAATATGGTAGAATTACATGCAGAATTGAAAATCAGTACTGAATTTCAAATCTGCAGTCTCCTCTCGTGTTACCATATTTTTGATGTCTTATTTATACTAAGAAGAAATAGAAAAACTTTTATTCATTCTTTGAATAGGAAATACTGCTCCCTAAGGCCAGCAGCAGCACTGACATGGCAAGGAAAGCAAAACCTTCTTATTTTAGCGTTTCTTTCAAATATAAGTTTTACCACCATGAGGTTCTGTCTACATGCATCTTTACCAATAAATGTTTCATGGTTTATTTGTATATACTTTGCAAACATTTCACTGGTGCATGAACCACCAATGACAACCACGAACTTCCACTACGATGCCTTTGCTTGGAGTTATCAGATGCCATCACATAGGTTTCAGTGGAGGAGAGAGAACTGTCCTTATTTAAATCTACAAAGGAATCATGAGCCACTATTTCAGCTGATGAGTATTGAAGGCCTCTGACTCTTAAAACTTGGGTCTGTTTCATACAGTTTTTTACTGTTGCTTAAGTAACAGGCAAAAACATTCCTGTACATTTTATTCATTTTCTTTGATGACATATGGGAACTGTTCTATAAATATTGTATTCAGCAATTCATTCTCAACCACACAAGCCAGTTTTTGAGAGTCTGAGGAACACAGGGTAGGTCTGTTTATTTTTTGTTTACTAAGTTTTCTTAGGTCAGTAGGCCCTGATGCAACTAACAGCATGCAGGTTGAACAGCATACAGTTCAGTAAAGTTTCTTGAAATACTACAGAGTTGAAAGAATTCCCTTTGTCTAGAGCTTCTGATTCTGGATATTCACTTTGAGATTAAAGTAATAATTAATTAAGTATAAAGTTGTTGGTTTTTTTAGATTCAGTGTTTCCTCTTAAAGCAAATCAGCTCATAAGGAAAAAAGAAGGCACTGCAAATTGAATATACCAAGTAGTTTATTAAATTAGTTCATCTTCCTGTCCAAACAAAAACAGGTTATTTAATTGAAGATGTCACTGAAGAATGTTCATCTCACTTTTCCAGTTCCCCTATTCATTCTCTCACTGTGTTTAAGCTTCATTTCCTCCTTCACCCATCCTCCTCTGATTCCCGAGTCAACCCTTTACTGGACCCAGTAAAAACACGGCAGTTTTTTCTCATTCTAAAAATGTTTGCTGAGACTATCATTTATTCACAATGTAGAAGGATTGTCATAGTAATAAATAGGGGCATTTTTCTTCCTTCTCTAAATGAATTATTTGTACTAGAAGTTGCCTCTGATGTTGTTTGTTCAAATAGAAAGATTTTTATGGTTCATGGAGAAAGTACAGAATATCCACTCCCCATCTCCCTGGAATCTGTCACTTGAAAAGCCTGGCCAAGTGCCTGCATTCTGAAATTCTTGTCACCTGTATGACTTGTCTGTACTCTACATTGAAATGTTATTTCTAATCTATATTTAAAAAAGGCTTGAAATTAATTACTTCAATTCTTCTACAGATCTTTCTGATCTCAGGCAGATGGTAGAACATACTAATCTCATCTAATCTAGTATTTCAGAACACAATTCCCTGTCTAACTGAATGTAAAAACAGTACATACTAGTAAAGCAAGAATATTATTCTGGCAATATTTTTTTCTCTTTGTTCTTTTCTTTAAGAGAATGTCAAGGGGAGGAGGTGGAGGGAAGAAATATTTTCAAGATTACAGAAGTAATTAAAACATCTTTGGTAGATTTTAAATTAAAGACAAAACCTACAAATTTCACATCAACATCTCCATTTGAAAATTTTAAAGACACTGAAATGACTTAAAATGAAAAGATTAAAAAGAACTAAGAGATTCCACAAGCACTGCGTCATCCCTTTGTCTCTGTATTAAGATTGCTCCCTGGGTTTATGATCCCAAGATGGCCAGAGTGGAAACAGTTAATCAGAGGAAGCAGAGATAATAAGTAGTCTTAACTGCAGATGAGAACATAGCGTAACGATTACTCATTACAATGCCCGGGATCTCCCACAGTAGTATAGCTGAACAGTAACTTCCTAAAAAGTGAGAAAATTTGGTTTTCTCCAGTGAAAAATGAAAGAATGAATTGGAAAATGGAAATTCTTTCTTTAAATAATTTTGCAGAAAATCTAGTTTTCTGTCAAAGGCATAGTTTTAGTCATTTTTTCCAGCCTATCATATGAGCAATGATGGAAGTGCCAAATTCAGACTGAAAAAAAATTATCAGAAGGGTACATACAGGGAAAACTGGAAAAATACTTTTCAAGCTGTCTGGTAAAATTTGCACATAAATTAAATATATGTTTGACTATTTCAAATTTATATTTATTTTTTAGGAATTTCTCAAATTTGTTGTCCCTCTGTAACTCAGAAGCCTTAATTTGGTTAAATTGAAAGTAAAGGGGTTGAAAGAATAACATACCTGAAGACGTAACTATAACCTTTGCAACACTGATCGCATTCTGTTAAATTTCATGAGTAATACTTGAATTTTATTACAACAGTCTATCTTTTTTAAATGGTGTAATTAGTAAATAATGATTAGGAATAAAACTTACGGCAGATTTATGGAACCGTTTCTAAATAAGAAAGTTTTCTTGGGCACAGAGCTAGCCACTTTATTCTTTCCTTCTTTTTTTTGAAGAAGCAGGATCATTTTAATTAAACTAAAAGGGAAGGGGGCACTACTAAATTATATCCTGTATATTACACACACTTAAGAAAATCCCAAAACACAACTGAAATACCTGTATGAGGAAATGAGCTCCATTTTGAAGAAATGCATCATTTCTTATTGGTATACTTATAGTAATTTGTGCTTTTCCTTCTGGAAATATGAGAATGCTTCTTTTAGAAACATTTAGAATGCCACCTTTCGCTCTTGCAGGATCCAGAGCTCCAGCTGGAATATACAGTGCAGTATAAACCAATTGCACATCTCCAACTGTTCCTCCTTCCCTTGCAAAACTCAAGGATAAAAAGCGTCCCGTTGGATTACTTTCAATCTTCTGATTCTCCAAAGGATAGAATTTTATTAGGCCATAAACATCATCACTGTCCTGAATGTAAAACAGAAGCTGCAAAGCACAAAATGGCATAACTTAACTCTATGCTGCATTACTCTATACCACAGTTTCATGCCTTCATGGAAGCGTGTCCTGACTGTCACCATACATTTTGTTCCTTAGTGAACTGGCACTCGGGAAACAAATCAGATTGACAGCCCAAAAGTACTCTTTGTACACATGCAGCACAGCACTGACAGGGCCAACTTTCCCACTATGTATCATCTATGTGCCAGAGTGAGCTCTGAATAACTGATTTTTTGGTTCAGCAGCCAAAGTGAATAATTTTTAAGTGTTCCAGATTGTAAAAAATTTCATTTTATTCACCAAGCTCATTCTACCCATTTTTGAAAAAGACAAAGCAGGGACTCCAGTCACCGTTGGCCATACTAGCCACAGTTTAATTAACAGTTCAGAGGTCAGCCTTAATCACCAACCCCTCCCCTTGAAATTGTTACTCTGTAAAACATTTCAGTAATCATTAAGTGCAAGCAACTTTGCTGTGTTCTCTTAGAAAGCAGTCAGTTGAGACAGCATTGATGGGAACAATTTTAACTCAATCGTTCCACAGTGAAAAGGTCTGGCATTGTATACTATACTTAACCAAATACTTTGGAATTGGCTCTGTACATTCAGATTATATTAAGGATTAATTTGTTTGATCTCTATTCAACACTAAATCCTTTCACCAGTTCAGCCAACGTTATTAAAACTGGGTAAACTCTTTCTTACCCATTATTAACTTCACCAAAAGAACTCTGAAAGCAAACTTACCTCAGATGGCTCACTGACTTCTGCTCCTCCCTGTATTCTATGAGATAGGAGTTTCAGAAGGTAGGGCTCTGCCTCTTCTGGTATATCATCATTAATAATGTCCAGACAAAGGGACACCAGCATCTGTCCTTGATCAAAACTTATCTCCCCTG
>JAWWLZ010000094.1:1217794-1232419 GCA_035041345.1 Poliocrania exsul | reverse complement strand
AAAGTATAATGCTTTCCTTATCATTTATAGATTTACTGTGTAGCACCTAACAGGTGTAGTCACAGCAGACACAGTATGTTTAGAAACTAAAAATATTCACTGATGTAAATTACAGAGGCAGAAGTAAAAAAGATAAAAAGAGATAACCCACAGAGACAACATTTAGCATCACTTTATGAAGCAGAATCACTTCTAGTCCTGTTTAAATATAGCATGTTTGGAACTTAATACCAAGTGTCTCCAGATCAGCAGTTAACCTTCTATATAACCAAATAAAAAACAAAGTCAGCTTGTTCTTACCTGATCATCAAGTACTGTTAAATTATAAATTAACACTGATCTCCCAGGCATAAATGTGATATTTCCTCTGGCTGGACTTAAGTCCTCTTCAGCTGAGTTTGGTCCATCTTCTATCTGCAAATAATTGATTTTTACAATAAAAATATATAAAACATACATAAAAATCTGGCACAATAATCAATATACAGTGTGTGACATGCATAACAAACGACTATTTATTCAGTCATCTCCTAATCACTGGCACACACAATTGTGAAAATTTGCTCTTTTTTGGCAGATTGAGTAAGTCAGAGTAGCCACCCTGAAGAAATTAAGTGTTGCCAGAAAAAGAGGAAGAAAACTACTTCTATCCAGGCCTGTGAAGACTCTTTAGTATCTCTTGGTGCATTAACTGACTCTTTTAAATAACAGAAAGGATAGTTAATTCTCTTTTAATTTAAATCACTGGCATTTCCTAATCAGTTCCAAGCTAAAATAAAATAGCAGTTATTGGTCTTGTGACCTTTCTATCTAGTAATACTAAGAAAACTGCAATTAATACTGGAAATTACAATTAAAACTGAAACAAAAAAAAAATAGTAGATTTTGTAAATTTTTTTCAACATATGTATATAAATTACATTCTGAGATGAACCTGATTAATTGCACAGACAGCAAAATTTACTGGACTTTAAACCCAACAGATCTGCAACAAATCACAGAGAGAATCTCATTATCTATACACGCTGTATTTAGTAAGCAATAGTATTCAGTATCAATCTTCCGAGATTTTGACACATCTAGATTAAACCTTTGATGATGTACAAGACCAGACACCTGATAAAGACATTTTAATATGAAAATAATTAACTGTAGTTTTAAGAATTCAACAGAATCAAGCTAGATAAGAAAAAAAAATCCCCAAAAAAAACGCACAAAACCAAAAAATCCCACTAACCTCTCCCACAGTAAAGGCAATAACTATATCCCATTCAAATGAAGTATGTGACTCATGGCCTAAATATTCAACTAGCTATTTTGAATGGCTGGAGTTTGTAGAATTTGAACTGCAGTCTTACAGATAGAATTTCACTAAATATTGAGCTCTACACTTACATGTTTGAATTTAGCACAAGCATTAAAGACTCAGGTGTTTATTTGAAAATATGGATAATTTTGAAAAAGTAAACAAGAAATTTCTTACACACTTAATACACATCACTTTTTAACAATACCATTAATGCTGCCTCAGATATCTTCCTAAATGACAAAAAATACTCAATTTTCTCTAATATATCTTAATTTTTTCTCAAATTAGCCAGTCAGATAATTGTAATACTTTCTACTTGAAAGGTAGTATCTTTCCATTTTATGAAACAGAAAACATAGGCATAGGTGTTTTGTCCACCTTTTAATAAACAATTTGGTAAGTTATGATTACAGCCTCACAGTTTCATCAAACAGGCAAAGGTATAAATCCTTTTTGATAAACTCACCTCAAAAGCTACAGTGACTGTCCCGTAGGTTCCTCTCTCTCTAATTAGAGTGAGAGGCACAAATTCATTTCTGCCTCTGGGCTCATTCACTGTGATTAAGGCAGACTAATGAGGAAGAAAAGGGACAGGCAATCAGGCACAGATCAAATATCATAGCAGAAGGAAGAAATTGTTACCATAGAAATACCCAACTCCCACAGACAAGTTAATCCAATCTGCAAACCAGTCCACTGTTGGCATACATTTCCTAGGAACCAAATAGTTCAGCTAATATAAGCTTGAAAGATTTCAGATAAAAAAAATTATCATGTTACGCATACAGAGTGGGTTTCCCTGTTTGTTTGGGTTTTTGTTGTAAATTAACATGGTTAATATACATCAAGCACCAGCATATGAGCATTTGTATTTTTAAGCACTCCTAACCCTCTTAAAAATAGGTTTGCTTCATTAAAAAGTCATTTATTACGTAACTAGATAAAGGACTCTGTCTCAAACTGTTGTAGCTGAAAGATTTCAAAGAATTACAGCAATTCAGGGAGCAGCATGGCTTAGTACGGTGCTGCTGAAAAATTCTCATATTAGTTTTTTTCAGGGAAATCCTCTACAAATTATATTGCCATAATGCTGGCAATAAAGCATAGTCTCTTTCCACTAACAAAAACTCCCTATCATTGCAAATATCCTCCACAACTCTAGAGTCACTACTGACTTATCACAGAAGGTGTTATACTACACATATATATGATGGTGTTCCCAGCTTGAAAGTTAAATATAAAACGGTTCACTAAGATGAGAAAAATATTTATATTCTTAATATTTCCAAGCTGCATCTTTATCTTTCCTATGGTATTACTCTTCATTTCTTCCATACTATATTTAGATCTGGATTTATAAATGAGGGGCAGTGGGACTGCACATTAAGTTTCATATTTAAATGAGTAACATAGATACTGATCCAAATGTGGGGGTCTCAGACAACATCTCAACACCTAATAGCATAGAAATATTAAAGCTGTATATATGTATTAATGGCACACATATGTATGAATTATCTCTAGAGGTGTTCTCAGAGATGTAACACCAATTAGTTTTCAGGGAATTCAGCTAAATAACTGACCAGCATATTTGACAATTCCACCTTTAAGTTTTCTAAGACTTTTACATATACCATAAAAAAAAAGCCATACCATGTTAAAAGAAATTATTCCAAAGGCATTATCATTTGACAAGATTGTTACAGTGACAGATTTGGGTGAGCCAAGCTTTATCCTTGCAGATGGCTTCTGCAATTAAAAACAAAATAAGATATTAACTACAGAAAAAAGTAGACATTTTGATTTTACTGTATTTTAAGGATAGGTATTAGCCTACAAAAATATGTCTTTTTATTATATATTACAATAAAAAAATTTTAAAGCAATAGAATACACCAAAATAATTCCTGATTACTGAGGAAATACACTGTACAGACAGCAACAAAGGGCTTGAAATAAATTTTGCAAGGAATTAATGATAGTTTGACAATTATTGATGACACTATAGAAATAGAAAACTAGGTATGAAGCATCTAGCACTGCCAGGAATTCCTAAGTTGTTCTTTTTTCCCTCACATTTGTATAAAAATGAAACTTTGAAGCTATTATACTGGGATACCAGCTAAAGGATATACTGGAATATCAGCTATAAGAAGCAGGTCTTTACAGCATTTTAAAATTGAGCTACACCTACAAATTAAAGAAAGAAGGAAAGTAAAATATGCATTTTTATATTCACTGAAAATATCCCAAGATGTGTAATAACTGGCAATGAAATATAAAATTTGTCTTAACTGACATCTTACTTAATCATGGTCTGTTAGCTTAAAAGATATCAATATGGACCTGTCTCTTGTACCACAACTCCTGTAGGACAAAACAATATGAAGAAATTTATGGATAAGTATTTATAAACTTGTTGTTTTGTTTTTCTGTAAGTCTCATTGAATCTCTGATTCTGTAGGACTGGAAGTCATCCTCTTTTTCTGCTACTTCAACTCTGTCCTCCAGTTTATGCAGGAAAACAGCAATCTAACTCTTCCGGGCTCTGGTACACCTTCAAATGTCCACAGCTGAATTCAGTGCCTGCTCTAGTGTCAGGCTGTGTCAATACAGCACAGCAACATCCCACAGAGACATCCACAGGAAGGGAAAACCTAAAGGGCAGTAAGCACTATCCTGGTTAGGTTCCATATTTTAGTTCTTACCTGTTACTGCTCACAAGCAGTAGGACTTCACTGAAATCTATTAAATGACATTCATTTATGTCAGTTTACCCACTGTTTCCTGCAGCACAGATGAACTGAAGAAATGAGACTTACTGGTAGCGTCAAGTGAAATGTGAATGTCTCGTCAGCCTCTGGAAGATCATCATCACAGACAGATATATACACTGTTCGATTTGTTTCGGTGTCAGGTATAAATGCAGCTGCATATGTGTCAAAAAAGTCTCCTGTGTTCTCTCCATCAATCTGCAATAAATACACAACCAAACATCACTTTCTTCTTCTCCCAGTATCTTCTATAATATTATTCTGGACTTATTTGAAATAACAGACTTCATATACTGTTTTTTGCACATAATTCCTCCCACCATTTTCCCTGCTGTCATATAGTTTAATTTCTGGACCGAAGGTATAAAGATAATAACACCTTGTACTCATGCTGAGTAAATGGGGTGGGTGGGTGAGAAATAAAACAATCAAAACACTTTGTTCAGAACCATTTATGACTTCCTTGCAACTGGGTATCTTTTTCATAATGCAGCATAAAAAGGTTTTTCCTGCATAGGAAGCATAGATCTGTACACCTCATAATACTCTTACATGAATAATCTTACCTCAGGATTTAACTGCTCTCTTGACGTCCAGTTTCACTCTAGGCACTGGAAGCAGCCTAGGCATTCAATCTAGATTAACAATTTGATTGCCAAAATTTGCAAGATTAAGTCTTCTACATCCTCCTTTCATCTCAATCAAGAGAATAAAATCCCCCTGATTACTCTGTACATAAGGTGGTTAGAGGAGAGATTACAAAGGCATGTCAAAACTGCAAAGAGTCCAAATAAAGTTTATAGTTGGACACTGAGACTAAATAGAGAGAAGCAACTGAACCAGCATGGTTTTCACACCTGAATCACCCTCATAGGCACTAAAGGTTTGGGTGAACCACTGTGAAAAAGGCTGCTCATTGGAGAACACTGAAATCACAAGTTCAGAGAAGAGGTAACAAAGCACAAAAGGTATTTTTGTGGCTCTCACTTATCAGTAGTCATACCAGCAACTACTTTTCACGTATCTGAGTCTGCACTTCCCAAAAGCTCTTCAGAAAGATTATCAATAGTTACTGAGAATGTAACTGCCATAGTTTCTTACCGACACAATTGCTGTGATGTTCGCAGGCTTCCCTGTCCTTTCAATTACAAGACGTATAACAGTTGTACTTGTTTCATTGACTACAAATTCTGTTTGTCCACTGAACTTCACTTCTGTTTCTCCAGATGTGAAATGAATAAGTAATGCTAAAAGCAAATAAACCAATAAAGAAGCAGAGGGCATCCCTATTAAAAAAAAAAAAAAAAACAAAACAAAAACAAATACAACCAAAATTAAAAATAAATTGTGACTCTAAAATACCTAAAACATTCATAGTTGACCTTATCAATCCAGTCGACCCCTCTCAACTCTTGAAATACTGTGGTTGTCTTGTAAGTTTCAAAAATGTGATTAAAACATACACAGGTCTTCACTATAATCAAGTCAGACAACATAATTATCTAAATATCTAAACCTATTTTCATAATTTTCACCTAGTGGTTTTCTAGATAGTATTTATCAACTTCTTTAAAGTGGAGTAATAATTCCCTTCTTTTAAGAAAAAAAAATTACATTGCCACAACAATTTTTATTTTTGATCAACAGATAATTAACTTCAAGGTTGACAGTTTTCTTTCCACTTTCTTGGCTCTCTAGATTGTCTTTAGAAATATATATGAACTGAGAAGAAGGGTGAAGGGTTCAATATTTGTAGCCATCTCACAGACCATCTTATGGACCATGAAATGTTCTTACATATTTGCATATTTACTTGAGAGTCTTCTCACACTTCTCTTATTCCATGATCCTTTCATATTTTCCTGCCACAGAGAATCACTGTGGAACATTTTAATGTTATTGCAACCTTTGTATAGCCAGACCCTTTTTTTCATTTCTGTACAATGTCTAGTTTTCTTTACTGTCACGATATGAAAACTTTAAACTAATGTGGTTCATTAGTCTTACACTAGGGTCTAGTTACATGATATAAAATACAATTTCAAGTCCCTGTGAAGTCACCAGGTGCTGATACTATGAAAGATGCACTTTTAAGAGGGTTTGCCACAAAAAATTTAGAAAAGCTGCATTGTTCTGCAGAGACTCATATTGCACAGTGCTGACCAGAACTGAGAATGTGGATGGAGCAGATTTCTGTCATAGGGATGTATGAAGTTGTGGTACAAACCAAAAGAAGGAAGTTATGCTCTAAACACCAAAAAACATTACAGCAGAGAAGTCTGATTGAATTAGTTCCTTCATCAAGCTTCTTTTAATCTGTGGTCACTGTTTTCAGTATTACTTTTTTAAATTTCTGTACAAAAGATAAAAGCAATATTTTTATAATTAAAAATATAAATAAAATGTCACTTTGCTTAGTATTATAATTCCAAGTGCTATGATTATCAGACAAATCTGGTCAATGGCATTGTATAAGATGTGTAGAGCACAATAGATCAATATTTGCATATCAATAATGCTTAAGATCAGACATGTTTGCAAAGCACTTGTTCTCACTATTTACAAGAGACAATTATGAATATATAGTAATAAATCATCACTGAAATAGCAGATGTCATGAGTACATTCAAACATATTTTTGTAAGATGTGTGTCAAATTTGAATCAGAATACACTCAAGATGCAGCAGAGTTTGAATGATTTATATTTGCAGTCAGGTTGCTTTAATTCTGCACTGAACAGAGAACAACACAGCCTTCAGACCACTCAAATCAGCTTCAGAAAGACTTCGAGATTTTGATTTATGTTACAACAAATTCCGTCTGGGACTTGAAATAAAACTGCTTTCAGGCAAGTTAAAGAACAGAAATAATTCACATACATGGCATATTAACAAACTCGAAATACAAGTTGGAAGTACAGTCAAGAAAACTACCAGTAAATTTCAGAATTTGTACAAGCAATGACGGGTGGGTTGACAAAGTTTGCCGATTTTAACTACTTGTAACAATAAATTCACCTAGATCTTATGAACATCACAGACAGAACAGGCAAGCAAACAAAGTACAAAAAATCAGGACAAACCATTTTCTCTATGAAAATGACTATCCATTTTATCACCTACTTGAACAGTGTTTTAATATTTCTGGAAAAAAATGTCACACAGTAAAATAATTTTACTGCATTGCTTTACATTGCTGTAAACTTTTATTACCATGAACACAGCTCATCAAGATATCCATAGCTCTTACTGAGAATTCAGTGTGTAGCAGACTGTCAGGAACAATGCTTGATTCCCATATATCTATTTACTTAGCAATTCTAGTGCAGAAAATGTTTACAGTGGGAAGTACAGAAAACATACATAAACCCCCTGGGATTTAAAATTTTCAGTATTTCCACATACATTAATTAGCAAGATCTTTTGTTATGTGGAACTGCTCTAGAAATAAAAGAAAAAAAACAAGAAAACAACAAAACTCACAAACCTTCAAGCTGGAAAGAGAACAGTTGCCTAACGTTTGCAAACTCTGGGACAATTACACTGTCTGCAGAAGCAGGTATCACCCATACTAAACTGAGGAATTTGTTGACCTTTTAGCTTCAGCAGTTACCTTGTCATAGACTTTGCAAATATCTTCCCACGGCACATGCTTCTAGTAAATAATACTGAAAACATGATCCTTGAAGGCAAGATTACAAAGTTTAGAATTACTTGAATTCTATTACTTCTACTAGAGAGTATTCTAAAACTATAGGATTACTCCTGCGGAACAAGAGAAGTTTCACAATCATCCCATCAATTATTTAACTGGTGTGTATTCCTCCTTGTTATGTTATTTGTACCAAGATTTACTCTGCACAGCTTGCCAGAAGTAGTTTTTACTCTCTTTATAAAAACTCAGCTTTGAAAATCATGATTATTTCTTAAATTGATGTAATATAACAAAAAATAACACAAATCAAGACTTTTAGAGAATGAATGCAGTACAAATTTATTCAAATAGCTGAAAAGACATAGGTCCCAGTAATTTACTTTATTGAATATGAACTCACTTGGTACACTAAATTGCTACATGAATTTCTATGGGAACACAAGTTGTTCTTTATTTAGTGTGTTGCATAGAGGTGAAAAAAAGTCTTTGCAAGATCAGGGATTACACGAGGTCTCTTCCCCATCTCCCTCACCCCATCATACCACTGGTGACTTTAATTTGTAATTTTTTCAAATTAAGCTGGTGATTAAGTGCTCTGATTCAGACAAATACTATTGAGTTCAATTCTCTCCACCCACAATTTTGAGATATTCTAGCTAAAGTAGATGAATGAGCCAAAGTCACTGAAAGGTTTTTATAACAGCAACAAGCAACAGAATATCATACATCTTAAGAGTATGTACAAGTCTATGGAATAGCTATGGCTGTTACCATGTTCTGACTTGAGCCATTTCAAATAACTACTTGTAGTATCACAGGTAGTTCAGAACAGTGCTACGTACTGAGGCTTAGGTGTTCTTTTTATGTGGTTTATAATAAAAGTTTCTGGCATCAAAACCAAAAGAAAGTACCTCTCAAATAATAAACTAGACATTTTAATGGTCCCATTTTTCAACCATATAATTTAAAAAAGTAAAAATATCTAACTCAGTATTCTAAGTCATGATCCCTAGCTTCTTCCTTTAGTCTGTTTATGACACTTTCTGAAGCACATTTAGTGGTTTCCACTAAAACATAGAATCCTAATGTAGTGCCCAACAAAGCATATACTGATTCCACATAGCAATTTCCACAGTACTGTCACAATTTATATGAGGAATATCATTTCAATCTCTTGCCCAGCTGCAGCCAAGGTAGGCTTATGACACTGGTGCTTGTTTTAACAGTTGAATCACCAGGATTAGCTTACTTTTCCCAGTCTCTGGAACAAATTTCAGATGAAGATTTTAAAGTTTATAAAGAATGAGATCTTTTCTGCAGCTTTTTACACTGGCTTCTGTGGTTAATAAATCTAAACACTTAAGAATGAAAAGATTTTCTGGCTGTTTTCACTGAACGATGAGGGTATCTATAGACTAGTGGAGTATGCAGAGATCGAGAAAGGAAATGAAAGGGCTATTCCAGACTAAAAATCTGAAATTAAATGAGTGTAAAATACCAGATAGGAAATACAGAATAGCAAAATAAAGGGGAATTCACTAACAAAGAAGCAGATAGGAATAAGGGATTAAGTATCCTCTACCTCAGCCTTGTCACTGCTATTTACAGAAGAACCAACAAGCAGGTTTGATGGAGCAGCACCTCTCCCACACAGCACTACAGCTCTATTACCATTTCCCATCATTGCACAGCTTGTTGCATATTTCTAGAGCTCACGAACACAGAGGAGCAGAGTAAGTGTAAAGGCCAGTGCACTTTTCACTGCCTGTCCTCGTCTACTCATGGCTACTCCCCGTGATTACAAATATCCAGCCAAGTAGAACATTAAAAAAGTGGCATGCCTAGCACTTTGCATTAAGTACAGCATTACAGCTATCAATGGTTGCCAGAGAGAAGTCTATTCACTGCAGAGATGTCAGCGGCCAGCAGCATCTTTGGCTGAATACAATGGGAGACAGATACATGTGCTCTTTCATATGTAAAGAGGAGATTCTCCGTAGTACACAGGAACAGCACAGAGCAAGGAGTTTCACAAGGTCATAGCCATTGCTGTTGCACATGTTGTAGAAACATTAAAGCCCTGTATTTCAGCATTTTTATTTTAGGCGTTCTCAGAACTACTGACACTTAGAACAGTATTGGAGAATAGCCTCGGAAAGCAGCAGGGATCGTAAAAACTTTGATTTACTAAATTTCTCCTTTCTGTATTGTCAAGATCTCAAAATGAGAGAGAAATATGTTACTTCAGACTGTGTTTTTCTTTGCTTCAGTCCCCATAGTTCACACATATTCAAAGGAGTACACCACAGCTGGGTTTGCAATATCCAGCATATGGGTAGTGGGTAAAGGAGAGAGAGCACTCTGGACTCTGAGTCCCAAGGACCTGAGTTCGAGTCTCAGTGGGGACCGTCCCCTGGCAGTAAATGCCTCCCTGCCATCCGATGCCATCAGATCTCGGATGCTCTGCAGGGTCAGCCCCGGTCAGTACCGGGTGCTGTGACAGTCCCAAGGACTTCACTGTCACTGTCCAAGCTCGCTCAGCCGTGGCAGATGGACCTTGGGACTTAAACGGTGGGGCCAGTTCTGTGCTCACTGTGCCTCACTTAAAAAATGCCCTGCACAGGCTGGAAGGGCACACCCACGTGGGGAGAGTCCTGCCCAAATCTTTGTTCGCCAAGTCTGGCCAAACAATTACCTGAGCCTGCTCTGTTGGTTGTGGTTCCTTCTTTGGTTTGGTTCTTTTGTTTAGATGTGGAGTAAGTAAGCCTCTCGTTCTTGTGAAGTCTGGAAGAGAGAGTGTCCCAAAGGTACTGATTCAAAATAAAATCCACCTATATCCCTTTTTTGCCTTCAACTTGCTTCAAGGTAAATAGATCATGAGAATTACGCTAAGCCACAAGTACTGCTTTGTCTCACCAATTTCTGTGGGTGTTATCCAGTGTCACCAGATGCTGTTGCTTCCCATTCTTGTCCAGGTTTTTTTTGTCTTTCTCTTTACTACACAGACATGCCAGGTACCTGCCCATCATTCCCCTTCTTTTTACTAACATTGGAAAGTGCCAGCCAAAGCGCAAATGCAGACTGCTAGGTGCAGAAAATCCCTTGATCAGCTTTCACTGTCTAGAAGTTTTTGGTCTTAGCTGTCTACTTCCCTAATCACTACTACTGTCCTGACAGAATAGTATCCCAGTACAACCTCAGGTGCTAAAAAGATTTTTCTGCATTTGAGATTAATGACACTAACATATGTCAATTATTGCCTTGACCACTTACTTTCTAACTGTTGCAATAATTTTTAAAAAGTCTTGTTATTTATTACCATATGTGTCACTGGAAATGTAAAATTTACTGTAAACTGAACATCGCCACATGGTAATTCTTGCTCATTCAATTACCCTCTTTGGAAAAAAGAATGCAACGTTCAATATAGACATCTTATCCTAAAGAAGAAGAGATGCTTAACCTGCTTGCCACTATTTATATTTACTAGTCAGAAAGGTGCATCTATCATCATAGTCAGGAACCAACACATAAAGCAGTAAGCAAGCTGAGGCCTGTTATCAAAGGTCACCAAGAAGTAAAAAATGTATCAAGTCCAGAGTACCCCTCTCAACCCTTCTGGCAACTTCTTTGCACTTTCTCAGAAGATTTTAAGTGGATCTAAACTATATCCATAAATTTTAAGTTCTAAAGCATGTAATCATCACTTGAGAACTAAGTTTTATCTCTTATGCCAAATAATGCAAAAGGTTTTCTGAAGTAACCACCTTCTTTAATTCAGAGCGGGGAGTAAAGGGCAAAACTCTCAAGAAGCATTGAATCCACTACTTCTGATTGCTAGCCAAAAGCAGGGAGAACACAAATCTTCAACAAACATTTGCAGTTACCTTAAAATTTGCAGGTGAAACGGAGAACCAGAAGATAAATTTGACTAGCTCTAAGAACAATTATTTTTACCCGAAGTACCTCCAGTGAAACGACTTGGAGCTATTAAGGTTACTTTAAATTTAGAACAGAGATCAAAGTCTGATGTAAACAGAAATCTGGCTGAAATCTATAAATTAGCAATATCAAGACACCAACAAGAACCTAAGTTTGCCCGATGTTAAAAAACTGATTTCATCTGCAGAATTTCTCACATCCCATGCAATTGATAAGAATCTATCCATACACATGTCTGACTACATACTGTAAAAACCAAGGTATTATTTTGGAATAGTTCTGCTCTGAAGACAGTATAAGTTTAAGCAAAAGGTAAATATTGTTTTCAGCTCCACACTGGAAATCATCTGCCACATAGTCCTAATCAGACTATATAAAACACCAGCCATGTTTCACTAACAGAAATTATTTTACAGAGTATTCCAGAACCAATGCTTGCTTTTCAAAAAGATACTTCACATCAAGTAGGGCTTCAGACACTATAAGTACTTATATCCTCTCTCAAACTGTTTTCTGCATCAAAAAGCAAGATTAAAAACAAAAAAAACCAAACAAAACAAAAACATCAGAAAAAAACAAAACCAAATCCACAAAAAACCCCATCACCAAACTAAATCAAAACCAAACAACCCAGCCACTAAGATGCCCAGCACTCTCAGCTCACACTTGTAACAGCAACTGCATGACTGAGCCTGCCACAGGATCAGGCTCTTAACATACGGAATCAGAAATCCAGCTGACAAAAGTCTGCAGGCTTCACTGAGAAACACCCACTTATTATACTTCAGTATAGATCTGAAGTTTCACAAAAATTTCCATTTGTATCTCAATTTTGGAGCTTTTCACATGCCCTCAACACTTAATTAACATATGCTGAGAACGTGGGAGCTGAGGACAAAACTATCAAGCTTCAAATACCTAGTACTTACTCTGAATGAAGTGCGCCATGGTCTGAATGAATAGCATGTATCAGAAAAAGAAATCATGGGCTTCTGCAGTATAGCGGTTATGTTCTTCATACTTAAAACCAAAAATACAACAATGTATTTCACAGTAGTGGTTCACACATAATTTTATTACAAGAAAAAAACCCCAGAACTGTAGGGTATAGAGCAGTAAATTACAGCATCATGATGAGCATTAGATGGCATTTTTTTGGGTACAGTGACAGAATTGTTGCTATGTACAGTTAATTCTTAAAAGTTAATGCACATGTGGGAGCCAAACAGAATTTTTAATGTGTTGCCTAATTATTGGAATCATTGCATCAGTGAGATTTTCTTGAGTTCAAGAAAGCATATTGCTAAATACAAAAATTTAAGATGTACATAAAATCAAAGTTCTTTTCTACAGTGAAATGTATTCATTTTTCCTTAGATTGCAGTAATGTTGACTTAATTAAAGATCTGTGTTTTACAAAGTCCCCCTGAAGACTTCTTTCTGTAGAAGTAAAAATACATCTGTGAAATTTAAGGAGTTGATTAGCATGTGGCCCTCACTCTAATCTGTGAATTAATCTCTTAAATCTGGGCAATCCATTTTGAAATAATACATGATAAAGTATTTATGCAGTGAAGAGAACTCCCTAAGCAAAATTTGTTTGGGTTCAAAGACTTCTTATACCACCTTTATCATATACTGTGCTTTCCTTGGCTTTCTAAACCTTTTAACCTATGTCCCAATTTAATAATCACTATTTAATAATTATAATCATTCCCTTATTAACTGGGTATTTCTTTTCATTCTTCTAAGGCACCCTGCAGTTCAAGACAAGGAAATCTCTTTGTTGATTAGTTATTTAAGACCAGCAACAATAACCATGCTGGAAAGAAAGGTGCTTTGAGAGGATTACACAAAGCTAGTTCTGAACAGCACCAAGCCAAAAGCAGCAAATTACAAACCCAAGTACTTCATTGCATGTAACCAAATTGGCTGGTTAAAATGCTAATTGCCTTTCAGCAATGCTAAAGGCAGACAGGGCCCTGAGCTTCAGAGAAAGACGTGCATTTTTTACCCCACTTCTGCACCATTGTTTTGCTGAGAATGATTCAAAATCTATTCATAAAGGTAGCTATTTTCCTAACTTTTAAAAATGTGGGAAATTTCTAAAGCTCTTACCAATATCTCAGATCTGTTGGCCTGCCAAACCCACAACAGATGGCTGAATTAAGGCCATGTTAAATCCTTAATGAAGCAAAGCTTGAAACAATTCAGAGCAGTAGTATATTGGGCCAGTCCAGGATAACTGACAGAGAAAGTTTCTTTTGCCATCAGAAAATGAGAATCATACATGTTTTATAATGAGTAAGTTTATACAAGATACAAAACTAGAAAACCAAACAAAAATCTTCTGCTATATAAAAATATATTGCTATTATATTCTAGAGGAAATTCTGTCCTGCTAAAAAATCCACAAACACCAAAGCTGTGATGACCATGGAAAGCATCCTCTCTAGGGTTTAGTTTTGCCAGAGAAATTTAGCCCGTAAAATGTGACTGTCCCAGTAAGTACACATGTACTTATCTTAAATGTAGCCTTGTTTTGGACTTGTAAATTATTTCAGTACAAGGAACTCAAACAACTCTAGTTTTATATGAAATATTCATAAGCCAATCTATGAAGCATTTCTTTCCTATTTGAAGCATATTTCAGAACTCACAGTTTGCAAATTCTTTCTGCAGACTGCCACAAGTTTTCATGTACGGAATAAACTACATCCTGAAAGTTTTTATTCACACAAAGTATTTCCCAGTGAGATTATTCACTGAAGAAGTGACTTAAGCAAGTAAGACTTTACAGAAGTTTGTGAAGCCATTTGTGATTAACTAATTTTTGCTGAGTAAAAAACGTTAGAGTGGGTTCACCTGCAATAATATAAATGGCAACTAACAGTGATTGCTCCTGTCAACCTTCCTCGCCCCCACCCCCCCCCCCCCCCCGACCC
>JAWWLZ010000094.1:1206017-1216349 GCA_035041345.1 Poliocrania exsul | reverse complement strand
TTTTCCCTTTGATTTTCATGTGACCAGGACACAGATAACACTCACAAGCTAATAACCAAGTGCTCCCATTATCAATGTTAAAAGATTGGCTCAGATGTACATTTAGTAAACAGCATTGACTTCTTCATGGAAAGCTATTACAACACAAAGTGTACTAGAAAAGCTGCTAAAGCACAAAACTGTGCTTTCAAAATCAGTAACAACATAAATACTAGTAATAACAACAAATTAAAAACTGTATACCCTTGAAATATGTCAGCTTCTACATCATCAAATATTTGGTCATTTCACTTCTAAGCCTATTATGCCACAAGTTATTTTATTTCCTCATGAATCTGGTTCTTTTGGGTCTTTCCAAGTGGAAATACTGAATCTATTTAGTAGGAGAAGCTTGGTTTAGGCTTAAGGGGCAGACAGACTAAATACATCCCATTCTACCTTCAGTTATTAAACTACCCTCATGGCAGATTCCCAAAATGCTTAGTGCTCATCTGAAAGACTCATTCTAGAAGATGTGTGTAAAGTATTACCAGAAAAAAAACCACTTTCGTCCTCTATATAATGAGTGAGATTTTTTAAACTTGCATGTTACTTCACATCTGCACTATAAAGTATCTATAGACTAATTCAAAAACAATGACTGATGTTTGGCAAGCAGTTCCTTATACATTGATTTTATCTGGACTAGCAAGAGTGAATTATGCAACGTCTTACAGAACCAGCATACCAACAGCAAAGCGAAAACAGTATCTCTAATGGCAATCACTTTTATGTTCTATTTTAATGATTAATGTTTAAAACTCAGTCCTTACTAGATGATGATTTAAAAAAAAATCATTCAACTCACTCTCCTTTGCAATACACAATACCCAGGCACCTCCTCCACTTCTTTTATTTTCACCTAATTTAGACAGTAAATTAATGTTTTGTTCTTTGTTGAGAGTCAAAAATTGTCAGCTAGGGCACTTCAGAATGAGCTGCATCCTGAGAACAGGATTTTCCATTGGAAAGACTACTCTCTCCACCTGCCCGGCCCTGCAGAGCAGAAAGCGGAGCTGCTGGAGCAGCGAAACCTTATCGGGCTCTCCCATCGCGGGACGCGCCGCGCTCTGTTCTGCCCGTGCAGCTACTGGTGCTGCGGCAGAACCCCGGGGCTGCACGGGGAACACACGACACCCCAAAGCGACTACCACCTCCGAGAGAAAGACAGCAAACCTACCTGGACCCCGGGACATGAACATTTGCGTCTCCTTGGACTCCGCCAGGCGCCTGCACACCCTCTGTCACTCACGCATTATGCATTCCCCTCTCCTACTCCTCCCTCTGCGCTGCGCAGCGTGCAGCACTCTCCTCCCTCTCCTGACTCCTGCTGCCTTCCCACTGCTGTGGAGATAAAAGAGGGTGGGATGGAAGAGGACAAAGTTTTTATCAAAGCTTGAGCACTGCTGTAGCTGCGATGGAGCCCTCCGGACACTGCCTCTCAGCAGTTCTTCCACTCAGCTTGGTCTGCGTTGTTGAATTGCTGCGGGCAGCAAAACGGCAGGTTTTATTACTGGATTATGGCAGATTTTGGATTCAAGTCCTCAGCTGCACCAGGACATGCAGCTCATCTTAATTCACAGCTATTCACAGCTCTGCGTGGGGAAACAATATCCAACCCTAATTCAGGCATTCCAAGCTCAGCCATTCCTCTACTATCAAATTCGTATTTTATGGTCAGCACCATTCCATGCAAATCCTGAGTCACAACAGAGACTCAAAGGTGACACTCAGATATTGTTAGTGTTGGCCTCCAAACTGCCGAATTCTCTCATGTAATGGTAAGCACATACCACAATTTCTACTTATCCAATAGAAGACAGAAGGCAGGAATAGAGCACAGAAGTATTAGGGCCCAAAACCCCCAGAATCTAGAACACTGTGCCTTCTGATGGCATTAGCCAGGTCACCACATCAATACTGTGTTGAGTAATCATAATTTGGGAAAAATGTAAGCAAACCAGAAAAGGCAAAGACACTAGAGAATGAAGATTAGAAAAACTACTCCATGAAAGACTCATAGACTTCAAGAAGCATTTTCCTTGTAAAAGTGATGCTTCAAATTAGAAAGCATTCCCCTTAACAACAGACTTCCAGACTAATGTAGAATCACAGTAGGACAGGAGGAACTGACTCTAACAAGTACTGATTTCCCTCCTCTCACTAAAGAGGGAGTCCAAATGGCTAGCTCAGACTATTTCAGATAGTGGCATTATTTACTTTGTATATAGCTACAGAGAAAATGAATGTTATACAAAAATTTGTAGTGAAAGTGATAAAGGTATAGGTGATCTAATATTCAGGTATAAAAGTAGGCATTAGTAATCAGAACAAACTCCAGTTACTAAGAGTGGAGGAAACAATCCATTGGGATGATTCATTAAAATTCTTTTTTAAAGAAAAAATTCAGGTGTACTTTTTTCTTCTAAAAAACTATGCTGTGCATCTAAAAGGAATGTAGGTTGTTTGATAATCTATTTGATATGTTTAATCACTTCTTGTACTAGTCCACCTTGGTTTACCTATGAATATATTTTTAGATCAATACTTCAATACGCATAATCCTTATGTACTGAGCAAGAAGCAGTGCTTCAAAGGCCGATACTATCAGCTGCAAAATTTTGCATCAGATAGAATTTAATGTATGAGCATGAGAGCTAAGTAGGATGTTTTTAATACCACTCTGTAATTATTTTCCTATCTTAGCCTCAAAATATAGATCCCATATTGTTTTTCCTCTCTGGATCAACAGGCAGAAAGGATATTAAAGGTGTAAGATTTTTTTTTATCCTTTGTAGTTCCATCAGCTTATATAACATACTGCATGTTGTTCTTTTGTCATCCAGTTTCTGTGGGAAGTTTGGCTCCCAGTAACAACCGTCTTAAGGTCTGCCTTAATAGTCATCAAGTCTCAATTTCAGCAGACCGGAGCACATGAATTGTTGCTAACTACTTAGCTAGAAAACTAAAGAAGAGTGAGAACTCTGACTTGGGCTCACTAATTCACATAGCTATTTTCATGGGTTCTTTCAACGAAGCTCCCTTCAGATCCAAAATGACAGTACCTTTTGGTGCTCTCTGACTCAACACATGGAACTCCACCTTTTAATCCTTGAGGATTACTTTTTTTTTCCCTCCATTTTTATCATACTGTTCTAGGGACCTGTGTTTCCTTTTGTTGTACTTCAGGACGAGACAGAGCTCCCACGGGATTTTGTCAGTGATGGGACCTCAAGAAGCTGGAAGGCTGATGGTGATTGACATGGGACACTCCACACACACTTTTAACAACTCAGCATGCAGCCCACACAGCTCTCCCACCCCTTACAAATGTCAGAGACAAACAATCAGGCCTGGTATTGGACCTACAACAGGTCTGGCATTGCACAGAACTATGTTTCCAGGTCAGCCTTAACTTCTCTTTTCAATAAAAGCAGTAAATAAGGTGTACTAAGTACACCCCTCAAGTCTTTGTTTGTTTGGATATCCTTTGTCTTGAATTCATTAAAACTCTGTAAGATAAAAAAAGGCTCTGCTGCAAGTAAACCAATATTGTAAGCACCAGCAATAGAATCAATGGACTCCAGTTTGTTTGTTTGTTTTGAAATCTTGCCTTTTCCCTTCATTGGCATCATCTGAAAGGAAAAAACAGAGAAGAGAGAGTTAGAAGAAGAAACAAATCCCTGAGAAAGGAAATGGGACTTAAAGGAGAAAGAAGAAGAAACATCCTAACAAAGGGCTTCAGATGTATATTTTCTTTTATCTTTATATTTTAGTTTCCATTAACAAAGATTTTTGTGTTGCATCAATGCCATTTTTTTTTTTTTTGGTAACAGGTACTGAAATCTTAATCTACAAATAACAAAAAGCAAAAATAAATGTGGATAATGAAATTTTTATCCACAAATGCCACTAAGATTGATATTTGTTTTCACCTGTGATATCCAAGCTTCAGAATTCTGGGATAAGCACTTTTTGGATGCAAGTACCAAACAAGGAGATTCTGAGAAATTTGAAATTTTGGTCCTGCACAAATTTCCACATAATTCTGTCTATCACCTTTTCTGGTTCTTCAGCTGAAGCATGCTCAACTACTCAGAATGAGCTAAGTATTGCTCTTTCTTAGATCAGTCCTTAATTAAAACACCCCAGAAAAGTTATTTTTACCTCTTTCCTGTCTAGTAACAAATCATTCCAATATAACACAACACTTAATAGTAACATCTACCAGACACTGTTCTGATTAGTTCCAGTGTACAGACAGATATGGAGGATGATCGTGCACCTTTTTTCACAGAGAGATGATCTTCCTGCAAGAAGTTCACTTGAACTTGGTGATTGGCTGTTGGGTTTGTTTTTTTTAAAGTGGATTTTCTTTGAATGATGGTCCATGGTGCCAAGCACTTCTGCCAGACCACAATAACGATGACCACAAGCACTTCCATTCTTCCCTGTGCATATGCAGCTGTGGAATTTTTAGTTCTGCAAAGACATCTAGGATGCATTCCCCTTGTTCTTTCTTATTAATTCACAATGTGATTTGCACTGGTCAGCAGATCTAACTGGCAGTATTGAAAGAAACAGCAGCCAGAACTACAGAGTGTGACCTTGGTAGCATAGTCTTCAGGGAGCTGTGCTGAAAGTCAGGCTTCAAAAGACCACAGAACTGACCAAGACTTTTACCAAAGAGGTGTGTTCATCTCACAGCGTGATGAGCCTTGACTATCAGGCTTCTGACCGGTTTCCCATAACAGCTTAAGATCACATCCGGGTTGCCTCTTCTTCAAAATGTGAAATGGGGTTTCTAATCACTTGCTGGTTGTCACCCACCTGCACTCTCTAGAGACTCCTATCCAGCCACCCCATGCCAGAGAAATGCACAACCTCTGCCAGGTGTCACCTGGTGCCTCTCCAGTAGCACCAGGCACTTGCACTACTCTCTTTCCTGAACTCTTTGACATCCTTTTGTTGGTCTGGGAATGTTTTAATATTAAAATCTTGATTTTGCTGGATAGGTTCCTGATGAATAACCAAACACAGACAAGAAAGAGCAAAAGGTAGACAAATGCAAATAATACTAATAAACTGAGACGACTGAATGACAAAATTGGAATATTATGCTTCTGAATGAGTTGTTTATGCCAGATAGGTTGATGTGCAGACATATGGAGGTAAATTCAGATGTTGATCCTCTACTTTTCAGAGATGCCCAGGACTTAAGAAAAATGAGAAGTTCCAAGCAGATTATTTTCTTTTTCAATGGACAAACATTAAGTTGTTTATGCTTCCTTTGATCAGCTTGATAAAGGTTAACATTTTTATGGTACAGTCCCTTACTTGTATAGCGACAAAATATGCTGATGTTAACATTTTAAAAATTTAAATTTAACTGAATTTTAAATTTAACTAAAAAAATTGAAATATTCCTATTATTAGGAAAAAGTAAATAGTCCCTGGCATCTACTCATTAAAGGTTGCTATATTTTGACCAAGATTCATAACCTTTGATAAATGAACTTAGCCTCTCATTTGACAAGACGTTCACAGAACATGAGATGACTTTTAAAAAATGTTAAATATGTTAAAGTGTAAAGAAAGGAACAATGAATGAGAAAATAATTGCTTTGTTTCAACACACTGTATCTCAGGTTTTGTTGATCAAGCTCTAGCATGCCATTTTGACACAGTTTATGTCATTTTGTGTCACTCTGATAATTCAAGAGGAATGCCCCAAAGGGATGGTTTGGTCTCATAATGTTCCATAGCACCTTTCAAACCACAGTGGATACTTACTGGCTTACATGTCACATGGAGAAACAGCAAGATGAGAATCTGTCAAGAACCATCTACCTGCTACTCTTGTACAATTATTGTTGCTAAATAAATTTTCAGTCTTGTTTCTTCAAATCAAGTGTGTTCAGCTCTTCATTTGCAGTATGTCACTAGCAATGTATGCTGTACACAGCAAATCAGAAGCTTTTCCGTATAATATCCATCAAAACACAAAATTTCAAAGCACATCAAGCACTAGACTGTAAATTCAAGAATGCTTACCAAAAGTGCATTTTCTGAAAGTAAAACATAATAAAAATATTAAAGCCCTTCCATGAACTTTTGCATCTAATTTGATTTAATTTCAAAGTCCTCAAAAACTATTTAAAAATAAAAGCAAAAGGATCCCAGCTGCTGCATACAACTGAAACTGTTTTCCTAGTTCACAGCTAGGTATTCTGTTTGCTTCCTTTCAGATGAGGAAAAAAACTGCTGGGAAACATAAAAACCCCTAATTTTCAACTTAAGAGTTGACTGTTCTCTTTTCTGAAATTCAGTAAGTGAAACATTGAAATATCTTGTCATTAGTTGCTTACTTTTCCCCCTCAAGATTAAAGACAAATTACTTGAGTAACTGCGAAATTAAGTACTTTCAATGGAAAGCTATAAGCCAGAATTTATGTCTCAGAAGTAACTATCTTCTGTGTTTATGAATTTATTTTCCTGGTTGCGTGGAATCCTGGCATCCATCCTTGCTGTAATACTACATCTACAAAGAGGCACTGAAACATCTTCACATTCTGATGCAGAGATGGTGCTTCTGAGGGCTGTCCAGCATGTAGAGGAAAAAACAACTAATAGCTGCTAACACAGAGGATAACACACACTCTTCACGTAGTTGGTCTGCAAAGGAAAAAAATGCAACTATTCTCAATATATCTGCTTTCAGTTTTATTTACAATTTGCTCTTCAAAGGCCTTCAGGATTTCCTTCTATGAGCACAATTCTTTATCTGTAACATTTGTAAGCAAATGAATTAACTGTTTGTCATTATTTTCTATTATTTTTCTAAAATGTTATGTATTTGTTATGTCACTCTTCCCCATGACACCTGCAACTTCAGTATATTACATGCAAGAAGATAGGTCATCAAATCACTCAATCATTTTAATGTGGGAAAGCACCCTAAAACAACTTCACGTAAAAGTTCTACACCTGATCTTTTATTCATTATCAGGGTATTGCAGAAACGGGTGTTGATGCAGATGTGGTAACATCACTTGATAGATAAATATTCCTAGAAAAATATAACACATGTAACAGTACTATGAAAAACACTTTCACATGGTCTTTTAATTTATGGCATTCCAAACCAAAAGAGAGGTGGTTCAGACAAGAAACAAAAAAATCCCATGAGAAAGGTATATATGAAGGAGAAACTATGGAAATGTAGTTTAGGGTACACGGTGTAAAGTGATAAAACCCATAGTCTTTAAAATCTGTGTAAGATCGGCTAACTTGATCTGTTAAAGTTGCTTCCAGTTTATGCTCACCATGTGTGATGCTTCCCTGTGGTTTGTTATTTTGCTTCAATGGCAGAGGGAGGAAACCAGCAAAGCTCAGTAACCATACGGCATTGCACAATGTAACCATGGAAGCATTTGTCCACTTGTCAGAGCCTCTCCAGCACGATTCAGCCATTCATTTCATTGAATCAATATTGAAGCTTTTAAGATTTATTACTTGAGGGAGGAGGTAAACTAATAAAACAAACTCCTTATTGCTTCCCATTAAATTCATCTTGTCACAGTAGGCACATTAATACCTTGTAAACACTATACAGATTCTGTGTGGGCTATGTCAGTCCTTCCTGATGAAGATTACTCGTAATGCATTCGCATTCATATGCCTGATACTCATTGAAAGAACTTAAAGATTTCTGACATGTTCTGCTGTCCCATATAGAAGCTGAATCAGCTACAAAGAAAAAAGTTGTAAGAAAACAGGGGTGGGAGGAATTTGTTTTAAAATTCATGAAAATGCTCCCTTCAAAGAGTCTGTTTCTACTAGATCACTCTCTTATTTGTGTCACGAATTGAACATTTGTAATCATATGTTAAGCACTTAAAAACATTGAGTAGAATGATTTATTTTACAAGTACCTTCATATTTATTAAAATATGCTAGTTATCATAAAATGACAAAGGAAAAACTCAAACGTATTTTTTATGAATGACAGCTATTGATTAACCTGTAAACCTATAAATATTCTGATTACAAAAAGCTATAATATGTGATTTTTAACATAATATAGTATGTGATAATTTTAACCAATTTTATACTGAAAATCTGAAAGAAGGCATAGCAAGATGCTTACAACTATGGTATCATTACTAATATTGTTATCAGGAGCAGAGACTATTCAACAGTGGAAACTGAAGGCACTTTAAACATAAGGTTTAAATACAGCAGGCTGAAAATGTCACACCTGCTGCTATATCCAAGAGTTTCATGAGTTTTAATCAGACCATTTACCATGAGATAGCCTCCCTGCTCCTGCTCCCACTTCTTTATACTATTCCCTCTCCCTTTTGTAAAAAGCTGCTCAACATATTCTCCACTATTCCAGCCATAAGGAGCTTAAAACAAAGGATGAAAGTAACACTAGGATATTTCAGAGAACTCCCTCACTTGCCTATAGGCCTCTGTTCACATGGGAAGAATAGCAAAAGGGTGGAAGAGGCGGCTGCACAGCTGACAGAATTGCAGGGGCGTGTAAGGGCATTTTCCCACTCAGTGGAGTGACATCAAAGGATGGTTTGCCAGGGAGAGCCTCTCAGCTGTACAAATGTACCAATACAGAATACATCTACCATAGAAACCCGTAAGGCAGCAGGCTTCTAAGCAGGGCAAGTCTGAATCAATGAAGATTTAACCCTATCCATGTAGCCATGCCACCAATAAGGGCGAATTATCCATATCAGGAAGGCCAAAGGAAGCTTCTGCCACAGCTGAAATACTAACAATTAAAAAATACTACATAACATTCAACTCCTGCCTGTGAGGGTAAAAACTATCAAAATCCTTCAGATTTTTCTTTCAAAACTAAGAAAATAAGTTTCCTGAGTGACAAAAAGCCATTACTCTACATTCAAGTTTCAATAAGCATACATCTTAGGGTAAAGTAAAAATTAAATCAAAAACAAAATAAAAAATAAATACAGGTTATAGTAAACAGAACTAGAAAGCAGGCACATTAAATTACATTATATAAATTATAGAGGTCAAAGACATAAGGGAAAACCACTGTGTTGCCAATAACCATATTTCCATACAACCATAACAATCAATTACTAAAATACAAAATCAATTTATAAAAGCAGTCTGACACCAAACTAGCCAAAATAATGTAAATGCTTATTTTGGTATTTTACTAATAAGGAGCTAAAACAAATAAATGCAGTAAATTGTCACTCTTTGATTTTTAAGATAAAAGAAATTAATACAGTAAATCATATATTATACAAATGCAGGCTTTATTCGGAATGTCCACGATTAAGCAGTTTTTTCAATATACAACATTAAACAGCTTGTTTTCACTCAACAGTGCACATTGCCCTGCAAGGCAAGAGAGGAGATGTAGCGAGTGTTCTCTTTTTCTCATGGCTGCTTTCCTGGGGGGCTCCCTGACTGTGTCCCAGAGAGCTGGGCCTTGCTGCTGCCTCACTGCTGTTTTCTCCTGGGCCAGTAACCATTTCTTGTTGGCTTTCCCTCTGTTCAGGTGTCTCTGGGCAGGTTGGCCCTTGGGCAGCCCTTCATGGGGTTGGAGTTTGTGAAATGTATTACTTAGTGGGCAGTGGAGAATTGATGTTCTCTTTTACTTTTGTGTGGATGTGTAAATTGCTTTTTGGTTTTAATTTCTTCTTTTCTGTGTAAATCTATAAACTATCCTCCCTTAGAACTGCATACACTCTGTGGGGTTTTGGGGGTGTTCTCCTTTCCTTCTCCCCCGGAAAGGAAGGGTTGCTGTTGACTAAAGGAATCATTGGCATTGTGCCAAGGCCCAAACCACAGCAGTGTGGGAACATGACCATGTCCCACAAGGTGTCTGGGGGATTGGGTGGTTTTGCAGCAGAAGGGCCGACCTCTGGGCCTGGCCTGGGCATCCCTGAGCTAGGCACAGGTCCCTGTAGGTGTCCCACTGCATTCCGTGGCTCCGACAAGCTGCTCTAGATCAGCAGCCTGGTTTGCTGGCAGTGTCCTCAACAAGGAGAAGGGTTTATGGGACAACAAGTTTCAAGGAAACCTTTCTATGCCTGGTTAAAGAATTGGAAAGCTGTGCTGAATCTTCCTTGTGCCCCTGGAAATGCCAATAGAGTTTTTCAAGCACAGAGCTGAGAAGGAGCAAACTGGACAGAGACATGGATGTAGCTCGTGAGTTTAAGAAACTCACTCAACACCAAAGTTGGTCAATGTTGAGCAGCATCCCTGTCATTACCAGCCCTGCAGAAACATTGGGCA
>JAWWLZ010000094.1:1194076-1205917 GCA_035041345.1 Poliocrania exsul | reverse complement strand
AGAATTACTTTCAAGCCCAGCCCTGGAGAAACATTTGGCATAACCCCCCATAAAGGCCTCCAATGGAATTACAAAAGGAAACCCCTTATATTTTCAAAGGTTATTACACATTTATGGAAAATCCCACCTTTCCATTCCTCCTTCCTATACAAGCCCTTTTCTTCTCGTCCATAAAAATCCAATATATCATGTATAATTTTTGTCTTGGATTAATTGCTTCCCAGCCTCAAATGCTGAATGCTGGTTGGTTACTTGTGAGTTAGAAGAAAGGCATCCTTTCTACTTGCAAAAGTTTTCTTCTTTTCCCATCTATCTTTACTTCCAAAGCCACATCCCGTATCAAAAAGTTAAGAAACTCTCAGCAAGTTAAGAAAAATTGCAAGCTTCTTCTTACATTGACAGTACAAGGCATTTTAGCGTAAATCAGTTCTACATCGGTTCATAATTAGCTGTTTTCAATGTAGGTGTTAGCTTATTAAAAAAATTGAGAAATTAAAAGCTTAGAGGAAAAACAGCTCCATACTAATAACTCCAGGTTTAATAGGGAATGCACGTGATTTAGAAGAATTTTCAATTAAGCATATTGAACAGATCATTTTCACTCAGCATTCAACATTGACCTGCAAGGCAAGAGAGCATATGGAGCAAGGGCTGGAGCCGCAGTTGATTCAGAAAAGCCTGGGAGAGTTGGGGTGGCTGAGCCTGCAGAAGACCTGGGCAGGGGTAGCCCTGGCAGGCAGGATCTGAACTGGCCCCAAGGAAACGTGGACACAGAGTCTTAACCAAGACTGTGGGGAGAGCACGAGGGGCATGGCTTGGACACGGAGGAGGTGGATGCAGGTTTGATTTGCTTTGGGAAGGTGTTGTTTTGCACTGAGGGTGGTGAGGCCCTGGCAGGGGCTGTGCGGAGAGGCTGTGGATGCCCATCCCTGGCAACATTCAAGGCCACCTTGCACTTGAGCAACCAGGTCTGCTGGTAGCTTGGTCTGATTGGAAGGCCATGATTTTTAAAGACCCTGCCAAAGCAGAAAGCACTCCAGGATCCCATTATTCCATCATCCCCATGGCCCACTGTGAAGTGGCCCCACAGCTCCTGTGACATCCCAGCTCCCAGAGCTGTGTCCGTGTTGCATGGGTGTCTTGGTTTGAGGGGAAAAAACCAAGCCCAGCAACGAGCACAACGCAGCCATTCGCTGCTGCCAGCACGCCCTGCAGCAGCTGCCAGCACTCCCTGTGCCCTGCTTGGAGCCCACCCTGCGCCTTCTGCCCCTGGAGCGTCCTCACCTGTCGTGCCCTTCATCCGTCAGTCCTGAAGCTGCCTGGCGTGTGCGTGTTGCCGTGAGTTCCAGCAGGATGTGCAGCCTCCTCCCAAGGAAGGTAGAGTGCCATTGCATGGCAATGGCAGCCCTGCAGTGCCCAGCAAGGCTGGAGCTCTGTGGGGCTGGTGTGGGACTGGGAGCCCTCTCTGAGCTTGTGCTGCTGCTGCAGCAGCCTGAGAGAGACAGCGTGGAAGACATGGAGTGGGACATCAGGCAGATCCTGGACGTGGAGATGGAAGAACTTGATGAGGAGATGGATATTGATCTGCCAGAGGAGGAAGAGATGGAATGGAGGAGGAATGCGATACAGAGCAACCAGTGATCCTGGGATGAGGACATAGCCAGCAGCAGCACAGGCTACTTAAACAACATAAAACATAAATCAGAAGCAAATATGCAGTTCTTTACAGTTTTTTGAAAACTAAATATCAAACAACCAATGCACACTACTGGCTGCATTATGGAAGGCACACAGCATATTTCTATTATGAATACACATTACATTCAAATAATATTAATTTAAAAAGTAATTGATTCCTGTTGAGTGACCAAAAGGAAACAGCAAATATGTGAAGTATAAAATAGGGGAAATACAGTCTCAATTCAATGATAATGTTTCATTTATTCTCATTAAAACCGTAAGAATACTAAATTAAACAATTAAATGTTGTGGTCATTTTTGACCCATATTTCTAGTTGGAGCTTTGCTATCTAAAAACAGTTGCTGCTAGTTTTGAGGATCAGTGGTTGGACTCAATGATCTTACCGGTTCTTTTTCAACCCAAGTGATTTTATCCTTACAGTTAAATGTGTACATGCAAACACTTTCACTGAAGAACAGACCACACAATGCCTGTAGGTTTAGCATTACTTGCTTGTCACCTACTTCTAGTGTTCTTAAGTAGTTCCTCTTATTGCTTTTTACGGTTACAGCTTAATAACTTTATTTGGTCTCCATTGGTGTGCAGATTTACCTTGATATTATTATTTCCTACAATTTTACTACCATTTCCAAGTAATTAGCAGGGAAACAAAGACAGAAAAAGGCTGTACATTTACTTCTGAGTGAATCTCTAAATAAGCCATAACTTATCATGCCACTCAAGCAATTAAAATATTAGATACTTGACACTAGCAATCTAAATGCAAATCTAGACCTGTGGTCCAAAATCATATAGTGACTTACAAAAACGTGGCACATGACATGTAGGTAGTTTCCAGATGGAAAGAATATGTTTGGGAATTTTTTAATTAAAAATTACTAGCAAGTTATACCAGCCCTCCCTTTAAAATTCATTTCTATTAATTTCTTAAGATCTTTTGAATATTCCTATGTGTATGCTTAACTTCATAGCTCTGATCAGGCCACACAAGACATAACATGACCAAGGGGAATGTGGTACAGATCCCTGCTTTTGCTGTTGGAATGCCATGGAGTGATTACCACTGACCCTGTTCCTCATTGAGAATGCACTATTAGGATATGCAAAGTAACTTAGGCGGGGATGGAGAAAGGCTGTATCCCTATTAGCATTCATGGCAGCTCCAGTCTTGTTCATCAGGTTTGGAATATACTCTTTTGTTATTGATGGGAAAATGTCACTAGTTACAAATGGTTACACACAGGGGTGTAGCAGGGTCAAAGCAAACTCCAGTACTTTCTTTCACCCGCTAAGGCAGAGTGTTGCTTCAGCAGTTCTTTTTTGACCTGATGGCACACCTCTTTAGACAAAAGAAATAGTGAAATTCCCTGTCCTGATCTTTTCTGCAGCCTCACCGCCCAAAGACTCAAGAAAACCTTCAAAAGGATATGCCATTAGTGGTGTATGATGGGACAATCCTTAGACACTGCTGCAGACATCACTGCATATGAAGTCTGCCCTCAAACTCCTTTCCAGGTCCACACACCGCCCAGATGGGTCTCATAAAACAGTCTTTCAACAGCATGAATAGGGTCTCAGTCATCAGTTTCCCAGCTACAGACAACTACAGTTGCTTCACTTCTATTACTGAAAGCTTTCTTTAAAAAACAAAACAAAACTGTTTGGTGCTGCAGATACTCCTTGCCAGATGTGGCATGACCCCTCTTAATAGATGGAATCCTCATTTGCAAAGTTAAAATTAATTTTCTTCAATTTGAGATCCCATAAGAAAACTCAGGGTTTATGGGAAACTAATTCCATTTTATAATCTTGAATACTGCTCTTTCTGGAAATACAGCTGGTGGAAGATTCATTCTATTCTACTTGCATTTGGCATCCCTAGAAAGACATAAAATCATTCTGGGACTTCTACAAGTATTTCTTATATCTGTCATGTAATGACAGTCCAAGCTTGTCTTTGTTGGTTACAAGCCTCAGAGTGAGGCTGTATCCAAGCCTTCAATGCAGCTGTGTTAATCAGCACAAGCTGTGCATCTGACCCATGATAAAAATAAATGGCTTATTTCTGAGCAGGCTTTGATTGGGAAGATGCTATAAAAGAAGAAATTGAGCCATCCAGGAGAAAACACATTGTTCAGTTAATTACACCTAGAACACTCAGCAAGGAAAATGTTATGTCGGTCCAAATGCCAAGAAAATACCCCTAGTTAGGTTACAAAGTGGTTTAGAAATAATCTCTTGACTTGTAAGAAACTTTGGGTTGAGGAAATTCTAATTACACTTGGCATCTGCTGCAATATTTTAACAAATGCAGAGTAAGAAAGCCTGAAATTAGCTTCTACTAGCTGGGCCCAACTTCCTGCTGGAAGCAAATTCTGTTTAAATATTAGTACTGTCCCATGCTTCTCTGCAAAGGGCAGTGATCAGACCCCCCTGATATGGCCAGCTTGTAATTTATGCTCACTGAGAGCATGTACCTGAGAATATCCATATTCTTTCAGGCAAACCTTCTCTTACAACACAGAAAATCTATGTTCTTGACAGAATGTCTACACAAAAGGTACTGCTTTTCTTATTGATGCTATTTGGCTAGAGAGTACCTAGACAGCCTTATAAATACTTTCATTTTAATTGATCCACCTCTCATTCACAATAGAACACTGATTTAGGTACGATATATGTATGTGTATAGATAAATATATATATATATATATTTACCTTTAAAATTGTCTGAGTCACAAGAACACACTGTACCTTGACAGCGCCTGGAAATGTGGCTCCTGTTAAGCTTCTGTGGGTGTGAATGTCACACTTTAATAGAGCCACACAATCCTTAGCTCTTAGGTTTATGTCCTCAGACTCAAGTCATCCAGTTACCAAAACTAAAGCCACAAAAAATTTTGTCTTTGTAAATACCAAACACCTTTCTAGCCACTTTGGGTGTTCAGAAAAGTCTGGAAACATTGTATAACAGAGCTCAAAAACAAAAGGAAAAAATGCATTATTTAAAATTACTTTAAGATTAATCGTTATGGGAACCAAACTTGCAAACGCATTTGTCTTCAGCAACCACGCAATAACTTTTTATTACTTATTTAGCTTAACCTTGGACCTACCTGTCCGTTTTTGTAAGGAATGCTGCACTTGCACCTGGTGTAATCAAAAACTTCCTTCTAATGCTGTGTCAGGAGAAATCCACAGTATGTTTAATTTACTAGTTAGACTAGAAAGTCTATTTCCTCAGCACCCAAACAGCTGCTTCCAGTCTTTTACAGTGAAAATGACTTTAGCAGGGGAAGTTGAAATACCTACAGGACTTAATTTACCGTTTCTCTTGCGAAAAACACACACCAACATGGGCTGCGCGGCTGTACCTCTGCAGCCTAGTCCGGAGGCCACAGGTGAGGGGTAAAAAGAAGCTGCCTGGGACCTTCTGAGGGCGTCGCAATGCAGGACTTAAAGGTACAGAATGTGCAGGAGTTGCGAACACCAAAAGGCAAAACCGGGGGCTCAGAAGGGTCGTCTTACTGACCCAAATAAAATACATGTCGGCTTCGTACCCGAGCAGCCTCCGTGCCTTCCGAAAAGGGATCAGCAAGAGCGATGTTAGTAAAAAGACAACTCCACGGCAGGCCTGGCACATGGGCGGCTCTGGGGGAAGGGGAGGTGGAAGCGCTTCCCCGCCCGGCAGTGTCGGGCCCCGGGACCGAGAGTGGCCCAGTGACGGCGCTCGCTGCGGTGCCGGGCGGCGGCAGGGCCGGGTCGGGCGGCCAGGCTGGGCTCCGGCAGGAGGGCCGGGCTCGTCCTCCCGCACCAGGTCAGCCCCCGCGGGCCGCACGCGGCGGCGCTTTCCGCGCCCTCCGGGCCGGGTTGGAGCTGCAGACGTGGCGGAGCCGCGGCCATTGCGGGCCGGGCCGTGCGGGGCGGGGGCAGTAAGGCTGTGCAAGGCCGCGGGCAGAGCAGGGCCGAGTAGGGTCGGAACAGCGCCGTGCAGGGCAGGGCCGGGCCGGGCTGGGGGCGGGGGCAGCAGGGCCGTGCAAGGCCGGGGGCCGGGCCGGGCCAGGGGCGGGGGCAGCAGGGCCCCTCTGGGCCCCGCCTTCCCTCTCCCCTCCCCTGCTCGGGCAGCGGGGCCGGTGAACGCTGCGGAGGCGAAGGCTTGGGCGCCGCGGCTCCGGGTGCCAGCGGCAGGGCCGGGCCGCCCGCGGAGCATGGCCAGCAGGGCCCCGGGCACCGTCCCGCCCCCGCCTGCCGTGGTGCAGCCGCCCGCCGGCGGCCACCTGTTCCCCTTGGGCAGCGCGGAGAGCGACGGCCCGGAGGAGGAGGGCGAGGTATCGGAGCTGCGGCCGCGGGGCAGGGAGAAGGTCCGGCGCAGCGCGACGAGGGACAGGCTGGATGACATCGTGCTGCTGACGAAGGACATCGGCGAGGGGGACACGCTGAACGCGATCGCGCTGCAGTTCTGCTGCTCGGTAAGGGCCGGGCCCAGCCGGGGGCGCCGCGGCCCCAGCAGGGGAAAATGACGTCAGAGTGTCCGTGTGGCAACTCCCGGCCCGGGGGCTTCTCCCTCTAAAGCTCATGGAAACGCAAGGAACAAGTGCATGGCTTTGCTTGTGGCGCTGTCTCCGAGACTTCAGGTTACAGTCAAAGGTCGGCGCTCCCAGTGCCATCCTCGCTGTCAGACTCATGAGTGGGGCTGTTGCTGAACCATCGTAAGGGTTTGTGTGGAGCCCTAATTCCATTAAAGTGCGGGGGAAACTGTCTGTGTCTTCCTGAATTCTGCTAAATTGCCTAAATATTTTAAGCCTGAAGATGTTGTGCCGTTGGGAGCTTTCTGCCTCTGTGCACACTTCTTGGTGCTCACTCCATCTAGCTCGGTTCTTACCTTAATCTGGTGCATGTTCTGCCTACCCAGCAATTTTGGCTGCCCACCTACTAATTAAGGCAGTGCCATCTGTCGTGGTTCATGTTTCCAGTTTTAACTCGAAATGAGCTGCGTGTGTTGGTGGGACTGACTGCTAAGTGCACAAGTGCCAAAAGGTCAAATTCAAAATCCATATTTACAGAACTCTTGCTATCGTTTAATTCTTCAAGCGGAAACAGAATTGGGGGCCTCCTGTTGTTAGCTTGAGTACTAAACTCTTAACATAATGGTTGCCTAATCATGACAGACCTTAGCCTCATTAACCAATTCTGGGCCTCAGAGCCTTCTGCAGTTGGGTATTCTGAGCAGGTTTACTAGATCAGGCCTCAATAAGAGAGGAAAGATAACGGAGTTGCACTGTTTCTTGGAAATTCAAGAGAATGTGGAAGAGCAATCCTAGGGTTTTAGGCAGAAAATACAATTTCCAATGTGGTGGAATCACTAACCAGTGCATTTGGCAGTCAGTGTGGGACATGTAACAAATGTACTGTCATAAAAACTGCAATACTTCTTCATGTTTCAAAGTTGATGTGAACTTGTGTACAGTGCATCTTAAAATGTGTGTAATTCCTGCGTGCTTCACAGGTGTTGCAGAAGAGCACTGATTTGGAAGGACTTCATTATGGTGGAGTTTGTGGCTGTGCCTTCTGTGTTGAGGGAGTTACTGTGTCAGAATGAAGCCAATGATTATCCAAGGGCAGAGTAGATTAGATTTAAAATCTGAATTTATTGAGAGCAAAATGAGATTCATTTTTGAGCAAGAGTAGGGAAAGGGGAGAGCTGACTTGGGTAGCATAGATGACAGTTCTAAGTTATAGTTCATTTCTTTTTAGCTCCCAGAAGCAGCAAAAAAGCACAGCTGTGTCTAGATAAATTGGAAGATCATAATTTGTAATATTCCTTACTCAGAAGTTTTCAATTTAATTAGGAACTCAGTAACTTACATAATTTGAAAACATTGAGGTAAAGTGTCATTGATTTCACAGGGATAGTTGCCAGCTGATGGATGAACATACATTAAGTAAATATGTATGTGTGAAGTGATTTTCAGTCTTCTTATCTGAAAAGGTTGGTTACCTCATAATTAAGTTCCTTCTTGCTGTCAGATTTGGTCTTTGACCTCTTCTTGCTTCATACCGCTTGAACAGGTATCGGTTTAAAAAAAGTAAAGCAAAGCAAAGGCCTGGCCTTTTTTTCCTTAGAAAAGACTTGTGTTTCTTAAGGATGTAGTATTGTTAAGAGAGTTTTGTTTCAGTGGGACTATGATGTTTTAACTGTTGTTTCTATTTTAAGGTTGCAGATATCAAGAGAGTTAACAATCTTATCAACGATCAAGATTTCTTTGCCCTGAGGTCTATCAAAATACCAGTGAAAAAGTTCAGTATCCTGACTGAAACACACGTCTCTCCAAAAGGAAGACCGGTCCCTCGGCCCTCTCTCTGTTCCCCGGAAGTACAGGAAGCTTCACTTTCTGATAAATTCTCTGCTAATGAGACTGCTGGCAACTTCTTAAAAGAAGTGGATCGAGATATAGAAGAAATAGTGAAGTGTAATGATACAAAGAGAGAGAATCTTAATGAAGTTGTTTCTGCTTTAGCCGCCCAACAGATCTGTTTTGAAACTGATGGTAAAACTAACAAAAGCAAGGATCCTTACTATGGAGCAGACTGGGGTATAGGATGGTGGACAGCAGTAGTGATTATGTTGATTATTGGCATAGTAACTCCAGTTTTTTATCTCCTGTATTACGAAGTTCTAGTGAAAGCAGATGTCAGTCACCATTCTGCAATGGAATCCTCCCATTTGTTTGTTACAGCAGTATCACGTCAGAAACAAATAGAAAATGGAATAAATCCAGTGAATATTATAAATGTTGATAATCAAGGAGACTTTCAGCATTAACAATGGAAAACCCCAAACAACTGTTATTCATAGACACATAACATATCCTTAGGCAAAGGGGAAACCACAGACTGCAAAAAGTACCTGGAATGCAGAGGAAACCAGTACTGATATGTGACTTGCCCTCATGGGCAGTGTTCCACTGTAGGGCTGTTTCTGGGGATCACATAGTCTCTGAATATGCCTGAGACAGGCAGTTTGCAAGATTGGGATATAAATTAAAATTGTCTCTGAAGCTTTGCACTTTTTTCTATTTTGATAGACATATGTTTTTTAATTAATGATGAGGTGAAAAAATGTAGTTTGAACTAACACATGAGGAGTCTCACTGTGTTTTAAAGCCCGGGAATGGGCATTTGGGGATATCTAACTTTCAAACATCTGGAAGTATTTATAGAATCCATAGTACACTTGACATTTTAATATCAGGTTTACAGTTATCAGATAAAATGCTGTTCTCATAATTTAATCTTCCTTATAGAATAAGATTTTTTTAAAACCCACAATCATTCCACAATTAATAGCCACTATGAAGTTCTTTTATACAAATGACTTCTATAGAGGCAGTAGCAAATACTTAAGCTGGAATCTTTAATTCTTGTGCCTGTGGTCAGCCTATTCTTTTGTACTTTACAGTGTAGGCAATAGGATAATTTGTTGTTTTCTTTGTGCATGACGCTGTGTCTCAACACAGTGCAGTTCAGAGTCTTCCTGAAACTTCATATCCTTCTGTAATACCCTACTGAAAACTGACTGGACTGCATTTTCATCTGGTCAGCTGTGTGTAGAATGAAAGAAGTGCAGAGGTGTGACACCTTGCTCTAACTGCTCCAGTAGTTTTTATTTTATGCTAACGAATTTGGTTTTTCCCCTCTAGTCAGTCCCAGTTCAGGACCAATGCATTCTTCAGACACAGTCTTGTAGGTACTGGGTATGCTAGTGGTCTTGTGCCCATGAACCTCAAACACTTTGTCCTGAAATCTGCTAGAAAACTTCAAATGATATTTAATGCCTGCTAGCAAATTGCAGCAGTAAAAACAAGTTGCAGCTTCAGACTTCTTTACAAAGTAATGTATTTATCAACTACTCTTTTCTTGAATGTTTCACTTGGAGTTTCGTGATCAACTTTGGTTTTCCCCTCTTTTTCTTCCCCATCTGAAAATGCTACAAGATAAAACAAAAACAGACCAACAACAAACAAAATAAAACACCACAACTCTGGACTCTTCCTACAGAAAGAAGGAGGTACTTGTGTACTCAGCATATTTTTAAATAAAAACTGAGATGGTGCCTATAATTTTTTGTTGTATTTACCTTGTGTAGCAAGAATTCCATTGCCCTGCTCAAAATACTATTTATTACCAAAGCCCAAGATAACTAATTTGATAAGGACTTGCAAAGAGGGAAGTGGAAAAACAATCAGTATCCTTTAAATTACTATTGTAAGCTTTCCGTTGAGTATCTTAACTAAGCATATATAGTATAAAAAATCTGGTAAAGTGAATGTTTCCTTACTATTGAGGTATTCCAAAGGGCTTTATCAGGTTTTTAGAGTAAAGACTTAGGCTCCATGTATTCTTAGGACCCCCCAAGAAGTGGTGCAGAGAGTCTTCACTGGCCTGGCAAGAGTATGAACATGAATTGGCTAACTGGTACCACTCTGAAAGTGAGGGCAGGCCAAAGCTTGAAGCAAAGTGGTGTACAGTTAGGTAAGTGAACCTGTGGCTTTGACTCCTTTGTTCAAAGGGGCAGCAGTGGAGATGGTGAGCCTCCTCATAGTCTCCACATTAGAAAAGGGATTACAAACAGGCATGAGTTTAATGGCTCACATAACCCTTGTTTTCATAAATCTTTTAAAATAATAGTTACTTTCATGATGACAATATGGCAATAATACAACCATAAACATTGAGGTACCAGTTCTAGGTAATGCTATATGAAAAATTGCATCCCCAAATACTTTATGGTGGCTAAAGTGATACAGTGTCTATGATTAAAGCTTTAAAAGGACTTGCTTCAATCCAGACAGGAGAGCTTTGGCACATGAAGACAAATGTTTTCTGTATGGGATGAAATTTAGTATATAACATGTCAGGGTTTTTGCTGAAAGCTTACTTACTGGTTTGCTTATACTCCCATTGTTCTGTTTCTGAAATCTTAACAGTTCTAATACTTTATTCTTCCATTTCTTATGAATTTGTCAAAGAACATTTAATTTGCTGTTGTGATGATGCAACATACACCTTTAATTTGCTGTTGTGATGATGCAACATACACCTGCACATACCTGAACTGATGGGTATTAAATTGTCATTGGTGCTGAGGTGAAATTAACTTCAGTTGTGGTTTGACTAGGTCAGGAGGGTCTCTGTCTATTGATGTATGGATACAAAGGTCTATGGTTAACTGATGCTTTTTGTTATGTGGTGGTGCAGATGAAGAGATACCTGCTGGATCCCAGGCTTTGGGCTTTTAGTGGTGGAAGGCCTGTGGCTTACTGTCACCGACTTAAGGTGATGGACCTTGATTTATGTTGGGATAAGTAGTCATTGGAAGAACAAAAAGGGACAGCTGTTACATTCTAACCAAAAGCCTGGCTAATTTTTACAAATGTATTACATAGTATGTTTTATACAGCACATTTTTAATTAGAGAGTTAACTTTATCAGAAGATGCACTAGGTCTCTTTCCAAGATTGTAGGACTCCTTGTCCTGGTAATCTGTAAGCATCAGCTGGCATGGCTTTCTGCAGGGATGCAGGGGTCTTTACTGATTTTTTTCCAAAGTACAACATGACTGGCAATGCATCATCCCATGTTGGCCCTGAATAAACATGGTAGCTGCTCTGTAGGAAACTTAAATCTGATTTAAGTTAAAATCTGTAAAGTTGTGCTTAACCAACTTGTTAAAAGTAAAACCAAGAACAAAACACAAAAGAGCTGAGTTGTAAATCATCTTTTGGATTAATTGCAACACATTGATCAGGAAGTTGGTTTTAAGTGCATATTGCACTGTTGGATCATATAAAATGTAACTGTTTTAAATCTGCTATCCTTTGGAGTATGTTGTCACAAATTGTCTAACTTTTATAAAGGCTGAAAGTACAACTTTGTAAAACACTTCTGAATGAGGATGAAAGTCTTACTTAAATTCTTGTGCTCTTCTGCTTTTAGAGGAACATAAGTAATACACGTAAAATAAAAAATTTATTTTAGACAGCAGTGAAAATGGTGCATATAATCATCATCATCATGGCTAGGCTTCGCGAACGAAGATTTGGGAAGGGCACTACCCACGCTTGCTGCAAGCGTGCTGA
>JAWWLZ010000094.1:1140107-1153143 GCA_035041345.1 Poliocrania exsul | reverse complement strand
ATTTTTTTTTTTACAGTCAATCAAGAAGAATTTATTGCTATTATGACGGGAGATATTTAGCACTACAAGAAAAGAAATTAACTCAGCAGGAAAGGGAGGAGTCATTGACAGCTTCTACGTAGTGTTTTGTACTTTCTGTAGCTGGAGTGATGCAGATTTTACTTTTGTCACAGGACCAAAATAACGGCAAGTGACATGCACTGATAGTTTAGTGGTTTGTATTGTTAAAAATTGTCATTAGAATAACTGATACATTATTTTAGAATAAGTAAGTAATGCTGCATTTCAGAATGTTTGAGTAATTGTTTGTAAAATAGCCGTGTCTCAGATTTCTAAACTGTATAATAAGAACCTTTTGAGGTTCTTGACTTTGTGTTAGCATTAGTGTGGCCTTAGTTTTGATACATAAGGTTTGAAAAACTTCCATTTTAATAAAATGTTTTTACTATTACTGCTTGAAAGTCTTATTTTTGCAGTTTAGTCTGAGCTGAACTGTAAGAGTCAGTCCTTCAGTGAAAAGTGGGGTTTTTTTACTTTTTTATTTGTTAGCCTTTACTTCTGATCTTCCAGATAAATGGTAACATTAAATGAGCAAGCATTTGCATCTTCAAAGATGCTCTTTATTAACTCTCTGTTGCTCCTGTGTGATAACAAATGCCAGACAACTATTCATGGTGATAAACTGTATGCAAAACATGCTTAAATCACCCAGATGTCAGCTCTGGTAGCTGTGGAGGCACGACAACAGCAAACTTCTTGCAAGCCAAGTAGAATGCTTTAGAATGGAATAGCAAAAGTACTACACATAAAATATAAAACTTATTTGAAGAAACCCATTTAAAAACCTGCAAACCCCCTTCCCCCCGCCCCAACTTTTAGCAAGTACTTTGCAATCTTAGATTTGTTTGGGAGGTCGGTGTTTACGGGAAAAAATCAGAGTTTGGGACTGAGCGTATGAACGGCTCTTAATATGTATTTTCTCAGACCAGTATGAGAATTATGCAGTTCAGTAGCTTCTGTATTTGCTCTTAACTTCTTACATAAACAATCTCAGGGACACTTTTATTTTCTGCAGACAGTCAAAGTGACACAGAATTGAAAAGGTCTGTTAGTCATCAAAAATTTTCCCCCAAGAATCCTACCTTTACTCTGAATGGGCCAAGTTTTCTAACACTCAGGTGTGGCTTTTATGGGAATGTTACTGTCTCTGTAGGTCTCTGGTAATTATTTCTTGATAGGTGACTACTTACTGTTTGTAACTTTTCCAGTAAGATTTACTTTGTGTCTTCTGGATTGAAACCTTATTTCCAGCTTTTACAGTGTACTTGAAAAATCCTAGTTTTATTCTTGCAGATATGGCAGCTCTTGTTGGGGGACAGGTAAGAATAGTGCAACACTCCATAAACACAGGCCAGTGATCTGGAGATAGTTCTTGTAAGTTGCTCAGACTATGGGAGTGACACAGAAGAAAGGAAAAAAAAAAATAGAATAGTGATGTTTCAATGTCTGACTTTACTTTTTCTCTGCATTTCATTGTTTTGGAGGTTTTTTGCAATCCAAAACCATCCTTGTTTTGTGCTGCTCACTGGTGATCTTGCAATTTTTTGTGCTGGGGTTGTTGCAAGTCCTGTCCAGTTCTCTTGATAGCAGCCACATGACAATAATTGCAGTAGATCAGAGTCCAGAATTTGGCAAGATCTAAGCTCAGAACTTGCAGATGTCTGTTTACCCCCAGCACTGACACTACGTTCAACTCTGTATTTGTGGGGCTTACACCTATCCTGGTGCTTTTTTGTAATTTGCTTTGTGCATCATAGCATACAGATTGCCAGTTTTTTATTTTCATGCTTGGTCTGATATCGTAGAGGAAGAGAGAAATTTGGTGGCACATTTATAATCCTTTCTGTTGTAGAATAGTGTCAAGGTTTGGCAGTGATCACTGTGTATTTAAAATCTGTGCTATTGAATGTGGACCTTATTTCTAGATTTGCAAAGGTGGATTAAAAGAATATGGTCTGGTTTGGGGTACCTGGGACAAATGCTTCTCTTTGCCTTTGCAATGGAAGACAGTGATGGCAATCACATAAGGGGAATTCAAATTCATTCATGACATTTATAAGGGAATGTCATAATCCATTGCACTGAAATGTGCTGGGGCCTCCCTTTAAGACCTTACAGTAACAACAGTAACAACAGTTCCAAACAGTCCATCAATACCCTATTTTAATCCCATGCAACTTTGACGAAATTTAGAACTTCCAAATGAACAAAAATACCATAATGGAATGTAGTGTACACTGAATATTACTCTACTGACTTATTTTAGAGCAGTCTTTACATACTAGATTAGTGACATCAAACATACTTGGTTCGTGTTTATTCCTGGCAAGGTTTCTTTGGCAGAGTCCGAAACTGTCCAGGTTTCATGTGCCCCTCATCCTGTGGAGGCTCTGCTTGAGTTGAGAACCACCTCTGGAGTGCTCTGGTGAGGTGTCCATCTACCACATGAGGCAGAGCTGTGTCTAACCATGCAGTGGGAGCTTGGCAAAGAGGGAAAGGAAAACCATGACAGCTTGATTGGCAGCACAGCAGAGGACAAAGAGGCAGTTTGTGAAGGGAGGGATGGTCAGAGGTACTGGGAAGAGATACAGGCCTGAGCTTAGAGCAGTACAGGGGCTCTGTGCTGAGCCACAGGCCTGTGTGAAAGGAACAGCAGGCTGAAGGGAAGGGCATCTGGGTCTGTGCTGGTCTCTCCATCTCTGTGCTTCACTCAAGTCCATAGCAGAGCTTGTGGATACTTAACTTCTTGCACAGCGCCTGCTGCTCAGGAAGACACTTCACTCGGGACTGGCATTGTAGTTTATGTGTGGTGGTTAAAGCACAAAGCAGAGTGTGAAGAAATCCTTCGACTTAAATCCCTGTCCTAGGGAAGTTTTGCAGGCTGTGTGGAGTTCTGGGATACTGCAAATTAGTAAACTTTGTTAGCAGAGGTTTATATCAAATTACACAAGAACAGAGGATAAGGACAGTTGCACTAAACCCATTTGCCCTGTAGATTGCTTGTAGTTGCTCATAAACCCTCACATATTTGGAGGTATTTTGTGGACTCGTGTCCAACTGATGTGCTGCTCATGTAAACAATCCTTGATTTGAGTGAACACAGTCCTTGTTTTGATCGAAGAGGAAATGCCTGTGACTGCAACTTGCCTTGCTGCGCAAGGAACCTCATCTGAAGCAAGAGCTGCATTTTTCTCTGACTTTTCTAATAGGTCAGTAGTTTGTAGAAGATCGCAGCTGGCACTAGGAAAACTTTTGCAGAAGTCATTATCTGTAGTTGCCGCTGAAGTATATCTGTGGGCTTGCTAAGAATGTTTTCAGTCTCAAGTAACACAAAAATAATGCTACATAGGGAAAAGGAGGTTGGTGTTTTCAGTGCTGCCACCTTTCCTAAGGTACACCAGGGGAAAAATCTGGACAAATCCATCAGATGATCCTACTAAGATGTCATACACCTTAGCAGAAATTCAGTAGAAGCATCATGTACTTGTAGAGAAACTGCAAGTATCTTATGATAGCACAAATGGTACATCTACTGTAAAACTGTTGCTAAGCAAACTGAACACATTGGCAATTACCAGCAGGCAGAAGTGATAGCTCTCAGGATATATAGTAAGTGGGGAATTTCCATATGGAGATCTTTGAAATGACATATGAGTGTTTAGGCAGTGGAGGTTGTATTTTCCACTTACTATTTTGAAAACTAATTCACTTCTAAAGGCGTATTTAAAGGAATTTCAAAGGAAGAAGTGAATTTAAAGGAGTAATTTCTTTAAAATATTCCTCTTAAAGGAATAAAGAACAGGCTTACCAGGAAAGGGCTACTTTACTAAAAGAGATTCATTTAGAGTTACATAGCTCGACAACACTTCATAAATATGATTACCTAGAAAGTTTTGCAGAAATGCATGTTATAACATCTGGATAAACTATTTTTAAAATTGCAGAGTACAATTATGAATGTATTAATTTAATTATAATTTCATGAAATGAACTTCTGAAAGGGTGTTGTTTGTATATTTGTTTGTTTTCCTGAAGTGGCCCTGAAGTTTAACTCATGACTAAGCCTGCTTTGTTGGTGTGTAATGGATTTGGACAATTTGTGTTGACAGAAGCTTGCAGTGGTTTACACCAAGTTTTGTAACCTCTTCCTTCTTCAAGGACTTTCCCAGGTGTTGGCAGGAGCCCTTTTCGGTCCTCTGCTGGCGTCGGAAATGTTGCAGCACAGCGACTGTCCCAACAGTAAATGGAAAGGATAAAAAGGAAATGTGTTAGAAAACAGTTACCCATTGAAAAAGGAATTGTGAAATCTCATAAAATAAATAGATCTATTTTAATCCAGTTGTGATGGGGTGAAAAAAACCCCAACAACCTACGCACTTTGTGCACTCCTGGCTTTTGAAAGGCAGAATATACAATACAGGTCAAAACTACAGTACTAAAGAGGGCAAAAAGGAAAGTAGTAAAACATCTTATACAAGGTATTTTTGATTTCTATATACATAAATAAAACACTTGCAGAAAAACAAGCCAAGTAAAATTAAATCATTAAGTAATGCCAGTTAATGCAGATGATACTGGACCTCCCCTAAAAAGACATTAAAAAGGGGAAAAAAGTTCTTCAGCCCCCATTGAAAGTTAGCTATTTCCCTTGTACTTCTAAAAGAGTAAACCGTAACTCTCACTTTCCTAATGGAGACTTCTGCTAATAAAATAGGTGCTGATACTGGAGCTGTGAGAATGAGCTGATTATACCTGTTTATAGTGACTGCCACATATATAAAAACAGTTGTAGTGCTAACAGCATCTAAATAATTTCTTAGTGAAACACTGAATGTTATATTAAAAAGATTATTATGTGTTTCCTTTCCCACACAGGTTTTCTTTTGCCTGACAAATTGTTTACACCCTAGCTAGAGCTATCTTTACTGATAGATTTATTTATATTATTTTTGTTTTAAATCCTAGATGTTTAGGAGGTTATTTGATTGCTTAATGAAACAGCTCAGTAGGAAGATATATCACTGTGACTGTGCTTTATGTTTTTAAGAAGTTGCACAAAAGTTAACCATACCTTTCCATGCTCACTTTTCTACAAGCAGTAGCTTCAACTTGGTAATTAAATGCGATACTTGCAGAGAAATGAAAAGGGAAAAAATTCGTCAGTTATGGCTTTACCCACTAGGGGGACCCATTGTTACGACTAAAAAGTGGGTGCTGAAGTTTTAAAAGTAAAACCAGCTTCATCAAATGTCAGGTGGAATTTTTATACCTAAATCTTTTCACTCTATTGGTGTGCACGCCCCCCCTAAAAAACCTCTGTGCCTCTTCCATCTGTATAACTGCAACTAAGATGAAACTTCCGTGCAGCACAAATAAGAACTGAACACTTTGCGTGTCTAGAAAGCTAACATTTCTGTGTTGGGTCACCTTGCAGATGCATAAAAATGGACAGAAAAAAAAGATCTAATTGGTTATAGTGTACAGAATTTATTGAGAAAGTATGTACTTATTCAAAGATATGTTAGTCATTTTTTCTTTATTTTTGAGTGGAGGAAAAAAATGTCCTTCTTTTTTTGTTCTGACAAACAGATAGCACACTCGTCCTGATTTTTTCCTGCCTTAAGCATGCACCGTCCTTTACTCTGGGGTTTGCAACTCCGTGCCCTGCTCCTAAGAAGACTTCTTGGGAAATCTCCTCATGAGTGCATTTTCCCAGTGCCGGGCCCTGCTTTGTTCCAGCTGTGCTGCCCATTGCTCTGTCCTGCCTCCCTCCTGCCTCTGAGATGGCCCAGTGAAAGGGATCTGCGGATGCCTCTGTCCCTTAATTCATGACCTGTCCCTTGTCAGTGCCACTCCTCAGCATTCGTCTTACCCTCTGCAAGGTCCTCATGTCTTGGCTTGTCTGTTGATCTTTCCCCCCTCATTTCAGTAGCACCATCACAGCCTTTTCCTTGCTTAGGTAGATTAGCCAGGAGCAGACTGAAAAAACAGCAACGCAATGACCTGGAAATTTCTACATGCAACATTTTTTGATCAATGGTCATTTGACCTGGTGGTGTTGCACCTCTTCCCCTCCTCCTATGACCCAACCTGGGCCGGCTTTTTCTATTGTCTTGTGTAAAGATGAGTTTGGCAGCCAAATTCTGAAAAGCTGAGGCAACATGTTTCTTGGGTATGACAATATAAATTATTGGTGACTGCCTAGAGTGAAGTTATTCTAATACAATTTGCAATGCTACCTATAGCTATTTTTTTTTCCAAAAGAATGCAAAGCTTTATTTGTTCTCGCTATTTCACACATTTTAATATTTTAAATTCTTTCATAGTTGTGATTGGGATGTGATGCGGTAACACTTCTTTTGTTTTTTAACACATAGAGCATTTTGTATTTCAATATGCTCAAATGAGCGAAAATTTATTTTGAATTAGTGTTTACTGAAGTAAAATTGTCTTCCCCTACACAAAAGACTTACGAACAACTGTGCTGTGTGACCATTTAAAAAAGTATTTTCAGCAAAGTGTCTGTTTGGTTCCTTTCAATGGCCCTTTCTGACACATTGTGCAGAGCTTTGAGATGAAATATTCAGGTCACATCCAAGTAACTAATGGATCTGCAGCTTGATTTCCGCAGTGAACCACAGGAGGTGGGCATCTCAGTTACCAAGGTCTTGGCTCTTGAACCTTGTAGACTTTCAAATCCCTCTGCTACCATTGGAAAATAAACACCCATACACCCCCCTGAAATGACTTTAACTTCACAAATCACTTGGTTGATTTTGCAATTATTGCACTCATCCTGTGCAAGAATCTTGTCACTCTATATGTGGCAGACTTCCAGGTCTTTTTATTTTATTATGTATTTATTATTCATGTGAGTTTAAAAAGGGGTTACAAACAAGACACAGAAAATTTTGTCTGGTTGTGATAAAGTTGAAGGATAAACCTGCTCCTTCTTCTCCCCTGTTAAGGTGTCATGCAATGATGAACCTTATGTTGGCCTTTCTGTGCAAGTCTTTTTGCTTCCATCACAGTTAATAATGCCAAAAATGGAGTGGAAAGCAGGTATTTCCCAGGTATTTCCTTATACTTCAGTGAGATGATACATGGTGCGTGTCAGAGAAATGGGAAAGACGTATTCAGCCTGGGTAATATTTTGCAACCAGAGTGGTAATTATAGGCATATAATTTCTCTAGTCCTGATATGCTTGATCAATCCAGAGACCTGTCCCACAGAGCTGCATTAGAGCAGTTGCAGGGGCAGCATTGGTACTGTGGGCTCTGCAGCAGGTGCAGCAGAAGGGATATATCTTCTTCTCACTGCTGCTGTGCAGTCTGGCACTGAGGCGCTTGTCTAACTTTTTATGGTGTATTATGTCTGATAAGGTGCAAATTTACACTTCTGTATCTTTTGTTATGATAGTGCTTGTTTTTGTCATGGAGACATCAGAGACAGAAGGGATAGTTATGTCTGAAATTACAATGAGTTTGCTCCCACATGATATTTGTCTGTTGAAACCTTGCATTATGCTAATTAAAGGTTCAGCTATATTAAGCTGGTACCTGTAGCTTTGCTTCTTCTTAGAAGTGAAGAAACTTCTTAGAAGAAATGAACCTTCTTGTCTAGAAAGTTCTTCTAGAACCATTCAATTTGAGGGGAAAAAGGGCTAATATATGCAATCTAAAAGGAAATTACTGTTTTTAAGCTGCTGTGAAGATCTGTGATCAATAAGAATATGAGACAGAATAAAAGAGCTGCAATACTTCAATGATAATAATAATATCTTGTTTTAATTTAGTGCAAGCTAGTGTCATTTAATTTCTTGTTGCTTGTGGTTGCTAAATGATCACCTAAAAATTTGCAGTGAGTAGGTATTTATATCAGATTTCATTTATGATCATTGAAAGATTATTTGCTTTTGAAAGATCTAAAAATCAAAATTACCTAAATGTGCTGTTAATCTGATTTGCTTACAACCTGTAAACTCTATGTTTTATAGAAAACAGGAACCTGGTGGCTGCTTCTGAGTCTGGTTTGGTTGTTTTTGTTTTTTTCTGCTTTGGAAAGAACTATTTACATGGAAGGGTAATGATACTAAAATTAATATATTAAGGATAGACTGAAAGCAACTTGTGTGTTCTGAAATTGATTAAAATGAATTCTCTTTGGCTAGAACTGAGTTGGTGCCAAAAGAGTGGTCTCAGACTCATGTGGAAGATTAATTTTGTTATTTATTTATTTATTTGTCTGTTTGCATAGCTTCCAAAATCTCTGTCTAAATAAACATATACCCTAAATGCAAAGTAGCAAGTTCAACAGCACTGTTTACTAAGCCCAGTGTGTATAATTAAAAGAAAACACAAACCAACTAATACAAGAATAATTACTGCAAATTCTTAGTAGTTTTTTTGTAAACTCTTTCTGGTGTCTGACAGATTCTTATTTCTGAGACATATACTAATATCACTCCAGAATTCCTCTTTTAAATTGCCGTAATGTTGACTGCACTTTGAATTAAGTACAAAGTTTAATAAACTGTAGAATTACTTAAAATTTTCTTTTTTTTCCATGAACACCTTTTTTTCCTGCTCATTAGAAACAAGCTTTGTGAATACTAATTGGGTCTTTTACTCAGGCCCAGAGCTTGATCTAGGAGTGTATGATGGATTTGCTTGTTTCCTATATTTGCATTTTAAGATCCTAACTTAGAAAAGACAAACAAATATAAATGGTGGGAATTCACTGAAAGGAATCCAGAAAATCTACCAGGATCCACTAACTTGCCATTTAATCTAGACAAATATACGCACAGCAGTTGTACAACTGTATGTTTATTTGCAGCTCTGCATTTTGACTGAAAAGAGAGCTTTCTTAATATAGCCTAAAGTGTGATTTCACTTGAAAAAGTGAATCTGTAAACTTAGCATCATGTTTATTGTTTTAATGACTTTTCAGATTCCAGACTTGATTTGTACACTGGCACAGCAACTTGTTTATCCTATCTACGAGCACAGTCTGAGGTCAGCAAGTTCAAGGGCCCGAAATTAATGCAATAGTACATCTGTGGGAATGGCTGCATAATTCAACATCTTATCAAGTCACCACATCAATACAGGGTTGTGGTGGCAAGGACTATAAAAATGCTGCTGCCTCTCTCCAAGTTTCTCCACCCTGTGTTGTGTTTTCCTGTCCTCCTCCCTTCTGTTTTTCACACAAAAGGGAGTTCACTGAAATGGCTAGTTCGTCCCTAAATTGCTAAAATTCGAAAGAAAGACAGAAAACAGTAAAACTTCCAAATGAAGGAGGTACTTGTCTTGTTCTGACTTAAGGTTAGGGTCTGTTAAAAGGGCAGTAGCAGCATCTTTTTTTAACACAACCTTCCAGTGCCACCAGCTCTGCTCAACCTGCAAGGCTCTTTCTAAATGGGTTTGTACCATCCCATCCCTGGCAATATGCAGGTTTGGGTAAACAGGAGGAATGTGCATGCTTGGTGCTTGAGGCAACCCTGAAATCTTTGTTGGCAAGTGCCTTCACAAGGCATGGAGACCCCATCTGTGACTCCTTTTGATGCCTCTCTGAAGATGAGTGCAAGTTGTTGTGTCTAATAATGCTGTGGCTGCATAATGCACTAGTACACAGAACTCTTGTCTCTAAACATGATGTAAAATAGTTGAATCAGCCCTTGTGAAGGGGACAGTGTCCTGCAGTCCTGGCACTGCGTGACCCAAGACAGGTCACCTGCAAGTGGAGCAGATGCTGGAGCACTGGCTCACTACCATTGAAGTCTTAGGATATAAATGTCGATTTTTATTTTTCTTTTTTTTTCTTTTTTTTTTTTTTTTTTTTAATAAATGAGTTTTGAAAGACATGACAGGATGCTGCTTCAGCATTGTGTAATGAGATAATTTGGTTTCAGCTAACAGGAGTTAAGTATAACTCTGAGGATGTCCTGCCGAACATCTACACAAACTGCTTTTCCTTCCTGCAAGGTTTGCTTGTATTAATGGAAGGGTTTTAGTGGCTTCTGGTTTTTTTTAATACCTTTCTATCAGAGTGCTGAAATATTCGAACAGAAATTAAGTTGTTGCTGAAAAACCAAACAGGCTGCCATCCCTTTCTCTTTTCTGGGCTAAAGTCCAATTTTACATAGCAGTTGGAAAGAAAAAGCAAACGCATCACTAGATTCAGCGAGAAATATTGTAACAGTATGTAATCTCTGTCAAGATAAAATTGCTTTGTGATTTACATTACAATAAATCCTGACCTTTAAGTGGTGCAGACTAAGCTAATCTGTGAAGTACTTTATTCTATCACTGAATCAGCATGTGAAGCTAAAGCAAAGTGACTGTGTTCCTCCCACTGTGGTGCTGCTGAAGAGCACATGGGAAAGCAGATTATGGTGCTCCATGCCATGTGCATCGCAGCAGTGATGTAACTGAAATGTCTACTGTGGATTAATAGAGTGACTTGCTACGGTTGTAGGAAGTATAAGTTAATATTTTTATGAGCACAGAGCATATAATATTTAAATTGACATAAATCACAACATTTACAATTAAGCTTAAAAATCTGGGCTTTCTAACATTAATTCTCTAACAGCTCATTTCCTCATCTCTTACTGCCCTCATTAATTTTATTTTCAGTATTTTAAGGACAACAGCTTGTGTTGAAATATCCATAGATAGTTCAGTGTTAATTTAAGTTTTTTGGCCTTTGTCTCTGAACATCTCAGAGTGTTGTTTGAATGTAACCTTTAGTAGATGTGTCACCCCTGGCAATTCAGTTAGTCTTCTCTTGTTCTTTTTTTGAAGAAAAAAAAAATTTCCCAGAATTAATATTTCAGAGATTTACCCAGTAGTCTTTACCAGAAAATACATAATATTCATCAGACTGAGGAAGTAGGTAATCAAGTATTTATTAAAAACTGGAATTCTTGACACATTGTTCCATAACACAGCAGTTAAGTTTATTGTGTCATGGTCTGCTTGGAGCATATTAGCTGATATATTTATATGTGCACTTAGAGGAAATTTTACTATAAAGCATTTAAGTCTATGGAGCCAATGAGGTTTGCAGACAAGAAATATAAACTCTGTAATTTTGTGTACAGAGCATCTCATAATGTGAAACTCACTGCTTTTAAAAGCTTTTCATGTTACTGTTAGACCACCTCGCTTTAGTGTCTGCTGAAATGTGGGGGAAAAGTTGAAACCAATGGGAAAAGTTTAAGCTGGTATATATCAGTCTTTGGGTCGCACTACAATTTCTCTTTTAATTTCATTGTATTTAGTATTCTGAGACCACTTATGTTGTCTGATAAATGACAATATATGTCCTTATCTTGGAGCTTTCATTTGTCTGTGTATCATTCATTGCACCTTCTGAACAGAGTGTATGTATATATATTATATATATAGTATATGTTGTGTACACATATCATATGATGTGCTATACATGTACACACACATACATAAATAAATTTATATATCTTTTTTGTGGGTTGTATATGTATGTGTGTGTATATGTACTTACATATAATTAAAAAATCCATCAAGATTACTCAAACCTTTGTCTGATAAAGCCTGGATCTGATAGCTTGGATCAAGTCAGGAAGGAACAATTGGAAACAGATGCTGAAGATGAAGATGGACACTAATGTACAATATTACAGAGAAGGATAAACATATAAAAACTGGAAGGACAGGTTAAAAACACTGTCATGACAGAAAGGGCTGCAGAAACAACATATTCTAAACTATAATAAATGGGAAGTTGTTTGGCAATGTAAGGTTTCCAGTTTTGCACTTGTGATGGTTCTGAACAGAATTTATTGAGGATTTTGTGATTTTTTTTCCTTAAGTTTAGAAGTTGCCTAAATCAGTGCTTTAACAACAAAACCATTTTTTGTATATGGTTTCTTTTCAGTTACGCTTAATCTTTTTGACAGAAAGTTTTGAAATTGCTAGATGAGTCGATTTGATTTTTTTTAATTAAGTAATTCTAGTTCAGCAATCTAAATAATTTCTTTGGAAATAAAAGGTCACTGCAGCTTGAAAGCAGCTAATATTAAAATGGAAGTTTTAAATATTTTGAAAAGGGGAGTATTGGAGAAATTTCTGAAATTTTTACTGTTTGTTCATTTATTTTATTCCTTTTCTTTTGTCTTTGAGGGTTTTCACTGAGATTTCACAGGTTTGACTGCCATGTTGTTAGCGATACATTTACCTCCAGCCACTTCTGCCTGCCTGTGGCAGGGTGGTTGAAACTAGATGTTCTTTAAGGTCCCTTCCAACCCAAGCCACTCCATGGTTCTATGATTTTCTGACTGTTCCTGGTAACATCCACCTCAGATAGCAGTGGTGATGCCAAGGTTACATTTATGCTGCAGGACATGTCAAAGAGTAATATCAGGCTACTCATAGATGCTATAGTAATATTGTTCATTCCAAACAGTTCAGATATCCTGTTCAGTTCATCTCACATCTCCAGCAAAAGCCCATCTATATCCCTCTCTGCTGGATTGGTACCTAGTTTCTAAAAAAGGTTATTTAGCAGTTTTCTCTTAACCTTGGTCTTCTAAACAAAATGCATATCATCCCTTGAAATGGGCCTGCAAAATAATTTTCTTAAAATAATACATATCTAAGCCTCTCTGGAGAGGTGCTCATGCCTGTCCATTTATGCAAAGCTTGTTCTGAGTTGTTCCTCGTGCCTCTGTTCAATAGGACCTTAAATATTTAATCATGTCTTAAAATGCAGAACTCTATCCATCTACTAGAAGCTGGGAGGGGGGCTTCTCCTTTCTGTTAATTTATAGTTTTCACTCTCAATTGCAACAGCTCTACTTTTTGTGAGACTGGACATTTTAAAAAAAACACTTATTTTCAAGCAAACAAAATGCCAGAATGTCAAACACAGTGTTTCTTCACTTTATTTTATATTCCTTGGTCACCTTCAAAAGTGAGCTAATGACAACAT
>JAWWLZ010000094.1:1058674-1083304 GCA_035041345.1 Poliocrania exsul | reverse complement strand
TAACTCATGCTGTGATTTGTTTTAGGTAAGCTGTCTCAGGAAAACCTTGTAGAGAGAGAGCTCATTGCTCTTGCAACTGCCTTCTACAGTCATGGAACAACTGTGTGTTCCTTCTAAAACTGCAGTCTGCATCACAAGCCTGGATGCTGACAGGAACACTGTTTCTTAGATGTCTTGCTTTAGGAAGTTCTGTGGAGGCCAAGAAGCTCATGCTGGTGTTTGCCATGCCCCCTGGACAAGAAGCATGTCAGGGATGTCTGTGTTGGCAGCTGAGCATTAAGACTGTCCCTGGTTTAGGCATCTTGCTGGTCTCTTTTCACAATTTTCTGTGCTACATACCCAAGGATCCTCCGCACTGGGGTGTGTCAGTCACTTCATATCACAGTGCATGAAGTAGAAGGCAGGTCTATCCACCCAGGAGCTGTAGTGCATGACAGCTGAGATAGCAGCTGAGGCTCCATCCTCGTGGCTGCAGGAAAAGGGCCTAAAAAAAGGCCAGCAGATCTGTAAGGATATATCTTTGTGATGCTCATCCCTTCATTTAGGAGCTGAAGGGTTTTTTTGTTCAACATTTTAAAGCCAGAGTTTAGCCACTCCTTGCTCTGAAGAAGGTCTGCCCTGATGGCTTGGTGTACCATGAGGGTCATGGGAAGGGGAGCATTTAACCCCTTGGAAATGACCACAACCATCCAAAAAGGCTGTCCCTGATCTGGGAATACACATGTGGATGACAGGGCCAGTGCAATGAGTTAGATAATTGAAGGCCTACAAAGTCCTGGGCTCTGGGATGGGTGTCTCTGCCTGGGAAGAAATTCAGTATTTCCCCCATTCGTTCCCAAACTGTAATAGTCTCTGACTGCCCAGAGCAAGCCTGAAAACACATGCCTGTAAACACCAGCAAACCAAGTACACTAAATCTATGCATGGCTATTTTTGGTAAGCTAAAGGAAAAATAGCAGCCTGCACTGGGAAAGCCTGGGAGTCTGCCAAGGCCATGATGTAAAGCTTTCCAAGTGAATGCTATGCCTGAATCAGTAAAAGCATGTCTGAGTCAGGATATGCTGTAAGATCTTGCCTTCTGAAATTCAATCCCTCCTCTCTCACAGAGAGGTAATATTTCATGCTGTTTAACCCTTTGTTCTCAGCAGAGGAGTGAACATTACAGCTGCGTAATTCAAAAGCTTCATTTAATTTAGGAGGAAATGCTTTGTTTATTATTCACATTTGGCTGCTAACAATGAAGCTGGAAACTATTAACCAAGCCAGAAATTCCCAAGGGAGAAATAATGAAAACCACTGTTATTTTCCTAGAGTCTTTTTAGTTTTAAATCACATCAGTGGATTCTTGCACAGCAGCCATATTCAAATAGATGTTAACTTAGAAAAAGCAGCAACTCTGAAAAATATATTTCCATATTTCTCCTTCAAGTTCTTTTTGTATTCATCCCCTTTCAACTAGGCTTGTGCTTGACTTTCTTCTTCTGCAAGATGTAGATAGGGTTGTTCGCAGGGCTGTCCTGTAAAAGGAAAAGGATTCGGCAGTAAAGTACTTTTCCATGTTACTGGAAGAGGAATGATTTCCCTGGCTTTCTCCCAAGCATCCTTGCAATAAGAACCTATCTGACTTTTGACAGAAGTTTTAGGGGAAAAAATCAATATCCAAAATTCAAAATCTCTTTCCCTTAGTGAAAATGATTTGCAAACTCACTCCTAGGACTTCTCTGAGACAAGATTTATTAATGAAGATATAGTTAAAATACTAAACTGAGTTACACAGCAGATCTGTTTGAGGAATATCAGATTCTCTTCTCTTAGTGGGCATCACAATACTGTTTATCTGAGAAAAACTGCACAAGAATACAATTTTCTGTGCAAATAATAAGCGATTCAGGAGTAAAGCTAAAAAAAACCAGTTTGTAAATTTTGCATATCTGAACATCATGTCTGACCACAAGAAACACACCTCTAGATCCCAGTCCTAGGTGCTAATCACCTAGGAGATAATTCATAATTTATCCAGAAAATGTGAAATGCAAATATTAACAGTTGCAGAAAGTGAGGAAGCTGATCAGAAAGTTTGCAGTCCTGTAGCAGTAAACTCACGTCTAAGCTACCCACACCAGCTTCTGAGATGTCGGAACGCACTTGCCCCAAAACCTCTGTGTAGCTGTGGGGCTTATGCACTGCCATTAGAACACAACTGAGTGTCTCATATGCCCAGAGAGGGGGACATAGGGAGGTAGGAAAAAGTTTTTATATCTTTGTTTGTGGAGTGGCATTTTATAGCTCAAGCTGACCAAATATTGCAGGTTCAATTACTGCAAGCCACTTTCCACCTTTTCAGATTACTACTGTCCTTACAAAACTGCTGTGATTATTTTGTCAGCTATGCTTGTGAGATTTTCTAGGCTCTAGAAAAGCTCTTGGAATTCCAGGTCCTCTTGGGTGTTTCAGGCTGGCGATCTGGGAGACCTCAGTGCTTTGAGCACTGTATCTATTTTGGAAGAAACTAGATAATAACAACAATTTGAAATATCACAAAACATGAAGGTATTTCAGGTGCATGAACATGTGGTTCTTCAAAACTGCTGCCTGAAGTATCGGTGTTCCTCTCTTTTTTGTATCCCTGCCCACTGCAGAGGTGATGGGTCAGGGATGCAGTGCCTGCTCCCTCTCCATCACTTCCTACTATTTTCCTCATAACATTGACTGTCTTGGGGCGCTTAAGCCAGGGAAATGGGGTTGGTTTGCATAAAAGATGCAAAGTGAAATAAAGTTGTATTGTACTGAGTTACTGCCTCCCATGGTAGCTTTTTATCCCCTTCAGTGGTCTTTCTGCTGCTTCACTTGCAGGGGCCAGTTAATTCTTTGGGGCATTTTTACATTCTTTACTTCCCTCAGCCACTGGAGAGCTGTCTTGTGGCTGCTTACCCTCCACATTTATTTTGGTTTTAGCATTTGAGGCTACACTTTTAGCCCAAGCAGTTTGTTGTGTGCCAATCCTCCATGAATCTGCCTTATGGCTTTCCACTGAGAGACTGACACTGACACATATTTGCTTCCAGCAGCATCCTGTTCAATTAGTGCTCTATGACAGGTTGTGGTCCCTACTCAGCAGCCTGTTTTTTTGCTCAGTAGCCCTACAGAGGCTTCTCCATCAAGATCTGAATCTCTGGTGAACAACTGAATCTCATTCACTGCTCATTTGCATTTTATGCCCCGCATCTTACTTTGCATTCATCTATATTTATGATACATCACGGTATAAAGGCAGCTCCTTTCAGAGCAATTTACTTGATGTCATTAGCCTCACTGGTAACTTGCTGAATGAGCAGGGAAAGGATTTAGGAGGATTCAAATAACAATTAGATAATTATGTCTACAAGAACAACATGACATTTTGTAGCTAGACAAGGAAACAGAAAAAGAGTGCCACTGATATTAGCAAAAGCAAATTTCAGGTGAATAGCCAAAAGTTTGAGATTCCCTAGCCAAGCTGAAGACCATGAGACCTCACACACCCTTTACCTTCCCACAAAGTCCCATAATAGATTTGCTATTCCTTGTTCTCAAACTTTCCCACTTTTGCAAGGGTTAAAGGTCCTCCAGGACATGTCTGCCACTACTATGCCCTGAAACTGCCCTCCTTTCTCAGCTAAACCCTCTGGCACACTCTCTGTTGCAGTTTTGAGAGATGTCAGTGATTTGGATGGACTGGAAAGGGCCTCAGCTCCTGACCAAAGCTCAAAATTACCTCTAACATGTTGTCTTATGCTTGTTTGGGGATTTACATGATACTCATTACTAGCTTGCTTAAAGCAAATTAAGTGGGAAGCAAGACAACACATCAGAGCCAGGCATGCCTTTACAGACCAAGTTTAAATGGTTTTACAAGGAGGGCAGAGCTGGTTGCAATGAAGTCCTTGTGGTTTGCAATGGACTTGCACCTACAAACCTGTTGCTTGGGACAAACTCCTTAGCAAAGTGATAGAATCACAGAATCCTAGAATAATTTAGGTTGGAAAAGCCCTGAAAAGGTCACTGAGCACTGTCAAACCCACTACTAAACCATGTCCTTAAGCACTACATTTACACGTCTTCTTGGAGATTTTCAGGGCATGGTAACTCCACCACTCCCCTCAGCAGTGTGTGGCAGCGCTTGACCAACATTTTGGTGAGGAAATGTTTCCTAATATCCAATCTAAACCTCCCCTGACTCAGCTCAAGACCATTTCCTCTTGTTCTATCAGTTGTTACTTGGGAGCTGGACTGTCCCACCTGGCTACAACCTCTTTCCAGGCAATTGTAGAGAGTGAGGTTTCCCACTAAGGGAAAAAAGGTTCTCCTTTTCTCCAGGCTGAGTCCCATCCAGCTCTCTCAGCTGGTCCTCATCAGATGTGTGCTCCAGACCCTTCCTGAGCTCCACTGCCCTTCTCTGGACCTGCTGCAGCACCTCAAAAATCTTTCTTGCTACAAGAGGCCCAAAACTGAAGCCAGGATTCAGGGTGTGGCCTCATCAGTGCTGAGTACAGGGAGATGATGTGCTGATCCTGCTGACCACGCTGTCACCAACACAGCCCAGCAATGCTGTTGGCTTTCCTGGCCACCTAGGCACACTGTTGTCTTATGTTTAGATGCTGTCAACCAGCATCCCCAGGTCCTTTTCCACTGGGCTGCTTTCCAGCCACTCTTCCTCCAGTCTGTAATGCTGCCTGAGGTTCTTGTGATCCAAGGGCAGGACCCAGAATTTCACCCCTGGAAATCTCATACAAATTCACAGCAAAAGGTGTAAAACATCAGCAGACATGGCTTTACAGGAAGGGAGAGGACTAGCTAGCCCACTCCACTGTGAAAATTAAAGGAAAGCAGGAGCAGTTTGTTCAGTAAAATACTGCATTAGAAATATGTGAAGTGGATATAGAGAAGTTGCTCCCAAATCCATCTGTAGAACTTTGACGTAGTTCCCTGCCATGGCAAAGCAAATGCTTCAGGACACCCTGACTTAACAGGTGTGAAGAGAGACCCATGCGCTATTGTACCATGGCATCCTGGGGCAGAGAACCTGAAGACGGGTTTCCCTCTGGGAAATGTGCTTCAGCAGGGCATACGTTGCTCCTTGCCCACCCTTGTAACTTGGATACTGGAGCTACATCTGTCTTTATTCAGAAGGAAACAAGGCAGCTTATTTCTCAAGTGTGAGGCTACTGCAAGATGGAGTTGTTTTTTTAAAAACAGGTAGATAAAAGATATGTACTAGAATTCACTGTGTAGAGGTTAAGTTTTCGTTTCATGAATATCTAATGTGAGATTCTGCATGTTCATCGTATTTTGGCTAAAAATTCCATGAAAATATTTAAGCTTAAGATAATAAGATAATTAGAAGCTATTTTTAAATGGATAAGCCTGTTTCCAAGCTAATGTGAATCCCCCAAGGAGACCTCTTGGCCACCAACTTGTTCTTGGAATTCTATTTGCAAGAAATAATGGGCAGTAAGGACAGCTGATGCACTGTAATACATATGCATACTATTGTGCAGGTAACAGCATCAAGATCACCACAAAACCTCCCTAGTGCAGCTCTGTGGTTGGGGACAAAAGAATGAGGAACCAAACAGTTAGTAAAGTATCCAGATTTGACACTCTCCCCTAGTGTTGATCAGGGCCCTGATATTTTCTAAAGATATTTAATCAGTCAAGATAGGAATGATTTCATGGGCTGAATTTCAGAAACACTTGACAAAGAGTTCTTCAACACCCCCAAAGATGTCTGGCCTCATATATAGACACAGAAATATTTAAAAACATGGTCTATACAGTTAAAAAAGTTGGCTCCCGTTACAACAGTTTGCCTGAGGTTGGATAAGAATAATTAGTGGAAGATGGTCTTTTGAAGGTGGTGGCTGGTTTCCTTTCTGCTAAAGGTAAACCTATGAAACAGAAAAAGTTTTCAAATTAGATTTTTCCTCATCTAAGTGTAATTTGGAAGAAAAGCTCTAAACTACTTGTATGTGCTGTTTGTATGTGCTGTTTCAAGGAAAAAGGGATGAAAATAGCATCTCCTGAAGTAATACCTCCTCTATTGCTTCTCAGGAAAACATAAGTCTCAGATCAGATCCTTCTCTAGTAGATGGAATGAAACCAAATAAAATGCATATTTATCTATAATATGGAGACATGATGCTATAGGGAACTAGACGTACACCTGAAAAAATTAGTATAATCTGTCTAGGCTCTTCCTTCTGACTGTTTAGCACATTACACTGCACTGATTACTGAAATAATAGGATAAACCTGATTTTTTTTCTTTTAGGAAGCAGTTAAAAAGCTAATAAAATGTTACTGTCACTTAATCTCACTGCTGTCAAACTCACCTGGCTGTAGAATTTCATCTAGCAATAGCTGAGGACAGATTTGTGACACAACAATGGTAATTAGAGTTTTATGTCCTAGAGACATGCAGAGAAACAGTTGGTTTTGAGGTTACAAAGCAGAACTTCTTGCAGTTATTAGGACACATAGTATGACTGACCCCGTTCCAGAGAATTCTCCAAAACTGAACAAATTAACAGTAGTGAAGAAATGTTGTTTTTATTAATTTTCATCCAGAGAGAGGAAACAAAATGAGAATAAAGGTGATTGCAGCAGTATTGAGAATAAAATTCAGAGTTCCTTTTGCTCTTTCTTTTTTTGTCCTTTGATCATTCATCTTCCATCAGTTTTATGATCTTCTGTTTAGATGCAAAAGATCATGCCAATATATGTATGGCTGCTCTACTCAGTCTGAAATCTCACTAAGTTACACCATGGTTTCTTGGCAGAAGGATTTTTTGTTCCACTACAGTTTTGTGAAAAAGAGAATGTCTTACTGGATGCTGTCAAAGTCACAAATCAGCAATATGCAAGGTGCTCTAAGATTATGAAATTGCAACTATTGTATGATAAAGGAGGGAAAATGTCTAGGCCTTAATTTCTTCAATTACCGTTTTTGAACTTTCCGTGTTCATTCAGGGGATTTTCTAGATTTTTTGTTCTGTGATGTTCTTTTGTTCTAAAAGATATCTATACTTGAAAGACTTATGCATAAATTCTGACATATTTTCAAAACTCCAGAATCTGCAGCCCTAAATAATACACCAAACAGTGCACTGTGAATAATAATCTTGTAAGCTGCCAATGCTGCTGCTGATACCCAAACCTTAACAAAATATAACAGCGTAGTATTGTGATAAAGAAGTGTCTTCCATCTGAGCAACATTACTTAAAGGTTAGACAGCTGTAAGTGTGATAAATATGTCTTATAGGCAGTTGCATCAAAGAAATCTCTTACAGGACTGAACATCTGCAAGTGATGTATCAAATATCATTCATCTGACAGACCAACTAATTTGCCGCAGTTATTCCAGGAACATTTTACATCCAGATAGCTGAAATTTCTGTATAAAATGTAATTTACTGCTGAAATGCCCTAAGAGGAAACTTCACAATTCAGTCGTGTCTATTGAGCGTTTGCCAAATACCTCAGGTCCTTAAATAATCGGGCCGAATCTCCATCTGGTGTAAATTAGTGCACCTCCACCGGCGTTAGTGAAACAATATAGATTTACACCAGCAGAGAGTATAAGCATCTGTGTTTATTCATGCAAAATAAATGATTTCACAGAATGATTACAAAACAATTAAGCCTGCCATTTATTGGCATCATATAACTGCATACCATCCTGTGTACCTGCAAATACAGGCAGTAACATAGATAGAGTACTCAAGCTGAATATCAGGCTGAATTCACAGTAGATAACTAAAGCACCAGTGACACCATTCTCTGATGAAATGAAATTTAATGAGGATGATGGAGAGAAATAATTCTGTAATCTTTTTCTGTTCTTAATTTAACCAGAAGCTGAATGTTTTCTGCAAAGTTACATCTACTTAGTCAGTTGATTGTGTATCTTTCCACCTTTTTTTCCATTAACAGAGAACACGGCATGAGTTAATTCCTACAGACAAAGCAGACAGATGGACTCTCTCTTCCCTGAAGCCTTGTTAAACTAATAATCTATAATATTCATGTTTTAACTTTTAATAGAATTTCATCAACTACTATCTCCTAGTTTACACTTGAATTGTAAAGTAAAAGATTTTATTTTATTTGTGTACAGGACTCCTCTGGAAATCTCAGTGGGTTTTGGCTTTTCATCTGTGTGGCTGTGATTCAGCATGGCAGGGGTTAGCTCTTAGATGCCACTGTACTTCAGGGAATTGGTAGTGATGATTAAGTTGAGAATCCCAGCCCTGATAATTAGCTCAGAGATTCTGTATCTGGATATATGCTGTGAAAAGGAAAAAAAAAAAAAGAAAGAAAAGTGAAGAAATAGAAAAGAAGTGATTTTTAGAGCAGTTAGCCCTAAGGACTTGGCTAACCAGATGTCTCAGTTTTTATACCGACCAGCAGCTGGTTGGTCAAAATAATTATTTACTGTTTGGAGTGGGCATGTTTATTGTCTCCTCCTTGATTTACTGGCCTAATATCTTGCTTTTTGAAAGACAGAAAAAAAAAGAAAGGGAGAGAGAGATGGAGGAGGGGAGATTAAAAAAGGTAAGAAGAAATATAGGAAGAAAGGAGGAAGAAAGGAAAGAAGAAAGGAAAAAGAAGGGGAAGGAAGGAATGTAAGAAATAGAACCCCAAATTTCAGCTATTTTAATCTGTTCGTGTGCTCCCTCCAAAACGATGAATAAAGCTCCCCTGAAAGCAATACAGTTGCTGTAGTGTAGATAAGGAAATAATCAGTCCTTTTGGTGCAAATTTTTTCTGCTCTGTCTGAATCTGAAGGATAGTTTTCTCAGTGTAGGTCATTTTTCCACCTCTCTTTTTTCATGTGTCACCACTGTTGTTGAATGGGGTAAGAAGTTCAGCATGCTGCATTTACAGCAAACTAAACTTAAACTGGAGCATTTTACATTTATTTATAGACTGATGGGAAAAAACCAGTACTACTTTCTAAAAAGTGAAAAGGATTTACAGGTAGGTGTATTTGTTTGGGTAGGTTAAGGGTAACATACATGGCAGATGCCCCTCTAGCTGTGAGTGACACCCACTTTTTGATGATTAGTGGGACATTTTATTAACCAACAGGTTTCCATGCCAGCACAAGAAGCACTTAAAACTGTTACCTAATTATTGAAATTTTGAAACCTGAAAGGTATTATTAAAATCTGATTAAGTACAAGTGTTGTTTTTAGTGAGGGCAGCAGAACTTTTTTGTCCCATATTGTCTTCCTCCAACAAAGTGCTTTTTTTCCCATTAAATCTGTTTGTGGATCAATTCCAGCTCCTGGAATAAAATTTTTGTTGAAAGAGATAGATCAGGCATGCAGATAGGCCTTTAGATGAAGAATCTGGCTAATACATGGACCTGAACAACTCCTAAGTGGTGGAGGTGGATGTGCAATCATCTAAGTTTTACCTGCCAAGAAAAAGTGTAAGGGAAAAAATATAAACCTAAATTTTGGCCCTACCTAGGAAAAAAAATTATTTCAAATATCAACTATGAAATAATATTCTTAAGTGTACACACAACATCTTAACAGTGTATCTGGCCTCTTTTGCTAGTACTGCAGAGGTCAAAGGACTTTAGTACTTTGAAAACTGCCTTTTTTTTTCTTTTTTTCTTTTTTCTTTTTTTTTCTAGAATATGCCACAAAAATGCCATTCTAGAATATGCTACAAAAATGCCATTGGCCCAATTAAATTGTGTTCTTTCTTGTATTTCTCCTAGACTTCATTCCAAAATAATATGAATACTGATATAAAAAGACAGTGAGACAGCTGATTACTACATAAACAAACAGTGATGGTGGTGGTTGTAGCATCAGTGAAGGTATTTTTGAGAGTGGGACATCTGGCATAATTCTTTAAGAACTAGGTCATTCTGACATACATATTGCATAGTGTATAAATAGTCAGGAGCAGTTGTTGGTTTGTAAAAAATCCACAAAAAACCCCCCACAAAACAATCCCAAAACTAAAACAAGAAGCCCCATACTGCAAATAAATCACGAGCTTAGAAGTAAGATCTGTAATGCAGGTTAGAAGCGCTCTGGATGAAAATTTCATGTGTGCCACACTCCCAAAACAAACATTGCCCTGTTCCAAACATCATTACAGTGGACTAAAGCATATATGGGTCTATTTTCTGCTTCTGTAGCTTTAAAGTCACAGAAGCGCATTCACTTTAGCTAGCTAAGGAAAATTTGTTATTCTGCAACAAGCATCAAAAATGTTAATATTTCAACAAAACTTGAATAGTGGTGGATTATATAGAGTCACAACAAAATCCTGGAAGTTATCATCATTGTAAAAATATGGAAGAGCTAATAAAAAGCCAGTTAAATCCACAAATGAGAGCAATCAGATTTAGTGTGATGCACATTTAGAGAATGAAAGAATGACACTGCCTTGTGATGCCTGGTTTTCTATATTTTCTCATTCACCCATCCTGAATCGTGCAAGCAGAAAAACAATTGGTTCTGATTATGAAGACAGAGTATATGTGGGCCTTGTATTCATTTCAGTAAGAATTAGATTCATACAACTGAGACCAAAATCTGGTCTCTGACATTTAAAAGGCCACAGACCTCTAATTTTTCCTTGCTAAAATCTGTGCACTTTTAAATACTGTGAAATTTATATCCATAGATTTTAATGAGGAAAGGCACAATATAAATTCTGAGCAAGCATTTCAATACATTTAAATTAATTTCTTTAACAAAAGATGTAAACCAAGAGAGTTTTTCTGGATCTAGCTTTCACAATAATATGGATAATTAATCTTTCATTCCAAAATTTCTTGGGGGAAAATGGTAAATGGTTTTCATTTGTTACTAAACATCAATCTTAAATAACTCTAAAGACTATGCCTTGATTTGTCATGCAACATGTTGTATATCCTTAATCTGTTGAATGAGGACATTGCAAGCCATATCTTAAAAGACATCATAAAACTGTCTTCCTTTAAAACAAGAGAATTAATGAATTTTTCCTCATTCTGATTCTTACTAAGACTAGATTCTTTATATTAATATCTAGGTGGTATGAAGAAAAAAATCTAAATAAAAATATCTTCCTTTTAAGCAAATAATCTTGCAACTCTCTTTGTCCAGAAACAAATTTCAGGAATATTAGGTTGATTTCTTTATTTTCATTTCATCTCATGATATAATTCAATTTTATGCTGAATCAGATTAACTTTCATTGAAGACTGAAGAATTTAGAACCCATCTACCTTTGCTGAATTTGAGTTATATCTGTTAAAAGTAAAATAGCATAACACCCAGCATGCAAAACGATATCTGAGAAAATAGAAATAGCAACTGTTTATGATTATAGCTCCTCTTTATTAATGTATGGGCGGCAAAAGTGAAACAGAAAAGCACAAGTTTTCTTCTCTGTCCTGCACTGGTCTGGCTATGAAGTCTGGTTCTTTGAGTTTCAACAGAAACATGAAAATAAATGGAAGGGTCTGGGATGAATTATTAAGATAAAGAGGTAGATCACTTTTTATGTACTGAGAAATTCCTACAAACGTGGACCAATAATAGTGTTAGCAGTCTTACATTGACACAGAGGAAGAGTTTGAAATTGTTCCTCAAAAGAATGCAGTAACTCTCCTTTCTCTTTTCTGTTTAATTAAGTCAATTCAAAGGATAATATCTTTCGTGATGTTTTTTACATCTTGAGTTACTTGAGTGTGGTGTTCCAGCTTTTTTTTAATCTTTTCACTTGATAATTAGGGAAGTGATAATCTACAGATTCAACCTTGGGGCTACTAGTATGGTCCTTCAGGGGGGACTCCACAGAGTGGTATCAGTGATCCAGGGACACAAAATACCACTTTTCCTTAGTCTTATCTTGAAGTCCAAGGTTTGGTTTCTGAAAGAGCTTTCAGGCTTGGATAAACTCTTCTGTCAAAATCAATACAAAATGGATCATGGAGAATAATGACAATTAAACTATTCTGGAAATGGTTAAGCCATCTTGACTTGTTGTGCTACGTTGGACTGTATTCACGTCACTTACAGATGCTCAGTGTTGTTACATTTATCGTAGCATCCCAGTTCAGACTCTTGGTGATATACCCAGACTAACCTTTGGTCAGAGCTGCTAGATCCTAGTTGCCAGTGTAGTTGATCAAGAAAAGAGTAAGATGCTTAAATTAGGCATTTTTAAGTGATAATCTGTATGTGGCCCATTTAGAATGTCCATGATTGTCTGTGAATTAGTTGCCAATTTGCACTGCCAAACCTGGAAAACCACCAAACACAAACCTTATACACATGAAATCAAAAGGTACCATGGAGACAATGGTGACGCAGAGGGAATGTGAGTATTGGAGTAGTTTGAGGGGGGAGAATGGCAAAGAGGTATTGAAAAAAATAAATTGTTCTCCAAACCACTAGATTACTTTTCTCTACATCTTCAGGACTTCATGATATATTGAACTCAACTGCAATCATGAAAAAAAAGGAAAAAGACAAAGAAAGCAAAAAAGACAAAGAAGAAGACAAAAGGAAAAAGTAAGAAAATAGAAAAGAAAAAGTATTTGGAATCCAGTCAAAAGACAGATAGAAAATAAAATACATTAAAATGAATGTTTGAGATACATCGGGGTGCCACCAACAATGTGAAAACTGCTGGAATGGAACAAAAAATAAACCTAGGACAAAATATAGCAGATTACCTGACCCTTTGGAAAGGCCATGCCAGGGCTAGATGGCCTTAAACTTCCTGAGAAACAGACATTTTCTGTGCCAGACTCTCCTACAAGGTACACTCTTCTAGATTACACATTTTGATACAATGCAAAGGTCTGTTAGAAACCTGACTATGGAAATATATTCCTCCATGTCAGCAAAGGCTCACAGATCAATAACTGATACTGTCTCTGCTGGAAGAAACCTTGGGGCAGTGTTGCTGCATCATGAATGATTCCTTCCATTACAGATGATGGATCGACCAAGGAGGTAAAGGAGAACAGAAACACTAAGCAGAATAAAGTCTAATAGAATAATTCCTGCTTCTGATTGAAACTCATCTACATGAGCTTTCTGTATGAGAAATGGTTCTGTGTGTTACTGCAATACCTCCCTTATTTTTCTGGATGTGCTTGCACCCTGGTTGGCCCCTTTTAACATGCCCCCAAGTCTCAGTAACATGGGAGAGATGCTTTCTGACAGACAAAAGATAATCTTACACTTGACTTCCAATATCAAGGCATTTTAACTGGCACACTTTACATTGAATAATTCATGGGTGTTCAAGCTTTACTTCACTTCACAAAGAAAGTGCTTTCTCTTAACAGTGACAGTAGATATGAGCAGCTAATTCATTATTTAAAGAGATTAAGTATTAGCAACTCATGTGGGCTCTTCAGAGCTCTTTTTATTCCCTTTGCTCATGTTATCCCCTGCCACTTCCCTGCAGTACAGATTTTAGATTGATTTTACCATATTAAAATCTTTTTCTTAACAGACCTCTACCTTAAATCCTCACCATTTCCAGTGCTGCATTGTCCCACTTTAAAAATATAAAGTAATAGGCAAAAACTACAATGTGCTGGTGAAATGCTTTAAATCCCTGTGAGCTCATGGCAACATGTGCAAATACAATGTTTTTACTCTTGCTGTTTAAAAAACAGCAGATGAAAGTTGGGAAAGGGTGATTTGTATATATGACAGTCTGGATTCTCACATTGTGGACGAGGGAGAGGGGAATGGATGTTTGATTAAAACAATGCAAATTGCTCATTGTTTAACTTTGAGGAGCTGCAGTTGTGTAGATCAGCTGCTTGCACATGGGGATTTGTCTCCTTTGGGATGCAGACCCTCAAAAGCTGAAATCAGGTGGGATGTTTTCAACGTTAAAAGCTCTGCCATTAGATATTACTTTGCAGACAGATTCATTCCTTCGGACCTGAGAGAATTAAGTTCATTCTGTTTGAGCTACATTTTTATGAGAAAATTTTCAAGTAGTTTGAAATTAAAGAGACCTTTTTCCTGTGACTTGATCAGACTTTGAAACACCTTTTAGTCTCTCTATAGATTGGTATTACTTTTACTGCAGATTTCTGGGTACATAGCCATACATTTTTGTAATAAAAATACAAGAATTTAAGCAGGGTATAGCTGGGGACTATTTTTCTCCTGATCCTCTCAGCAAACCTGTTCATTATGTGGTCTGTGGTGCCAGCATCACAACTTTAGCTGACCATTGTTAGTTCTTACAGGTATGCTGGACTCTCTATGTCCTTGCTCATGGAAGGGGTGTTGCAACTGAATGGTCTTCAAGGTTTCCTCCTACCCAAACCATTTTCTGAGACTGGAATTCTCTGACTCTCTCCATGGCTAACTGTGCATGAATACATGTGGAGTGCAAAACAGATCCCCATTTGGTTCCTTTACACAGATGCCCCTGCATGTCAGGGGTAAAGGTGTGCACTTGGTAGGCAGCATATGTCTACAAAGACTGACATGCCAAGAAGCTACTCTGAAGCTATGCAATTGGTGCAATTCATATAAAATAGACTGTTTAAAGTCTTTTTGCTGGCAGTGTTTTAAATATAACATACAAGCTTTAGGAGTGGTATAGCCTTACTCCACAGACATGAATATACATAAAAGTGAGAATACATATCTCTATACCTATTCAGATAAGCAAAATGTTTAAGGGCATTATTGTGTTAATTTGAGTAGCCCCAGTAAAACTCTTAGATCTCAAACTGAAAAGCTTTGCAGGCTTGTGTGCGTGCCTCCCCAAACTTGTGCATGTCTCCATCACAGCAAAGAATTGCCTCCTCTAGGTCACAGAGGTGAACGAAGCTGAGCTAGTTTTTCTTGATGCATGGGAAGGGTTTCTTCATCTGTGGTTAGGGTCAGAATAATGTTAAAGTAATTAAAAAATAATAGAAAGTAACTGTCCCATCAAAAGGTAGGTTTCTTGTAAATTAGTAATTTTGGCATGAATACAATGAATTCAGGCTCCAAATAAACAAATAATAAACGAAAGTGAAAGAACTTCCTCTCATTTCAGGCATGGGTACCTGAGGAGAGGAAGCCTATGCTCTTTTCTTTGTAGGTGAGGGAGAGACAACTACCTCCTGGCACATGACCAGGTTTGGACCCAAATTATGTTTAGATACCCCACTCCTGCAAAATGCTGATAGTGTTTGGGGATGTGTCCTAGCACCTTTGCTTTCATCAGTAGAATGGCCATGGGAAACTGAATTAAACCCATCTCAGATGGACATGCTGTTCTAGCATGCAACTTCTTTTCCTTATATATGAGTATGGTCTCATTTGTGCTAAAATAATAAACCTGAAGAGAAGGACAAAGCACTTGATGTTGGCTGTTTCTCCTCATACCTTTGTTCTTTCCTGTTTTCAGCCTGGCTTCACACTTTTACTGGACCTCATAAAACTAATATTTTTTTATCTTGTGCAAAAATATGAGTTAGAGAATCTGGTTTATTCAAGCTTTCACTAAAATTTTAGCCAAATAGCTTGCAAATCCAAAGCTTTACAAGGAAAAAGACCAATACCTGAGGACACAAACAAAACTTAATTCAGACCACTTGCTTTAAGCTCCATTTAAAAACCTCATAATTTTTTTATTAAAGGAAAAGATTTGTTTTCATTCCACTGTTTGGACTGAATTTAAGGATCTTTGATATGATTCTCACAACTTAAGCCAAGCTTAATCACTGTTTTCAAGTTGAGATGGTAGCTTGCTGAATAAAAGCATTGTTACTGGAGAAAGTGCAGAGAGCACAGGGCTCTTTTACTGTACTCAAAGTCACAGCTCTGGCAAGCAAAAACAATTTCCAGAATAACCTCAGGTGCAGGAATGGAACTTTACCTTGGAAATACTTTTGTTACTGTTGGTACTACTTACATCAGAAACAAAACTGGGGTGCAAGGAAAGGAAACCATTGCTTTCCTTAACCCTAAGAGCTGCTTGCTCCCAAGGGCAATGCAGAGAAAAGAGTTAATGCAGAGAAATAAAACCCTAGGGTTTTTATCTTTACATGCATGAAGTTTCTGACTAATTTTTTGTCTGGTGGTTCTGCTGAAGCCAGAGGAACACCTCACAGATAATGGTATTAAATCTGATTCTGGCTGTAATTAAGGATGTCATATTGTGAGCTTTTTGAATAAATCCAAATGTTTGTCAACCAGATTTTGTATGTGTTTTTTTGCAGAAGTCTTAGAGTCAAAAAGTCAATGAATATCCAGAGTTGGAAGGGGCCCACGGTTATCACTGAACTCCTGGCCCGACACAAAACAGCCCCAAGAATCACACTGTGTACCATCTTCAAATTCTTAGGAAAAATTCCTTCACTGAAAGGATGGTCAGGCATTGGAACAGGCTGCCCAGGGCAGTGTTGGAGTCACCATTCCTGGAGGTGTTCAGAAAACCTGTAGGAGACATGGTTTAGTGATGGACCTGGCAGTGTTAGGTTCATGACTGGACACAATGATCTTAGAAGTCTTTTCCTACCTTTATGATTCCATGATTCACAAATAAAGGCTCTTTTGTTGATATTCTCTCCTTTCTAACTAAGAAAAAATCCAAGTCTCATTTGAATTCAGGTTAACCTTTTTCCAATGCTTTCAGGGTTTTTGGTTGAAAACCATCCCTGACAGAGAGAAACTGGTCTGGAATTCACTCCCCCAAGTTGCTAAAATGTGTGGAGGAGGTGGATGGTACTTATCTCACACAGAGCATGCCCTTTTCAACCCGTAAGCATAAATTACATCCTGTGCAGCACTCTGAGACTTTTTCTGCAACACTAATCTCTAAAATCAATGTCAAGTATAGTGAGGATAAGGTCAAGCACTGATTTTTAGGTAAAGAACAACCAGGTTCCAATAAGAAGTATATAAATGCTTGCATCCTTTTCTTTTATCAATCCTTTACATCAAAGCAGATTTTGACCTCATATCAGGTACTAAAAGATATGCAGCCCTAAAAATAGAAGGCATTCTTTTCCCTTCTAAATTGGAGGCCTGTTTTAAGAATACATTAGATTGTGTATTTTTACTGATTTTTTTTTATGTTTGGAAAAATAATTACCTCATCATAGACTGGACAGAAGAGTGGGCTCAAAAATTCTAAACAGTTCACAACAAGCTCATGTTGTTTTTATTAGACAGAAAAAAAAGACATGTAAAAAGGTAAAAGCTTTGTTCAGTGATTTAAACATATTTTGGTTTAAGATAATTGGCTTCCCTAGCTTGCTGCGTGGGTGGTCTAAAACTCTGTCAAAAGATATTACATTTCCCTCAGAATTTATACACTCTTCTCTTTCATAAAAGACAATTATCTCTACTAGACAAAGGTAACCTAGTCTAATTTTGTACAGAAAGAAAACACAGGGTATTAAAATCTGTGTTTATGGAGATAAAACATACATTCCACAGTCCTTAGAATCTCCCTGATTCTGTCTCTGTCACCTGAAATTAATCTTCCTGATATATCCATCCAATATTAGAAATTTCTAAATTATATTAAAGAAAGATGATTGTCTATATGATGAAATAAAGCTTACTTTTAAAAGCCTCTCTCTGTTTCCTGTTCTGCCTTCTAACTATTTTAAAGAATAAATAAATTATTTCTTTTCATGTATGGAATGGCACATTTCCTTCTGTAGGAAGATTTTGATTTTGGAGGTGTTTGCCAATAAACCTTCCTTAAGACAGCTGGTCTTGTATCTGGGGAGGGCATGAGAGGCTATTCTCAACTCTAAATCCAGTGACTGAAGGAGGTTGCTATCATCTCAAGAAAGCAGCACAGTAATGCGTGCAAGTGAGTAAATTGAGAATTCCCTACAGGATTTTTGCAGTAGGGCCTTCATCTTCCTTGATTTTCCAGGTAAAATACACTAATCAGGTCCATCCACTATCCTCAAAAAACATCTATATGATACAAACTGTCTGCCAGGCAAACCAGGAGGCTGTTTGTGACACCCTACAGCTCAGCAAATTTTGCAGTTTATTTTTAACTTACCACATCATTCCTCATGTTGCAGACTCCTGCTTCCCTTCCTCCAGTACTCAACAATGGTGCTACCACTACTCAATGGGAAATCTCCCTCTACCACTGCATGTACCAGCAGGGTGGTGGGAATACCTAAGTGGGCCTCATCACTGGAGAAAGGCAGTTTAAATATTCTTGCTGATGTCTCAGTTCAAGTCCTTACTGTTGTGGAGGTAACATGCTACTATTTTCCTGATGTGACTAGATTGCAGGAATTTTTTTATCCTGCAGAAACTAGTGCACAGTGCACCTTCCTAAAACACATTATTTTATTTAATGTTTGGAATGAGGTATTAGTGAAAAGGAGGCTTAAGACAATAAGGACAGACATGTTTATTTAGTCTCAAGTATAGATAGCCTATGAGCATAGTTGCTTTTTGTCTGAAAATACATTTAGGAAAACAATGAGAAAATAGAACTGGAGAAACATTTCCCTGCCCTTTATTATACTGTATTTTATGTAGGTATGTATATATGTTAAGTAAAATATATAAAAGGCTGGATCTCACAGAAGTGAAAGTGATTACTTAACTGCAAACTGGAGCTTGATTAGGTTAAAATTAAAGGTATCCTTAATTGCTAACATACATACATATATACATACATAAATGATTGCCTGCTAAAATGTCTGACATGATTAAATGAAGATTTTGTTGTAAGGTGGCTCAATAAAATATGCCACATTCAGTGAAATGCATTATTAACAAATAACAGATGAAGAGATAAAAGTCTTAAAACAATAAACCAATTGATCCTTCCAAAGACTACATAATAAACTTTAAAACAAGTATATGTTAAGAGCAGTATTAACTGAAACCTTCTGTATGAAATAATGGTTCTTATCATTTTATGTCACTTGCTGTACATTGTAGGTTGTGGACATTTTTTTTACTATAGGTAAGCAAATATATTTGTCTTCAAGCAATGAGATTAAGGAGAATTATCTAAAACAAAATTATTCACCTCAGGTGAATATTTTAATTGACAGGTGAAAACAGTATATTTATTTTCTTCATTACATGAGATTTTATTACAACAGATTATTGTTTTTCCATCTATAAATACTTGTAGATGTTAGGGAAAGGGGAGAGGGTAATTTTAAAAATTAATCTTTCATTGTATTTTTTGTGTATGTATGCATACAATGATCTATGTATGTGCCTTGCAGCAGGGTCATAATGAAACTTTTCACACCAAATCTTGAAACTGTACTCATCAGTAAGATCAAAGAGAGTGATGCCTGAAACCCACAGAAACTGCCATTAGTAGACCTCAGAAGGAAAATTTTCTATGGAAACATTTGTAGAAAACATTTTTCTATTTTCAAGCTTTGTCTGAAAGTTAGAATTTATTTGAAAAGAAGGCCACGATTTTACCTGTTTAGCTGAAAGGGCATTTCCTTGTGGAAAAAAAAAACAACGATCCTTTGTAGTTTGAGGCCTTTTCCCCACTTTTAGAGCAGTTTTTCTCTTGTTTTTTTTCTTTGTACAAGAGAAGCAGAACTCAGGAGCTGGAGAGTGTGAGTTGTAAAGCAACTGGGATATAGTAGAGTGGAACAGGTGACTGGCTACAGACAAAGAGCTAACGTTTCCAAACTCCATGACCTGCTTACCTTGAAAATCCTACATACGTGTTGCTGGCTGCTTTCATGCTGCATCCTTTATGGGATGGTGTGAGAGACTGACATGTCAATGGTTAATGACTCAAACAATTAGCTATTTGCAGAAGTGGTGAGTGTTTTGCTGAGGCCATGTTTGCATCCTGGCTGAAGGGGAGGAAGAGAGTTTTTTGTCTGTGGTGGTGAAACATCTGATCTGCATAAGACAGAATGGGTGAACACTCACACAACTGAAGGCTACAAGCTGGATTTTGAGTCAGATAATAGAGAAGACGAGTAAGAAGCAGACTGTGGGGAGGTATGACAATGTTTTTTATCATGCCCATGTCCTTCCTTACACAATGGGCTCAGTGGTAAAAGCTGTCCATCGCCTCCAACCCACCCCACCATGGGAAATATCACACTCACATGTAGGGCTGAGGATATTCACCCCTTCTCATGCTTTAACTATGTTGCTGTGAGAGGCAGCTGTCATGTCTTAGAAGGTGTTGTAAATCATCAAAGACCCCCAAAGTACCCCCATACTCCTTTCTAGGGCCTTCCACCAAAGGGCTTCACATAATCCACAGTGTTGCAGCAGACAGTGAAAATCTCCTCCCAAGGGGAAGTACCTGGGCATTCCCATGTAAGCTTAAATATATATTAACCCACTGAACTCTGTGTTATGTGAACTTCCTCAACCCCAGATGGATCAAGATTGTGACCATCACTTAGATCAAAGGACATCGAAATTGAAACAATCGAGTCTCATCTCTGGATCCATTGGTGGTGATATCTTTCTACTCTTATCCTTCCTTTTGCTTTCCTCCTTTTCCTTATACATTTTCTTAAGCAATATATTCATACTTTTATTTTGCTGTATTACTATAGATAACAACCACAATGGCTACATCCCTGTTTTCCACTGTAACTGAAGTTTTCTAAAATAAATCCTCCATCCATGTATACAGATATGTATCTCTGTATGTATGTATGTATGTATGCATCTATAAACACAGGTGTCATTTCACTCTAATCCATGCCATGGGATCTATTACCAAGAACCTCAGTTACCCTCATCTTCTGTGTCAGGTCATACCAGATGTCTGGGCCAGCCCTGCCAGGTGGGCTGTAGGTCCTGCAACAGTATTTCCAAACTTTCTTTGTCCCTGGTAGACCACTGATTGCTACAATGAAGGTTTGCTTTCGGATGTGGACACTCATTCCCTGGAAAGGAGACTTGAATTGGAAGATCAATTGAAGTTAATTTATGCAGGAACTCTCACAGAAATAATGAGTACTTCACAGTTGTCCTGCAAAGGATTCATCTGCAGGAGATAAAAGACTCAATGCACTACTAATATTGGTGTTTCAGAAATGCCATGTGTTGTTATATATGTTGTTTAAATTTAAAATTCTGTTTTGCCATCACTGTAAATATAAACTCATAGATATTTATTCACATGCATATATACCTGTCAATCAGTCTTTATTATACATGTGCCTGCAACAACATCTTCTAAATAAGTTTACACATTTCAAGTTTGACAATTTCTATTCCTGGAATTCAAAGTAAATATAATTTTTTCCCCTTTTTTCCTCTTTCTTCAAGTTTAACATATGTATTAGAAAGTGATAAATATCTAAAGAAATAAAACTCCCATGAGACATGTCTATATTGTGCACGAAGATATCGAGAAACAATATGATTTGAACAAAATTTCCACTAATTTTTCTTCTCTATGTAGATTTGTAAATAAAAGACCAGACGACTCTGCTCTATCAGTGCTTCTTTTGACCCACTTAGAATTTATCTTATTAAAAACTTCCCTAACTTTTTAGTATTTTAGTTACTTCTCATTTGAATTTCAAATGCCATTTGATCCTCCAGTTACTTTTGAGTGACTACTTTTTCACTTTATCCAGACAACCTTTGTTTTCATGTGTGCCAGATGTTTGCTTTTCTAGCATGTCCCTTTGCATCTTTCTTCCCCAGTGCTTGCTCCCCAGCCTATTTCACATATCTCCCTCCCTGTGTGCTCAGCCTGTGCTTTGATATCTTGGTCGGTGTTTCTGTGAACTTAAACAAACCCAGTTTCAGTGTTAGAGTTTCACTTGTGGTGTGACCATGGTCCAGAACTTGCCTTTGGATGTATGTGCCTTCAGGTCCTTTGTCAACAGGAACTTCATATGCATCTTGAAACCGTGGTTTTACTCTGACAGTTCATTTGGGGCAAAGTCTAGATCTGCATACATTTTGCCACTATCCATGTGCAACAATCTGTAATACTCGTGTCATTTGTACATCAGCATATGCCCACACATTTTATTTGCCATCTAATGGTGTTGAGTATGACAGTAAAAGCACTTTTCATGCCCGTATACTTTCTTCAGGTGGAGCACACAGAGGCACAATTGGATATTTTGCTGCATAAGGATTTACTTGCTTGGGCTGGCTCTATTTGCATTAAAGGTAGGAGTCATAGAATACAAAGAGTTGGATTTAAGCTCTGCAGATTTATGTTGTACCTCTCTTTCATAATAACTCAAACATAATAATATTGGGCAAATAAGATTTCAAGACTTGAAATGTTGTTTCAACCACAAGGAAACCCAACCCAATCCAACCAACCAAACAGAAACCTCCATGTAAACTAAGAAAGAGAAGCAAGGTATTTCTTTGTCTAAAAATCAGTTTTTCCATATAGATGAAACAAATAATATGGAAGTTCCTTTCTCATAAATCTGAGCTTACTTTTCTGGGACACTGTGTAAACTTCCCTAGGCCAAATGCATAACTATTTCTTATACCTTTCCCTGGCCTGCTTTGCTTTCACAATCAGCTGTTCTCCAATCTTATTGTTTTCACTATCAGTCTACATTGATCTCTTGGATCCACATGACTTAACTGCCCTGAGGTTTCGCCCTGTCATGAACGCAACAACTTGGTCAGGATCTTGCCAGTTTTCGTCAACAACTACATAAAGCAGCTTTCTCACTCCTGCTCAAATGTAAAGTTCACTCTGATATTGGCTTTACACATCTCAACCACTTTCCAGCTATATAAAGTACTTTTTGCTCCCCTTTGTGAGATACTTTCAATGGATTTAAGATCCCGCAGAATTAATGGAGAAATCAGTAATAACCTCTCACGGAGTCAAAGTTCTTAACGGACTGATGCTGTTCACATTATTGTCAAGAAAAGAAGAATAGAAAAAAAAATGCTCACATTCAGACATGAAACAAAAAGCCTTTTAGAATTGAATTACCATATTAATCACATTTGAAAGTTAAAAATTGCTCTTTGGAGCCCTTGTAGCTGATGGTACAAAAGATAATGATGTTGTGGAAGCCAATACTAGGAAAATTTCACTATTTGGAAGTTTGAGTAATGTAAACCAAACAGAGCAGAGATCCTGGCCCTGCACAAGGTACATAATGTAATGTTCAAGGGTATCTCTACAGTTCTATTTTGTGTTTTGGAGAGGTGCCAGAGTGATATTTTTAAATTATCTAAGTTTTTGTCTCCTCATTTCCTTTCTTTATAATATACAGTATATGCCTGTGTTTTTTGATCTTTAAGCAACAAAACCAATATGAAAAATACCACAGGGGCACAGCTGGGTACCAAATAACTATGTTTACTAAAAATATGCAAACGTTCTAGGCCTGGTTATAACATATTACTGCTCTGGCTGGTTTCTGGTGACTCTGGGTCTATGAGTACAGTGAACAGCTCTAGGAGGTTTGTAAGCTATTTAAAGGGAAGCTACTCTCTATATATACACTGTACTGAAAAAAATAACATCTGGGACTGTTACAGTTCAATGGGATTTTTCTCTTGCACATGAACCACGTCTTTCTTATATTACTTACATATTAGATACACACACACAAACGTATACATACACATCATATGCATACCTTTTTGAGGGGCACCTGAGGAACAATTTATAGGCATGACTCCTTGAACCTTGTCTTATGAAATTCATGATCTTCCCAGAAATACAGCTTTTCTTATCACCTTTGTTCACTATGAGTAAGATACAACTGTCAGTGAGACTACATTAATAAGATAACAATGTGAGGCACTTGAAAGTGAGAAAATAGTGTAAAAAAGGTGCCCACGCTTTATTATTCAGTCTTAAATTATATGATCATATCCTAGTCTTTTCAAAAATGATGATCTCATTTAGAGATCAAGGTGGTTGGTAGTTAATGATGAGTTACCTGATATTTTGTTTTCTTTCTTCAATATGTCAGCCTTTGCTTTGTTTAAAGCTTTGCTGTTAAAACATTGTGATTTATTTTTTCATATTCTTATGTGTGAGTCTCATCAGTGCTTCACGTAAAAGAGGAATAAAAAGCTGTAACTAATAATCTCACACATAAACAGGGGACAAAGACATGCCCAGGCAGATATGCTGTTTTCTGTTGGTTTGGTTCCCTCAGTTTTACACAGAAGTTCAAACAGTTTTGGAGAATTTCTTTGCAGCTGTGAGCTATAAAATAGGCTTATGATTTTGCCTAAATTTGGGTACACTTTCCCAGAAACAGCCAAAGCCACACATGTGATTCAAATACTAACTTTTGTCATTTCAATTACATTCCTTAGAAGTCGACAAATTGGAACTTTTCAGAGAAAACATTGTGATGATTACTTTGATGGAGAATGAAACAAAGTAAGGTAATTTTTTCATTAGACCTCTGTCATATATAGCTAATGAAACATTCTGAAATAGTACAAAATTAAGAGATAAGATTTGCAAGAGTTTTATTCAGATGATTAATTTGGTGGGTTGTTGTTTGTTTGGTTGTTGTTGTTGTTTGGTTTTATTTTAAGATTCTAAAGACTGAAACTGACAGCTTGACCATGGAAAATGTCAGTAAACTGAAATAGAGGGTCATTATAAAGTAGGTGTATAGTCTAATATGCAAAAATAAA
>JAWWLZ010000094.1:1038162-1053177 GCA_035041345.1 Poliocrania exsul | reverse complement strand
TCATCTCGTCTGATGCCACTGCTGGCATTGCTAATTAATTACCAGGGTGGGTGTGAGAGTTAATAACAAACCAAAGTGCTGCTTGTTGCTTAGACATTCAAAACTCTCCACCATATGCAATATTTAGCAGAGAGTTCTCATACCTGAAAGATGGACCAAAAGAATGGAGTAATTATTTGTTTCAAATATTCAAATCAGTTCGTCTTTATTCATCTTCATAAATAAATAAAACATAGGAAAGTGAAAAAATGATTAAGCTTCATTTAAGAAAATGAGATTAATACTAAATTTATTGTTACATAGATTTACTAGGTTTTGACCATGCATTTTTTCTTAATTGAAAATGGTCCTTTTTGCCTTTGAATGATGTATTGCTTAATAGATGTGGATCTAAGATAAGAATGAGGATCTTCTCCATACCACTTCACCTCTTTGCCCTTGCCTCCTGCTCACAGTGCATAGGTCCCTGCAAGCAGAACAAGAGAAGGAAGAGCAAACCCATCCTTGGTAAGCCTACTCCCAAACGATTGTCAATGATGTGGCATCAAGAGATGGTTCCTGTTTGGACCTTTATGGTGAAGCAGTATCCTTGGGCACTTGGCCAAAAATTACTACTGATTTTTGTGTGATCTGGGTTGCAACTCATGCTGCAGCTCCTACTGGTAACCCCAGTAACAGCACCCATGCATACCCTGCTGAGAAAACTCTTAAATGTAAAGAAAAAGGAGCAAAACCCAGTTCATGTACTCTGTTTATATAGCCCTAGAGATTTAGATAAAGAAAAACAAACATAACCTTTTCAGCTGTTCCTCACAAGGGAAAAAGAAAATGAAACATTTGATTATAATTGTTTTAATGAGCTTTGATTCAAAATGAAGTCATAATGGTCTGGTTAAAAAATATTCTGTTAATGAGCTTATATTTCTATCAAAGTATGCAAGATGCAAAATTCTCTGAGGGTAAAATTAAATAGCAAGCAATATTTGTTTGCTCATTTATAAAATCCTGCTTATTCCTTGATAAAAAAATAGTATTTGTAATAGTAGAAGCAGTAGCAGTTATAGTGATGCTAGTGAGACTGGTAGGAGTACAGTAATTATAATCTAACCAGATGGTCTATCTTAGGTTTCACCTTGAAGTTAGAAAAATGATATCAAGAATACCTACTCCTACAGGTCTAAAACCTGATCTTAGCCATGTAAAACTCAGACATGACTGTAGGTCAATATTGTAATTGGCTTCCCTCTGTTTCTTTTTTATTTTAAAGTGCTATTTCTTAGAAAGGCACATAGGATACCTAGGGTATCACCAACTGAAAAAAAAAAAGAGAAAAAGTAAAAGGAAAGGAAGGAAAGGAGACACGGAATGTGCTAACTAGGCGAAGCAGTGTATACTGCCAGTGAACAGCACTAGCTCTGATTACTGCACTGCGAGAAGAAAGTGGTTCTGTGTAGTTTACATTTTATGGCATTACACAGGCTGCAATGTCATTTTCTATGTCACATATTCCAGCCAGTAACCAAGCTGCCTCCAGCCAGGGAGACAATCTGGAATGTGCCCACTTAAAGAATATCCACTATTGGAAAAGATCCTATATATAATGGTGTTTTCTCTTTCATGTGCTGCAGGGGGTAATAGAATAATATGTGAGAATACAGGAATATATTTTATTCTGACTCAGAATATTTTTTATTCTTATTCAAATCTAATTCCTTTCAAATCTGATCTTCTTTTAGATTTCCATGTGAAGATATTTCTGAGCATAGCCTTGTGCAGCACATTTCCTCTTCAGAGCAAGCACTTATTCTTATGTCAGTTGATTTACCTAATCAGGATCTGGTTAAACAATGCAACTTGCCTCATGTAAAAAGACAGCTACAATCTGTTGTGTTTGTAGTTCTCATTTCAAAAGGAAAACAAAAAAAAAAACCAAACCCACAACATTAGCAAGATGGATTTCAAGACCAACTCTTAATTACATTAAAAAATAAAATTTAATTAGTGGTAGGCAAGAAGAAAACAAAATTATATTCATGGCTCTGTGAACACAGAAATCCTACAGAGGTAGTGGCTATAAATACACAAGGATGGTTGCATTACATAGATAGAAGAAACATAGAATACCTCATGTAATGGGGAAAATGGCAAAGCATTAAATTTACTTAGTTTGATTAGATCCTGAAACCCTGTGAGTACGAAGAGGTTATCATGTTACAAATAAGGGTCTCTTTTGTATTTCTTTCCAAAGACATATTTTTTAAAGATTTATATACATACATTTACAATGAGAGTTACCTACAGCAAAAAAAGTGATGCTGGACCTTGGGGCCGAGATATTACTATCTTTGTCCCAGGCTTCTTAAATCAAGAGAAAACACATTTGCAGGAGAGCTTACTGACAACCTGCTGAGCTTGACTCTTGCTTAATTATCTTCTTTTGCAGTGTCTGTTCTTGTTTGTTCCTTCACACAGAGGAACTTTGGGTTTTTTTCAGTTTTGTTTTACTCTGTGTGTGTGCACATCCATATCCCCTTCACCTTTTTTCTTCTTCCCCTCACCCAAGAACACATTGTCAGGGACTATTTCTGGCCCCAGCTTCAACCATCATTTAAAATAAAGAACAAACTGCTCCTGGAGTGATAATTCTACTTAGAAATGGATAGACTCTCACAAGCTTAAATCCTGAAACGTACACGAAATGGTCTGCTTTAAACCACATGTTGCCATGGTTACATCCTTCCGTGGCTCAGATGGGGATGGGGACCAATTATCAAGTTTTGTTTGCTTCATTTTAAGTAGTTTGTTACCTGGATACCTAATAAATAAGAAAACTGAAAAAGAACTTGTTTTCTTCTCCCTTAACTGAAGGAAAAAGAAAACAGTCATACCTAAATGCTAAAAAATCTAACAAAATTCAGATTCTTAGTTACAGGGTGAAAGTACTTCTGAAATGTTTGCTTTATTAGAGAGGGTCAGTGAAAGGCCTGAAAATAGATTCTGCATGAGCCTTATAATGTGAATGCTGGAAAAAAGCAATTGATTACATAATATCACTGTGAATCAGGGGTGGGGTTAAATGACACTGGTTTTTTGTTATTATTCAGATATTAAGAGTGTTTTTCTGCAGGGGTCACTTGGATATGTAATTAACGAAAGAAAAGATCCTTTCTGCTGGGTTGGGGCACAGTGATGCTTACCTGGTATCATTCAAACTCTTGCTTTTTAAAAACTTCCTGAGCATGTCATCTCTGGTACCCTATATTTGTGGTTAATCAAAAGCTTTGATAACAAGCTGAAGATGGAAGAGTGAAGTTGTGTGGAGGAAGTGAGGGAGAAGAGGACTAAGTTAAAATACCATCCTGTCAGTTTTGCTAATAGTTTATGTGGGCAAAGACAGAACAGTATTTTAATTTTTATCTGGACTCCTTTCTACTCATTTATTCCATCTCCTGCTTGTTACTGAAGTTTCAGATTAAACTTAAAGATATGAATGTATTGCCATAATAAATTTATAAGAGGATATTTAAAGAGCAAAGATTTGAATGACACAATTAACTCAGTGTAGCAGAGCTGAGGAACGGATTTGCAGAGAGATGCCACAGCAGTCAGAAATGACTCTAAAATATCCTTATTTAAATAAATAATAATAATAAAAAAGAACACTGGAATGCAATGGGCACAGAAGGTGTTTCATATAAATTTAGGCTTAACTTGAAATTATCGATGCTATTTAAAATAATTTTTAAAAAGTTAAGAACAACTAGTTTAAAGAAAATTATTGAAATCTAGGCTAGCTATTTGGAACATGGAAAAACTAAGATTTTAAAAAAGGGACATTTACTTCTAACATATACCTACAATCTGAGTTGGTTTTGCTTCATCTCTATTGCACCAGTTATTCTTCCAAATGGCGTGAAAAATGATGTCTAGACTGCATGGCCTTCAGATTTGCTATTGTTTTTGCTAGTGAATAGGACACATCTGTCTTAACAAAACAGGGAGCTGACACTTTAAGTCAAAATTCTTTGGTTCTTGCTTTCTCAAATGAAAGACAGTTCATTTTATGAATAAACAGTTTACAATTTCTTTAAATTACAAAGCAGAATCAAAGAATATTACTTTTCTTTGCAAAGTAAATGAAATTGATAACCACCAAGAAGGCTACTAGCACAAAGCAAACCTCTGCATACACTGGGAGAGCAAGTGAATGAAAAAGTGATAAAAAACATCTGTGAGCAGTAGGATTTTTCATTTGTTACTTTCACTTTGTAATCCTGATTGGCAATTTATTGTAAAACTAAAAATGTAAGAAATTATTACGAGTCCAAGCCCTGTAACCTTCCTTTAAGATGGGTAGAAACTGTCAGAGACAGAACACCTGTTGTAATGTTAATACAAATAATTGCAGATTCTGACAGTTCATATTTGAAAGCAGGCTATGGCACAAGAGCCCTGCTAAGGCATTTGGGGAATGTGAGAAGAAAGGGAAGCTGTGAAGCAGTAGTGAAAGGGTATTTAACATGGGATGTCCCAGGCACCTGGAGCTGGATAAACTAAAGCAGGTCCAGAAGGGAAGATGTAGGTACTCAGGGAAGAAGAGCATTACCAAGCTTAAAGTTACATCAGGTGTGTGATTCCTAGGTGGTGCAGCTCTCTGAGACATAACATTTCCAAAATTATTAGAGTCCCATTTTAAATAGAAGCATCTTTGTAGACCAAAGAGATTTCTCCTCACTGCTGCATGTGCCAGCAGCACCAATCCTCAAGCCCAGCACAGAAAGAAATGCTAATTTCTTCCTTTGAATGGAAACACTTAGAGAGGGATTCAGAAACAGTGACTGGAGTACTCAGAAAGCAATGGGGAGAGGAAAGGAAGAGCTCTCCAGAAAGAGTGAAGTGAGAGCAGACACACAGGAAGGTTGAAAGAGCTCTGGAGCAGTGCATGGTGTCTGGATGCGTCAGGGCATGGTGGGTGATGACCATCTCTGTCTATCTGAGCTGATGTTATGAGCCTCTCCGCTTTGTAACAGCTCTGGAAAGACAGGGAAGCTATGTCCTTGCGGTCTGGGGAAGGCATAAGAGAACAAAAGGGGAATAGAATGGTGAAAGGGATTGCATTTCAGTGGAAGGTTTAAATCTTTCATGGGAAGACAAAATGCAATATACATCTATGTACATACATACCTACACAAGTAACTTGAGCTGGTGACTGAGAAGGTGAACCGTAAGCCCAATTAACTACTAAATTAGTACTTCCTGCTACTTCAGTGTGTACTTTTTCTCCAGTAAAAGATTTCATTCATTTTCTCGGCTTTGCCCTTAGCTAGGCATTCTTATGTCAAAGTGGTTTACATACCACATCACTATTAGTAAATATATTAAGATTTATACAGTAAATATTATATCTTCTTGCTAGAGATAAATATCTATACTTTATTTGTGCTCATGAAATCAGCTGCAAAACTCTTTTTTGGGGGCCAGAATTTTGCTTAGCAAGCTCAGATTCCATCTTAATATTTGACTTATAATGGAGACAATGAAATCACAGAGCAAGTGCATGGAAAGAACTAAAAATATGATAAAGAGGTAAGTCAGAGCTATGGCTAGACACTTCATATCTGAATGATCCCCTTCTGCCAGCCTAGCTTTTGCAAAGTGGAAACACACAGCTCACTCTTCCACTTAATAACAAACAAACAAACAAACAAACAAACACATAAAACCATACTGCCTGGTCAAGTATTTGACTTTAAAAGGAGAAACACTTGTGGATCTAAGTTGTTTTCAAAAGAAGGAAGAGTGAGTGCTTGCAGATCCTCAAGCCTCAGGGGTTCATCCATTCTCCTGCCTAACTCTGCTGGGTGGCAATAAATAGCCACGGTGAGGTGAAAGGGAATGGGGAAGTCTCTGAAATCCTACCCCTAGATTCGTGGCTTGGGGCTGGACCAGAGAAGAATGGGAAGGAACCAATCTGGAAAAAAATGCTTCAACCATGGAGCCTGCAGCCAGTATCTGGTGGCTGTCTCCAGGCTTTTTAAGGTTGTAAGAGCAATTGCAGTGCATTCCTGGGGATTGCTGCGCTGGGCTGTGGGCAGGAACCTCATGCCTAAATATTTTGTGTGGCTTGGCTGTTTCTCAGCTTATAGAATTTAGTCAGATCTTTGGCTTGCTCCGGATTAGCTTTACCTTTGAATCTGGCTTGGACAACGCCAGTGGAGAAAACCAGATGTAACTTGCAATGTCATAAGAAGTCCAAGAACTCTGCAAATATGTAATTTTCTAGAAAAAATAAACAAAACCTGTTTTCCATAAAACTAATTTTAGAAAATACTATTTACCTTACAAAAACTAAATATTATTTTTCAGGGATGTAATTAGCATGTGATGGGCCAAATTGACCCCTGGGGTAATATAATTTGAACTTATGTTTGCATCATGGCTTAATTTAACCTAGCTGGATGCCTACAGTAATCATACTGCTCTTAAGGAAAAGGATGTGGCAATCATATACACATATAAGACTTTTTAATTTCTACCATTATCTCCTGTATATTATGCTTGCACTTATTTCAAGCTCTTAGTTGACTGATGATACTAAAAAGAATGCAGTTAGATTTCATGCCTACTAATCATATTCTGTTTAAAGCTCTAAAAATTAAAATAGAAGCCTAGATTTACCCATTTTGGATATATGGGTTGACTGATTGCTCAGAAACGTCACTGGATCTGGCTTCTCACTGATTAAAACACATACTACACACTGTATAGGTATTTTGAAATGAATTGAGCCATATGTATGCTCTCACCTGTTCACCTGGGACTAAGAAACATATCAGCATTTCACACAGGTCTGATCTGGGACAGATGTTTCAAGGCTTATAGTGCATTCCTTACCTATTTTAGAAAACAGTTAATCCCTGCGGTTAATCTGTAGTGATTTTGTTTGCTACACCACTCTTTGGCAAGTCCAGTTCTTTCTTCTGGTGTAACATTTTCCTGATAAACAAGGTATAACTGGATGAATATAGCATTCCAAAGCCAACAATTAAAGGCTCACAATGAGGAGCAAGTCAGTAGAAAACTGAGCAAGAAGGTAAATAGTTATGCCCTCTGCTTACATACAAACTCCTCCTTCTGTAACCCAGCACTCCTCAATTACCAAAATGAGGGTTGTTTTAATCCATTTGCTATCCATATAGAGCAAAGCAGTTGCTTGACTGCAAAATTAACTGTGAAAAAGCTTCTGTAATACAAGTACATATCGTTCTCTGTATTACCATAATTACTGGCCCACAATACCACTACTTTTGACACTGAATTTATGTACCTTCTTGCATGACCTAGAAATGGGGCAGAATCACTTACAAAAAGCTCTTTTAGCATATGTTTGTGACTTCGTGGTGGGCATTCATGTATTGGTGCCCAGCATGAAGGAGATGCTTTTATATGTTGCTGGAACGTGACTGTAAATTAGACAAGGTTTTTGAACATCTGTAAGTAGGGCGAGGCAGATAGATTTGTATTTAGGAGCCAGACTTACAGATTTTCCAAATTACTGGTCAGGTTGCCTGACATCTACTTCCCCATAGTATCTTTTCATTCTGTTTTCACTATGTAAAAGCATGCAGTGTATCACATTAGAGATCTGTCCCTGAGCTGTATATGCTAATCAATGGGGTGTTATTATTGCAAGCATTTATTTTTAGGGGGACCTCTCTATGTTCTGCTGTAGTAGAGGTCCCTAGGTACCATGATGGGAAAAATGGAATCATCTCCAAACAGACGTGGATTGGGGGTGATATCAACCAGGGTGAGAGGCTCAAAGATTAAAACAACATCAAAAACAATATAGAAACTGAACTTCTAGTATTGGTAGATGCCTCTGCTGGAAGCACATAAACAGAGCAAATGTGCTCAAGAAGTGGGTCTGGTGGCTCTCAGGCTTTCTTAACATCTGGGATATCTATGACATTTTAATGATGTGATACTCATTTCAGTTTGCTATCCTGGTATTGCATCAAGTACCTAAAGATATCTTCATGGTTTGTTGTAACCATCATATCAATGACCATGGCATGCATGACTGTTGGCATTTTTTTAAGGAAAGGAGGGAAAGAGGTCAAGTCCCTGCCTTTCATGAAATACAAATGTTGCAGTCAACAAATATTGACTTTTCTAGTGCTCCTTTATACTTTCTGATGTCCATCAACCCAGCACTAAAAATGTATTTCACTGGAGAGTTCAACTTTTTTAAAATACACAAGACATTACAGAGGCATTGGTGAGTAGACTCTGGTTACTGAAAGAGGACAAGCAGTAAGCCTTCCTTCAGTATAGTTTCTGAGATACGGATAATTCATGTATCTTTTCTTACAGTTCTGTTTCTTACTGCTGTCCTGGTATGTCTCCCTCATTGTTGCTCTGCATGATGTGGAGGTGAGCAAGCTGGAGGGGCATGAGAAGTGTGAGGGCTACTCCTGATTCAGAGTGAATTACCCTCAGCACATCCCTCTTTGCTATTGCTGTGAACGGTAACAATTTTAGATATAGACTTTCAGATCCATTACTGGGGCTTGGAGGTAGAAAATATGTTTACCTTTCCATATCAGTCTATGCCACAAGCCAGATCCCTCTGCTTGCCCTGGACTCAAGTCAAGGAGCAGTACAGTGTTTCAAGGAGGTAATTGCTTCTGCAATTGCAGAAGGAGGTAGTTGTTTACATCTACTTGTACAACCACATTCAATTCTAAAGATGGAATGAACATTTAAAACTCTTTATTACCATTATAAAATGCGTATCAGCCAGACTGATATAACAACAGGCATTATGGCATTAACTAATGTAGCTAATGCTACATTTTCCTCTCTTCAACAGCAAGGCAAACATGAATATTGGGTGTCATGAAGGTGCATATTGCATAATCCACAGAGTTAGGGTTTATGGTGGCGGTGTGATCTCCTTTCAGCACAGGATAAGAGCAAACTGACGTATATAGATTACACTATGGGGCAGCAATTTCAGAATTTGCTGAGGATATACCCATCCTTTAGAAGATTACTTTTTTTTTTTTTTTTAAAAATCTAGATGAAGGTCTAACTAAGTGATTTAGTTACTTCTGAGAACCCTACTCTGTTCTTGTGCATTTTAAACTGTTCTGGAGGAAAGTCACTGTTATCCAATGTTGTGTAGCTTCATCTGAACTTCTCAAATGTAACAGCACTTGCTCATTGTCACAGCACGAACATCAGCCATAGTGAGTATTGCTTCTTCAGGCAACAAAAATGCCTGAATGTCAGAAGTACCTTTAAATAATAAACCCTGTGCCTTTAAGGGAGTGCATTTGGCATTAAACAGGCTTTCCAGCTAATGAATTTCTTGTGTTACAAGAATAATGGCCTTTTTAATATTAGCAAGAGTAATTAAACAGACATTTGTTATTAATGATGTTGTTAATGGCAGTAGATATTGAATTTTCACTGTAGATATCATAGAGTCGTATAGTGATTTTTGAAGGCTTTTATTAACTTGATTGGGTGGTGAGGCTAAAACCATTTTTTTTTGCTGTTTCTTAAGGTGTTTATTTTCTCCTTGTTGTGAAGTAACTTCTTTCCCTTCATTTAGTTGTTAATAGAGATCCTCATCTTCCTTCATTGTGCAATCTGACAGCCAAAAAATGGGTCTTATCTGCTGCCACTCTTAGATTGCCTGGAAGAATTTTTGCAGAAAGGATGAGACTATAGTGACTGCTTCTGCAGTCTTTTTGCAATGCTTGCTGGTGGTTTCTGTCTGTGTAAATATGAGTTTGTTACATGTTCAGCTTAACACCCTAGCTATCTAGCTCGGAGTAAAGAAATTCATGCTTTTCATCTCTTTTTGACTCTTGAACTCAGAGTCAGCCAAGCCAGCAGACAGACTACCCTCTCTCTCTCTTCCCTCCCCGCCCCGCTCCCCCACCTTCCCCACTGCATTATGCTTTCTTCCTTACCATTTTAGAGTCAAGCTAGTTATGGAGACAAAGAGTAAGCTCAGGTGTGAAGCTCAGATCTGAAGTTCAGATCTCATATGTGAGAACATTACTGAAGTTTCTGCTTTTGAGCATTGCTCTGAATTGGGGACAATGACAGTTTGTGCTCTCCTCCGAGTGGGTGCAAACACACTCATGACACAATCATTCTCCATTAGATAGTTGCTCAACCTCACTCAGTAGCGTGGAACAGCTCATAGCTGTGGAGAAGATGATTTCATTCTACTTCCTTTCTTATACATACATTTTTTGTATTATGGCTTCTGATAACCGTGCTTCAGACTTCCTGTTCCATGCTTGACACAGCTTTCTCTTGCTTTATAGCAAGTAGTTAACTGAAATCACAGCATCTCAGGTTTTTTCTTATGATCCTTTACCAGGTCTAGAAGCAAGGCTAAATAAAATGTGAGTTTAGTACAACGCAGGATTCTCAGCCATCTCCTGGTGGAAGGACAGAATAACCAGGATAATTTTCCCATGCAAGGAAGGACTTTCCTGACCAGGCTTAGAAACAGCTTTTACAATGACATGGAACCCTGGCTGACTCCTTGTGTTTTTCAAATATTTAGTTCTTCTGAGGAAAATGCTTGACAAAAAGTCTTGAAAACTCCCCTGAACTCTAGAGACCAAGATTTGTCTGCTTTTGGATTGTGTCTGTCAGTGGATGCCTTCCAAGCTCTCATGTTTCTGTGAATTTCAGTTTACACCTTTTAAAAGTGCTCCTGGCTTGGCTTGCTGTCCTCCAAGTCCTGGTTTCAGCTTGGAGCCCATTTCAAATCACAAGCTTAACCTGACTATGCTGCCTATTGCAAGTATTACTTTACACTAAAAAGAAAGGGGAAAAAACCCTAACAAAACAAAAAAGCCCTGGCATCAGTTGCTAATTTCCCTTTCTCTGTCAAGATTACATTAGTAGCTCTGAGTAATTTGGCCTTGTTTTCTCAAGGGAGTGGGACTGAAATAATCCAATGTTTATTTTTATACAAATTCTCACAGTGCTACAATGTTTTGGAGACTTCCTGGGATGTTTCTAACTTTTTCACAGGCTAAAAGGCCACTCTCAGAGGTAGGTCCTCCATGTAAACCTAAAAATGGCACTTTCCCACAATACAGCTTATCGGGAAGTTTAAAGTTCAATAGTCTCTCTCTCTCTCTCTCTCCCTGTCTCACATACATGAAAGTAAAAAAATTAAAAATGAAGGGGCTGTTGCAGGTCTGCTGAGAGTTGCCTTTCAGTCATGTCATTTTGGTGTCTGACTGACCACAATAATGTGATGGGACCAGCAATGATATGAAGGCAGAAGCAAGGCAAATGTGTAAAGAAAGAAAAGCAGCTTTTATTGAATAAATTTTGTCTTATCCATGTAGTAGTTGGCAAGGGAAAACAAGATGTTCTCAGCATTGCTTATGCTTTGGATTTATGGACATACTCCTGTATTGGCATAGGTGCAAGAATAATTTCCATACCAAAGCATTAAAACTCTAGGGATTAGGTTCTCCTATATCTAAAATGCATGCTGTATAACTTCTGTACATTGAGGATTTGATTTCCAAAACTGCTTAGTTTGGTTTTAATCTTGATTACTTTCTTTTAATTTCATTGTGACTGTTAGTAAAACTGCTGAAGACAAGTAAGTTAGTGCTGGGCATGTTTAAACAAAGACCTGGCCCTTCGTTGCTCATGTTAAAGAATGAGTTTGCTCATGTGAATTAAGATTAGTTGCATAAGTGCTGGTTTCAGGATCACAGAAAGAGAAGCTAGTTTCCTTCCTAGTGCTTTGTGCAAGGTCTCATTGCACTGCAGATGCATTGGAAAGAGGTGGCTCCTTGCTTTCTCAAAGTTTCTGTCCTATTACTGCTTGATTACTCATTTCCGCCCCAAGGACCCTTTCTGTTAGGGTTGTTGTTAAACAAAATTGCCTTACTAATACTGTGTTCTGACAGACAATTGACACCTCTGTAAACTGGCTGGTGCAATGTTTTTTGTCTTAGCAGCTAATCCTTGTCTCACATTTAAAGAAGAGCTAAGGAGAACTTTTCTTGTGCCCTAAGGAACAGGTCTGCTCTATGAGATTAAGAAAGCTGGAACAAGAATTATGTAAAATGGCAAAGCTTTGGGTATGCAATCCTTTCAGACATCTCAAGGCCTGCAGACTCCCTAAGTCTAGAAAAAAAATTATCTTATTACAAGTATTTCTTGTAAAACAGGAATGACAGAATGAAAGCAGAAATCCAATAACTTTTTTCTACAATGGACTACAATGCATCATTTGGAACAGAGGAGAGGGACCACACAGGTACTTTAGAGGCCTTGTGCACCATACATCACAGAAAGGGGATGTGACAAAAATGAAGACTCTCGAGCCTCTGGCAGTCACTGTCCACCACAAAAATGAGCAGATGCTGGTGGAAAGCTGGTGTTGCATAGCCAAAAGTGGGAAGATCTAGCCTTGGAAGAGGTGAGGCAACCCACAAGAAACTGGATTTGCCAGCTTGAGTAGTAATTCACGAGGAAATAGTCAGTAAAACCAGAACAACTTCAAGTGGAAACCTATAAAAACCCTGTGTTTGCCCCAGTTACATAACTTCTCAAAGATGAAGACAGAAAAGTGAAAATTGCAGGGTAACAGGCTACAATAGGAATATGAGGGAAAAGTCACAAAGAGCTTCAGGACATGGGCAGAACAACAAACTCAAGAGGAAGGTAGTGAGGTGATGCTAAACTGACATTTAATAAAGGTAGCAACTAGGCCTAGATGACCTTTGGAAAATAGATGGAAGCTGCCATATTAGTACACTAAATAACCAAGAAAATTAAGTAATAGCTTCAGATACTACAAATAAAACTAAATTCAGGACATAAACTCACATCTTCACAAATTCTGCTTTGCAATATTCTGAGTAGGCTGCATCAAACTGGGCAAAAAAAGAGAGAAAAGCAAAAGATTGTATTACAGTAGGTTGCATGCCTAATCTCTTCTAGGTCCAGAGGTTTTTTTAAATGTTTATTAATAGGATTTATCTGGTTGAATTGTAGCAGTCTTAAAGTTCTAAACATGTCTATCCTCAGTTAAATTTCCACAGCCAGCAAAAGATGAAGGCATCTCCACAGGTCAGATCTTCCACCTTGGCTGAAGCAAACCCCGCCAGAGCTGTTGTAATTCTTTTTGATCAGTTGAAAGGGCTTTGCAGTGGTAACTACAAGACAAAGAAATTTACTCTGCTAGGTTTCAGCCACTCAGTAGAAAAAATAATAATAAATCAAAAAATATCGAGTGAAAAACAGACTTTCAAAATGTGTTCCTGAATAAGCCCACAGTTCTGTTTAACAAAAATCAAATCAAAATGCTATTTTGTTAAACAGTTTCAAAATATTTTTTTCTAAACCTTTTCAAGTCTTGGCAAATTCCAGAGGTGATACCTTGAGTAACTTTGTTTCCAAGTCTGGCTAGTCCCCAGCCTGGGACTTAAGGGAGCTTGGTCTCTTTAACTGTTTATCAGGTGAACAGGCAGCAAGTGACGGGATAATTTTAGAAACCTGCCTTAGCAAGAGATTTTCAAAACCAGTACAACTACCAGTTTTCTTGGCTTCAACCAGAACTTCATTAAAATCATTCTGTTCCCATGGATCAGCTACATTTTGACAATTCAGCATTTTCCAGTGGGAATACGAAAAACAAAAATATTCAGATGGAACAGTTGCAGTAATTTCTAGTAACAATCTAATGTGAGATGATAAATTGGAGAACAGCTCTAGCAGTGGACACACATCACAGCACTATGCTGAGAGCCATGGTCTACCATATCAGGCGGAGTTTCCTCAACTCTTGTGTTGATGTTTATATTTTTTTTTCTTTCAAAATACTTTCATGAAATGGTAAGGAAATAATCCTTTCCTTCTTGATGGCATTTTTTCCATACCTGCTATGTAGATTTCAAAAAATGATGTAAACTTGTAGGTTAAAGGGCTTCTTCATCTTCTTCATCCCTTTCTTAGAAATATTTTTATGTACTGAAATATCAATTCACATATTCTTGCTGTTCTTGATGGGATGCACAGAATGCCTATCTAGAGTTGCTCTATACTCTCAATATTGTGTGCTTTACTTGGTGAAAACAGAACCCCTTATCAAGTCAGGAAAGTATCATGTAATTCTAAAAAATGTTAGAGGAAATAAGAATGAGGTGTTTTCTGCATTATTGGTCTCTGTCAAGGAGAAGGTAAAATGAAGTAGACACTGCTCCTTAGAAAATTGAACAAGGAGCCATTTCCAGCTGTTCTCTCAGGTGAGGCTCTTGATCAGTAATCTTATTAGAGATAATTATGAATATATTCAATGGTAATTATAGCAGAAACCTATTTTATGTGTATATATTTTATAGGTGTGTAAGAGACTTTGGATAGGTTAGCAAAGAAAGAAACACTTTTATTTTATTTCAAGCTTCTGTTATTGAAAAAGAAGTCATAAGGCAGAGGCCCCTGGCATCCCCATGCATGCTTACTTCTTGCAAAATTTATTTCCTGTATATGAGAAAGTAGCCCTTTTTTGAGAACAAAACCAAAGGATTTGGATGAATTTGCGTCTAAACTATCTACCATAGCCCTCTGCTGTCAACTCTGTCTGGAACAGTATCCCCTTTCTTCTTACATTATTTGGGAAAAAGAAGAAGGAAATTTTTCTCTTTGCCTCTTTGGAAGCAAAATGGTGTACCAAGAACACTGTTTCAGAAATGATGCTTGAGCTGCTATTTGCCTCCTTTTCTCTCAAGGTCTCAAAGTCTAAATGTCTGCATATAAGTGACTTGATTTTTTTTGCCTCCCATGACTTAGAGGACAATCAGGTTTGCAATTATTCACATTTGATCCTTCTCCATAAAATTGAAGGGCTTTTGTATCTGAGAAGGAGGTAGTCCCAGCAGTTCAGCTGCTGCAATTGAAAAGGATAGACAAAAGTGTTGGAGAAAGGGTGCATTGCATTATTGTATATTA
>JAWWLZ010000094.1:991134-1004570 GCA_035041345.1 Poliocrania exsul | reverse complement strand
ATCTTTCATTGATTTAAAGCTGGTCTTAGTGCAAATACTGAAATTAAGCCTTTTTAGACTTAAGTAATTCAAGGTTCACAGTTTTTATAATTTTTCCAGTTGTTCTACACTTTCATTTCTTTTGTTATAAAGCTATTCACAGCTCAACATACAATCTGTCTTAATGTTAATTAATTAAGCAGCAAACCCCAATGCATCATATATTGCTTTAGCATTCAATGTTTTTCTGTGGAAGAGAAAGGTTCCCTGCAGATATTTGATATTCAGCAATCATTTATATTTTGAAATGTTACTACTGCATGGTTCATAGTACTTCAGCAATTTTTTATTTTTATTATTTTGCTATGCATTTATTGGATTCTAATTAAAAAGTAAATGAAAAGAACTAGGGGGGAAATGCTGGATTAGTTCCCATTCCAATGGCAAAGGAAAATAAACCCAATCCCCACAACTATAATATGAAGGGCTATATGGTGTATTTATAAATACTGAATGGGGCTGCCTGGGTTCATTGACCCCAGTCTGGCTGGTGCTAAATGTACAGAAATAAACCCATCCCCAAAAGATTGCATTCAAGGGATAAAAGAAGAAACAGATGGCTAGTCTTGCATGGGGAGTGTTAAAAATAAGGAGAAATTGACTGGCACAGTAGGCAGTGGTCTTGGCACACCAGCTGCTTAACCATGGACAATTTTTTAAAGCATCATGGCAGAGGAGAATTTTTAAGGTTAGTTTTGAAACATGAAAATTAAGTGGTTCTTCATGTTCCCGGGCAGTCTCATGCTCTCACAGAAAGGACAAGGAAATGTCTGTCTCTGGTTAGTTGGAATTGTTGGCATCTCTGTAGAGTCCAAGGAGACATAACTGGCACAGTGTGGGAGCACAAGCTGAAGATCACAGCATGTTAAAGAAAGGGGAACAAAATGAACTGCAAAGAAGATGGTATGACATCTTTGGGAGAGTGACAGATCTTTGCAAGCTTTGAGTAGGCATATCTGGCTTCACCGTTTGCCTTGCTTTGGTTGGAGAAGTCAAGATGGAAGGGAGTGCAAGTGTATAAGGCTATCCACTGGCAAGAAGGATAAGAAAGATTTGTTGGTATTCTGCTATGCTCTGATGTATACTTAAGTGAAATGTATAAAACTGGAAAATAGGTGTCACAGAAGAACTGTGTCTTTTGACTGTAGTTGTACAAATACCACAATCAGTGCTTCATAGCACCACAACATCATGTGAAGGCAAATACAGTGCAGGGAAAATGACTAGCATACATCTAACTTTGATGTCTTTGTATTTAACTTTAAAAAATATTATTCCTGTCCTTCTTAGCTAGTCTTTTCTTTGTGGAACTCCTCTAAACTGTTTAGTTATTTTGCTTTGCTTCAGAGCTTTCTCTCTGGGAAGGAAATAGCTAACCCCTTGTTCTTTGAGTATATGGCACAGGAAGATGTCAGCTTGAGAATCCAGCAGCTACATAAAACTGGGTCAGGTAGCTTGAACTATTTTTAAAATTATAATCTCCCTTTTCCTTCAGTTCTCCTACTTCCAGTAGGTATTAAACTCTGTTTTAGCAGTAAACTGGCTCATTACAGTCAGTGCTGTAAAGACTTAATTCTCAGTGGGAAAAAAAAAAAAATTAAAAAATATGTGCTTCAGAAGTCTGAATTACCCAGATCTCTCCTAATTGGTGAAAGAGAATGCTGAGTATGGATGGCAGATGTTTCCTTAATTAATATCCTACTGGGTTAATCAGCAGAACCTTGGGAGCTGCTATGAGACTTTTTGATGTGTTCAGAGAATCCAAGCCTTGATCCACAGACTTTAAACTCATAATGGCTCTAGCAAATAATAGAGTCTTCAGTCAGAATTTGTCTTTTGTGTAACCTAATTCTGTGAACATTTTGATGACATTTGTGTTCAAAATTTACAGTAAATCTTGCATGCAAATTGAGCTTTTCTCTAAATTTGAGATTTCTTACAGTTTTTTTAAAAATGATTTATTCACAGTTCAGAATGTTTGCCTTTCAATCTTCTAACAGCTCAATACACTCACTATTTTTAATTTTGTGAAGTCTGTGTTTTACCATAAGTCGGTTTGATACTCAGAAAATTTGTCACGGACCTAATGGCACTCATTAGAACTGCATGTGCTCTCACTGAAAATAGAGCTAAGTCAGGAGGAGAAATTGCAATCTTTCTAACTTTTACAAATGGAAAACTTGGATAAAAGCAGTAATTTATAAGTTTTTTGTTTTCACATAAGTCTTCCTTTATCTTTTGAAAGCTAAAATTTTGAACTTTTCACTAGAATAACAAAATGAGATGAAGAATTTTTTTCCATTTCTCCTTCTGAATGTCTCATTTTGCAAATACCCATCTCATAAACATTCAAATTTTAATCAATTAGCATATTCTGGAAAATGCTGAAGGCACATCCCTGCAAACTCTAGTTATAATCTTCGTTATACAGCTGCAAATGACGAAGGGTAAGGGAGGACAGAGAGAGGAAAGATGCAGAAATATTGTTTTGGTACCCAAGTTAATGATGTCTTCTCACTGCAGCATAACAGCTGTGGGCTTATTTAGTGGCTTGACAATCTCTTTCTGTTTTGTCTTTATGTTCTACTATGCTTTTCTAAACAAATCATTAACCTGTCCTGGTTAACTGGGCAAACTGGTCAAAAAGCATTGTGGCACTGAAGAAGAATAAAAAAGGGGCAGTGCAGAACCCCCAGTTTGAACAGTTTGACCTTTTTTTGCCTTATATGGAGGCTTTAAATAAGGGATCTACTTTTTTTTTAGTTTTTCCTTTTTTCTTTTTTTTTTCTTTTTTCTTTTTTTTGATAGTGGGTACCTCTTCTGCCACTCTCTGTCCCTCTGTCCCTCTGCAGTCTGCAGCAATATTTTCCACAGAGTAAACCTTCACCAAGCAAAGGAGAGTCTAAACTCCAACTTCCCTTTTTATCTGGGTTTTACTTTTCTGAATCTCATAATTTCTGTCTTGGGAACTTTGGCAACTGCAGAGTGGAGGCAAAACCTGCCCTCACTGAGTAGGAAGCAGAAATAAATGTTGTACTAACCAAAAGGGTGGTTTTGGAAGGATGTGCCACCTACAATAATAGGGAAGAATATTGGTTCTCCTGGCTTGCCGTAATATTTTAAGCTGTTCTTTGCTCTTTTACTCACTAGCTCACATCCCACTAGCTGTTTACAGTTATTTCACACATCTTATGCCAGCCTTATGCCATTCATTCTGTTGGGACTTGCTTGAAATCTCCTCCAAAACTTACTGCTATGGATTAAAAAAAAAAAAAAAATTCTTAGCTCCTACTCATCAAAACTGATTCCTCTACAAGAAAAAAAAAATTACATCATTTAGTATATAAGACATGTCAATGATTATGCAAGATCTTGGTACTACTCTTGTCCTCTCTGTTCTTCCTATCTGTCAACAGCAGTCATGGTTCTAAAATGTGCTTGTAGCACTTAGTTTGGGACTGCAAACCTGGTTCTTCCTTGATTTAAGGTCACTTTTCCTAATATAATACATTTAGTCTCCAGTATTTTCATGTATAGGCAGAGATCTCTGGCATGAAGGTACATTATTGGTTTCGCCTTCTGTCACATTTAATAATACAGATCTCAGTTCCTAGAAAGACACGCTGTCTCCATCTTCCATTTAAGGGCACATGATTGAAGGGACTGAAGACATTCTTTAGCACTTAGATCCATGCATCCCAAGGCAGGATTTATCTTATGCATGTTGATATTGCATCATTTGGGGTGGGATGGGGTAGATCCTTCCAGTACAGTAACTAATATCAAAATAAAATGGAACGCTTTACGGCACTCAAGTAAACCAGAAATATTTTCTCCAACTGGCTTGAAAAGATGGAACTCAGCATATGATTTCAATTAATGTCCATGTAACTAAAAATGTGTTTAATTCACAATAGCATTACAAGAAAACATATTGACATCTAATTATGGATCATAGAATTTGCTACAGAGAAACTGTAGTGCATCTGTTCAATGAAACACAATCATGGAGATTGCTAAATGGCAAAATATAATGAAAATGTGAACCAATACACAAATGAGGCCATTAAATACATCAGTGTGAAACAAAGGGAGGATATTCAAGGGAAGAGCTCATGCATGTGATTTGGTAGATAATACAAAGTAATATTGTCTAGTAAGTGGGTTTTTTTCCTTATTATTTATTTGTGCATAGCAGGATTTCAGCTGCTGGGATTTCTTAATGGGAACTGCTACTTCTGAGTTAACATGAAAATACTCAATGTTTTGCTGACAATTGGCAAAATAATATTCATGACTTCTCACAGTAAATGCTTTATTTCTTGCATTATTTTGTTAGTTTTTGTGCTGGTGTCTTTCCTCCTAAATATCAATGTTACCTTAGCAAGCTGATTTCACTATCCTTACACTATATGCTACATAGGAAATTTGGAATGATAACAAAAAAGCTAAAAATTATTTACATATTTGGACATGAATCGCGATAGTCAGGAACTCAACTGATACAGCACTGAACAATCCTGCTTGGACAAGCTGCTAAAGCGCTCAAGTGTGAAATATCTTTTAACCCCAAATTAAAATAATACTCTTGTCCTTCTTTTCTCATATTCATAGGCAAAAGGGATTCATAGACACATGGACTAAGATTACAAGAAAGTAGGATCACTCTTAGTTGATTCCTTCTGGCACTTATATTTGGAATATTAAGCTGGCAAATATTATGTAGAGAGGAATATATCTTAAATTCATCATACAGGATCATTTATTCTCCTGAAACTTCTACTTATTCATCCAGAACAAAATCATAGGAGATAATCTCAACTGAACCAATGAGCTTGAGCAGCTTTTTATTAATGAAAACTGAAGAGATCACTCCACCTCAACATTTTGAAAAACACATAATTGAAAAGACCTGTAAGCCTACGATTGAGATAACTTTTTTCTTTTTTAAATCTGTTGATACAGAACCTTACATTAAGTTTGGTATTAGAAAGCACTTATAGGTACATACAGCTTCCTGCTTGGTAACTGAATACGTTATGCACAGTCACTACACAACACAAATATTATCAATTATAAAATGAGTAGAAATGCAGCTTCTGTGCTGGAAAAGGATTTGAGCTGATTATCTCTTTTTCCTCATGATCTGTCAACACAAATAAGACAGTAATTAGATTGACATTAACTCATGCAAGTCATTTGGATGGACATGTTACTCCCAGGTGTGCTCTCAGTGAAATAAAACCAAATATGCTAAAGTGGTGGGTGAATGTCTCTCTTCTTTTGCAAGTTAAAATTACAATTACAAAATTACAAAAATAATAGTTTGGCCTGGAGCACATGCTTCAGTCAATGCCTTTTTACTCTTTAGAGCACAAGGCTGTGAGTGATCTATTAGTAGTTATTGTGCACCTGCAAGAAGTTCAGAACCACAGCTGATACTCTTCAGTGTCTCCCTGTAGTTCCATCTCTTCTCCTCTGCTGCAATATAGCTTTCATTTTGTAGACTATTGGTATTGCTCAAATTCTGAAACAACTCCTTAACTACATAGCCTTTTAGTTAAATGTCATTCTGGAAAAAAATCAAGAAGATTATGACAGAAAAACATGAAGAGCGATGATGTTGATTGGGGATTTAAGGTGCAAAATAACTGATTTTCCTCTGAATGAGTTTTTTCGTCTTTGAAGTAATAAAAAAGGGACTTCAGGGCTTTGGACATAAAGTAGAATGCACTGAGTGTTCAGTTCCTGGCTTGAGTAGTGTATCCACCAATTCCCACTGATTAATCATCCAGTAGAAGGTGGACAGAGATCTTCAGCTAGTTGCAAACCTGCTCAACAACTTTCCATTTACTTGCTGAAGTCGTCAGGTCACATCAAGATTTTGTTTTGTAGTCTGAATGCTACCTCCTAGCTAATGCAGGATTTCATGGTTTTATTGGAAAATGGTGCAAAAGTATTGTGTGTAGTTCCTAAGCCATTAGTAGCCAGAGTTCACTGGCCTAGTTCACAGATCAGATGCTTGCTGAATATTTTTAAATATTTACAGTAAAATGCATGAGACTGACTCATTTGTTATGTATCATGGGGAAATTTAGGTAGTTTTGAAATTAAAAGTATTTTTGTCTTGAACGATTTGCTTTTCCACAGAAGTCATTGTCCAAAAAATAGAATATACCTTAAAGACAAATCATAAATAATTCTCTTTGAATAAGCCCCCTTTCCAGACATGATGAAAGCCTCTGGAAATGCCCTTCTGGACAAAATAACCCAAGAGGGCTCTAGGAAATAGTGAAGATTGCCCTTTTATTTAAAGTACCAATAAGTGATTGTACCTCTAGCAAATATTTTATTTCCAAGCCAAATCCTTTAGCAAATCACTGCTGTTTTCATGATCTTTAGCAGAGTTTACAATCCAAAGATATCCAAGTGATGTACTAGTTTTCAAATCAGATCCCAAAGACCTTTCTTAATTTAGACATACTCATTTCGGAAAATATGTTGGCTCACAAATAGTGGCTTAGCTGTATGCATTTTGCTTGAAGTGGGAAAACAGACCTAGTTTTCTAAAATGTATTTTGCTTAGCAAGGCAGTCTTTGCTAATGGAAGGGAGCCTGCCTGATGCAAAAAAATCCATTTGTTGTATTTAAATAGCACGTGTGCATTTCAGTTATTTGAGGTTTTAGGAAAAATTATCTGGAAATCCTAGGGGAAAAAAAAGGGCATTTTAAAAGCAAAACACTTTTTAATTGAAACAGCTAAAAATGCACAGAAAATAACTCTTATTAGGTCCTACCCTCAACCCTTATTTTAGTACTGTAGGCAGCAAGAAACTTAGTGTTTTTGTGGACCTCTCTAACCTATGACATAACTGATAAGTGCAGTCTGCAAGGTCTCATAGAGCTATCTCACAGTTTTTCTGCAGTCCTAAGCCTCAAATCAATCTCGTGGTCACAAATGCATAGTTAACTTTGAGGTCAGACTTAGAGAATGAAAGTGGTATGGGTTTAGCTACGTAAGCCTAAATTTAGGCTTTAGATTTCAGACTAGGCCTGTCACTATCAGCTGACTTGAGCTGGGCTGGGCTAGCTGACCGCTGACTACTGGCCAATAGTATTCCATATCATACTCTGACATCATCTCAATGCGTAGGAGCCGGTGTGGGAGTGGCTTTGTCAGTTCCTTCATGGCAGTAGTCCCAGAAGGACACACCATGTTGTCCCAGGAGGGACAGGAGGCCCAGGCCCAGCACCGGCTTGCCACTATATTATGTTAGGGAAATAAAATGTTTTTTCTTAGTCTTTCTCTCTGCTTGGATTGTCTCTGGGGAATAGAGTTCTCCAGAGTGATTTGTGGTTAGAATAGTGGGATTTGTGTTCGATGGGGAGTGATTTTTTGTTATTTCTAACTTGTGCAAGTGTGTGTTATAAAGTAGTTTACTTTTAATTTTCTCTTTTCTGTATAAATATATATAGTTAGTTTAAGTTTAAACTGTTTTGAGTTTTTAGGTTTTTCTTCCTTTCTCCCTTTTCTCAGTGGGAGGGGGAGAGAGACTGACTCTGTTTTCGGCAGTTGGAATTTTGCCAGTTTGTGACAGAAAGTCACAAACTTAATACTGCATGCAGACAGTAAGCATTTTGGGCTGTTGCCACATCCTTAGGAAAGCAGGAGGAGCTCTGAAAGAGCCCTAAACATCACAGTGATAAGTGAGCTTGTAATCACAGAACCACAGAATGGCTAGATTGGAAAGAACCTCTGGAGATCACCTAGTCCAAGTCTCCTACTCAAACAAGTTGCACAGGATCACGTTTGGTCGGGTTTTGAGTATCTCCAGAAGAGTCTCCACAATCCCTCTGAGCAGCCTGTTCTAGAACTTTATAACCCTCAGAATGAAGATATTGTTCCCCATATTCAGACAGAACTTTTCAGTTTGTACCCATTGCCCTTGTCCTGCCACTGGGCACTGCTGAAAGGTCAGGCCACATCCTCTTGACACCTTCCCTTAAGATATTTGTATGCATTGCTAGAGATGCTCTCTCAGTTGTTGCTTCTCCAGGCTAAACAGGCCCAGCTTTCTTAGCCTTCCTGCATAAAATAGGTGCTCTGGTCCCCTCATCACCTCCACAGTCCTCCACTGGACCCTTTCTCATTGTAGTGTCAGGTGAAAAATGCCAGTTTAGAATGCTTCTATTAGATTAGAATGAGGGAAGTATGCCATTGAAGGAACAACTTATATCCCAAACATTTTAACAGCTGTAAATTAATATAATCTAAACAATTCAAGTGCCTGATTACCATGACACCTTGAATTTAAGGATGCAGCATGCACTCTGTTCCATCACAATTCCTGTGGGCATTTAAGGCTTCTTCACATTTCAGATAGGTAACTTCCAGTTTTGAAAAATTTTCTTTTTTTTCCCGGTGAATCTAGGGTTTTGTTTGTTTCTTTGTGTTTTTCTGTTTTTGTTTTTTTTTGTTGTTTTAGTTGTTTTGTGTTCCTTCTAATTATGTTATTAGCAAGTTTTTCTCATTGCTGTGTTGATTTTCAGTTGCAAGAACACGTGTAGTGCATTTGATATATTGAAGTGAATCAATTTCCTGAGAGCTGCTGGGTCATACAAGGAAAGATTTCAATGGATTAACATGCCCATGAATCTGTAGAGGGCAAGTTTACAGAAACTTTATTCTTGAATTAAGTAACCTACCTAAAAACCCTATCTATTTCAGAACCTTCACTTATATTCCTGCATAATCCTCCTTTACTGCATGGTATGTTGAATCAATTGATTTTACAATTTTTGGGCATACAGAAAAGTATAAAATTGAAGTAGCAAAGAACATGAACTGCCAGCTGAAATGGGGAGGTATTAGATTTAGGGAGAGAGCCGTGAGAGAGTGGAAGTCACTGGGATAATGTTATTAAACAAAGGAATTGTTGTTTTAAAAATACTTCCATTTACTGTTTTTTGAAAATAATGAGAACAGAAATATGATAATGTTCTATCAGTACTGATGGACTACTGGATCTGGTCTGAGTATTTGTTGAGGGGGATTTGATAGCATGGACTGAATTGAAGACAGAAATGACTAGAAGAAAGTAGAGTATGGGTAATATTTTGAAGCCATTTCAAACTTTGTTTTCATCAACTGTTGGTAACTATTTTAATATTTCTATGGACAGAGTAGCATCTGTTAACATAACTCTTAAGAAAAGATTTTATAATTATTTATTTTTTAAAAGGCTTGTATATAGTAAACTCTAAAACAGGAAGCATATACCAAAGCATAGGATTGTTAAGCAATTAGTCTATGTCACCAGGGAGCTGTTCTGGGTAAGGGCAGAGTGCTTAAAGGCAGGTAAGGAGACCTTACTTGAAGAGATGAATTGGATTGTATATGCACAATAATCTGTGTTACGAGTGGGAATAGGTAGCTCACTTGGGATTGATAGGCTGAACATTTTCTGTTGATATGGATGTAACAGAAGAAATGGGATTTCTTTTCTGGACTTGTTTACAGGAAGGAGATTCTGCACAGGCCAGGTGATGTAGATGTAGGATTTTGCACACAAACCACTGGCCTCCAGCAGCTCCATCTTTATGGCACTACAATAGGGTTAATATCCCTATTATACTTTCTTTTTATCTTCCATTCCCCTGTCTCTAGCAGGCATTTGTCATGTCTTCTCTGTAAAGCTCCAGCTTTATGTGTCCTTCAGGTTTTTTCCAGCCTTCTCCTTGCATCTGTCAATGTATCCAGCAGGCACAACCAAAATATGGTGGGTTCCTTGATATATAAGTTGAAAATCTCACAAAAAGAACTTTCTGATCAGTCATAGCATTCCTGATTAAAGCAGAGCACAGTGTGTCAGCAGGAGGATAAATTTATTTAGATGCCAGCCTGGCAACACCTTATACTTTCAAGTGGTTTAACAGTCTACCTGTAAAGAGGATGCAACAAGGGAAATCAATTCAATTAAAGATTTATTTGACAAGAAAGGGAAATGTTTAGATTTAAACAAGAAAAAAAATTCTAAATACTTGCTATTATCAGTGAATTCATAACTTTATAAGGTACTTTTCATTAAAGATACCTCAAGTGACAGATGAAAAAATGCTGATCAATCATTCAAGCAATTCTTCTTCCCAGCAGACCCTAAAAATGTTATCATGAATCAATCAATTCTTTTCCATTTTACTGTTGAAGATGATGTCTGAAATGTAAGAAAATGGGGTTGTAGACCTTAGGTTAGATTGGAATGATACTAATTGGAGTTCATTATGGTCTAATATAAATGCTAATCTTATAAATATTAAAGAGTCAAATCTATCTTAATGTATTACACAGTACCTACATTACCTTCAAAAAAGTCAGCTTCATACCAACAGATGAAACTGCAGGTGTCAAAGTTGCAGAGGAACTTCTAGAAGTGAGTTGTCAATGTCCATAATTAAAAACCTCTGGCCAGGCACAAGGAGAACAACTGACAGAAATGGTTCGGATTTAACTTTTATTCACATTTATTACCCTGTCTGCACTCAGCTCTTAGAAGATTTCTGGGGATCTATTTGCTTGATAGCAAAAGTTGCACTGTTTTTTACACAAATTGCCTTTTGAGAAGCTGACCATGTCACACTTATGCTGTCATATGATAAGAAACATTTTTGGCACATCTTGGGAATGATTGATGTCTTGTCATAAAATTTTGTTATATGTAGATGAATACAGACCTATATTTTAATCTGTTTTTTATCTATTTCTGTACAGTGTTGTTAGGTGACTAGATAGTCTAGTCAGACTGCTATGTTGTGTGCTACATAAAGGTAAAAAACCCTAAGTTTTTCCTTCCCTTCTCTTAAAATCCTCCTGTTCTTCCCCTCAAAATGCAGAAATATGTGCATTGGTAAGAACAATTCACTGTCATCATAACTCTGCTGGAAAAAGAAAAAAAGAAATAATGTGTCACTCTCCATCAAGCATGTTCCTTCTGTTAAACAAAAAAGTATTTTCATGATAGAAGGAAAGGAAGCATGTGAGTGAGTTAGGGGATAAGAAGCTGATGAAGCTGAGCATGTAGGATTTGCTTATGGGAACAGTTGGGGGGAGATGGAGTGTTTGGAGGAGGAAGAAGAGAGCATTGTGCTCTAATTGTAAAATTAAAGTAATTAGTTGAAAGAACAGAGTCTTGGGCTCTCAGCCCCAAACCAGAATATCTATTTAACATCTGTGCACCAGTATTCTGCTAAACAAAGCACAGAATCTTTGTTGAAATGCATATGTAACCGCAAATATGCTGGGTTTTTTTCAGTACTTCTCAAAATTTTGATATCTCCACTTCTCTTAATTTCCTTTTTCATCCAGTGACAGAGTAGCCCATAAATACCTTTCCCAGAAGACCTAAATTAATGTTTCATACTGAATTATATATGCAGGATTTTTAACCTGATCACAGGTTCTTCTAATTTGATATTCAGATTTGACTGGAAACTTCTTTGTCTCTGTGCACAGTGAGTGAACAGTTTGAGTATATTCAATATTGACTTGCTTTTCAAGTTGATTAAGTTACAAAGAGAGGAAAAAAAAAAGCTAGCAGAAATAGCAAACATCTCTGCCCAGAGGAAGAATAAAGGAGTTAGTTTACTCCTCACAGTAACGCTGGTTGCAATAATTAACTCAAAGGATGATAACAGAAAGGCTACTAAAGAGAGTTGAAAATATTTTTTTCTTTGTAGTTTTTTTGTCTTTCCTTGTCAAAAACCTTTGTAATTTTTTTTCTGTCTTCTAGTTGGGTATAAGATTTTAGCTCAATGTTTAGAACAAAAAAGATAGATGTTAAGATGATAAATTCAAGCATTTGGAAGACTTGCCAATGTTATCTGTTCAGATTCCTTATACCCATGTTATTCATAATGCTTATTCTCAATGATATAGTACTAATATTTGGCTTCATTGGCATATATAAAGGGTTTTCTTGTTTGGTTTTGTGGTTTTGTTTTGTTTTGTTTTGTTTTGTTTTTTAATATATAATTTGCATTAGAGTTAAGACACACATGAAAATATACCTCTGTTCATACCTTACCCTGTTGTTTATAGAGAACTTTTTCTCACAGTAGGTGGAGAGCTGAGAGAGACAGAAGTGAAAGCATTTATCTAGGGGAAAAAATTGTCTTGTCAAAGCTTTTAGAAAAATGGAGAAAATGGAGGGAAAAGAGCTGGAGAGAGAGAGCTGTTTAACTTTTGCAAAATTGTGAAAAAGAGAAAATAGCTCTAAGGCTGTATTTTCCCTTCTTTTATTTCTTTATTTTTTTTCTAAAATAAACCCTGAATGCACCAGATCCTACTTCAGCTATATTCATTACATACATTAATATGCAGTTTATGAAAACTGAGCCATCTATGAGTTTAACTAGTAGTGTGTTCTGTTGTTTTTTTGTTGTTGGGGTTTGGTGTGTTTTTTTTTCCCTCAGAGTGCCCGATAGAGTAGAGGATGTGCACACAGCTTCACTTATGAAATATAGGTATTTCAACAACCAAAAAAATTGTTATTAATTTCAATATTTACATATACAGATATATTGTTTCCTGATGATTGTACAAAGCAAAGGAACTTCTAGGGAACCCTAAAGCAATTTACATTTTAGATATTAACTAAATTAATATCATAAGAAATTAAAAATTTATTTAGTATTTTCCTTTTTAGAATAAGAAGCCATAAAAGAAGATAACACTTGATATATTTGTTGTGCAATGATTTAATAAACATTTAAGTAAGTCACTGCTACCATCAGTACTACATTTTCGTAAGAAGCAGCATCCTGGAAGACTTTCATGTGTGTGGTCCTGTACCTTAAAAAGAAGAGTTCCAGACACAATCCACTTTTCTGCTTCATCGTGTGTGATCTCTTTTCCTCTCCCTAGAATTTCCATTTGGATTTGGCAGTGGCCAAAAACTGTAGAAAAGATCAAAGTCACTTATCGTGAAACTCATAAGGTGCAGGCATCAGATCCTCAAAGTCAGTGACTGTGCTATAGGCCTGCTACCACTTTGCAGTATGCTTGACCTAGCCTTGGACAATAGAACTTTATTTGGGTAAATCCACAGTAACCTTAATTCTGAAGTAGGATGTCTTTTTATGATTAAATCTAAAATGCCACAAAACTTGTTGATACAAGTTTTACCAGGAAGAAAATTTCTTCTTGTATGTTTACCATTATGCTGTACCTTGTAGTAGGTCTAGGAGTCTAGAAATGTAGTTGTTTCTACTTTGAACATTCATTCAGTTACTTTTTAACATAAAGAGTTTTTCAACACAGGACAAGAGCTTAAATTACTCCCTAAAATGAGACAGATACAGCAGCTAATTTTTAACATGTTTAAGTTAACATGTTTAAACTT
>JAWWLZ010000094.1:963546-981273 GCA_035041345.1 Poliocrania exsul | reverse complement strand
GTGAGCCCTTCCAGCCTGCACAGTGAATTATTTTTTAGGTGAGGCAGAGCGTGCGCAGAACTGGCCCCACCGTTTAAGTACTAAGGTCCATTTGCCAAGGCCAAGCGAGCTTGGACAGTGACAGGGAAATCCTTGGGACTGTCACAGCACCTGGTACTAACCGGGGTTGACCCTGCTTGGCATCTGAGATCTGACGGGATTGGATGGCAGGGAGGCATTTACTGCCAGGGGACGGTCCGACCGAGACTTGAACTCAGGTCCTTGGGATTCAGAGTCCAGTATGCTCTTCTTTACACCATGGGACTTCCCCAAATATAAACTATATGGCATAGAAAATGTACACTGATCACTGCCTTTTACTTCTTTCTAATCTGTCTGCTCAATGACTGAAGTACAATTAGTGGCTGTTAGTAATCAAATTAGAAATAAGATAGATGCAGCAAACAGTGCTTGCATTTTGAGGTTGCTAGCAGCTCATTTCTTTAGCTTGTTATTCCTTGTAACTGCATGTTGTCATATGCACAGCATACTAGGTTAATTTGAGTTTTACATCTATACTGGAATATGTTTGTAAAAACTGAATGTTCTTATGTATGTTTTATATAAGTGGTACACAGAGGTATCTAGAATCAATCGCAGAATATCATGAGTTGAAAAGGACCCACAAGGACCATTGCATCCAATCCTTAGCCCTGCACAGGACCAACGCCAAGAATCACACCATGTGCCTCAGAGTATCATCCAGGCCATTCCCTTGTATCCTGTCACTGGTCACCACAGAGAAGAGATCAGTCCCTGTCCCTCCTTTTCGCCTCTTGAGGAAGTTGTAACTGCAATGAGGTCTCTCCTCACTCTCCCGTTCTTCAGGCTGAACACACCAAGTGCCCTCAGCCACTCCTCATACAGCTTCCCCTCAAGGCCCTTCCCCATCTTTGTTGCCCTCCTTTGGACACTCTCTAATGGCTTCATATCTTTCTTATATTGTAGTGCCCCAAACTGCACACAATATTCAGCGTGAGGTCTCTCCAGTGCAGAGCAGAGTGGGACAATTCCCTCTGACCAGCTGGTGATGCTGTGCCTGGTGCCCCCCCAGGAGACGGTTGGCCCTCCTGGCTGCCAGGGCATTGCTGACTCATATTCAACTTGCCATTGACCAGGACCCCCAGGGCTCTTTCCACAGATATGTTTTCCAGTATCTCATTTTCCAGTCTGTTCATACATCTGGGATTACCCCATCCCAGGTGCAGAATCCAGCACTTGACCTTCTTGGACTTCCTGTTGTTGGTTATTGCCCAACTCTCACATTTGTCAAGATGTCTCTACAGGGCCTCCCTGCCTTTGAGAGTCAACAGCTCCTTCCAGTTTTGTGTCATCTGCAAACTTGTCTAGTATCCCCTTTCAATCCTGCGTCCAAGTTGTTTATGGAGATGTTGAAGAGCACAGGGCCTGAGATGGAACCCTGTGGAACCCCACTAGTGACAGATCAGCAGTCTGATGTTACCCCATTCACTGTTACCTTCTGTGCTTGACCTGTGAGCCAATTGCTCACCCACCATATGATGTGTTTATCCAGCTGTGCTGGACATTTTGTACAAAAGAATCCTGCAAGAGACAGTATCGAAAACTTTACTGAAATCTCAAAATGTTATGTCATCTGGCTTTCCTAGATCAGTTAGATGTGTTACTCTGTCATAGAACGATATCAGGTTCAACAAGCAGGACATTCCTCTCATGAAGCTGTGTTGGCTGTGACCAATATCCTTCAAGTGTTTTTCAATACTTCTTGGAATAATCTTCTCCATAACTTTACCAGGCACTGAAGTGAGGCTGACAGGGCTGTAGTTTCCAGGGTCCTCCTTCTTGTCCTTCTTGAAAACTAGGACAACATTCACCAGCTTCCAGTCAGCTGGGACCTCTCCAGATTCCAAAGATCACTCAAAAATCATCAAAAGAGGTTTTAAGATGACATCAGCCAGCACTTTGAGGATTTTTAGATGAATCCCATCAGGCTCCATAGATTTGTAAGATTTAGCTGGAGCACAAGATCCTGCACAATGTCAGGGTCAAGTGGGAATTGATCATTTGTGCAGTTACAGTCCTCCAGCTCAGGGCACTAAGCTCCCCTTGGTCCATCATCAGTGTTGAAGACAGAGGCAAAGGAAGCTAAATTAAACACCTCTGCCTTGTCTCTGTGAGGTGACCATCATCATCCTGTAACGGGCTGATATTATTTCTATACTGCCTATGGCTATTAATATATTCAAAAAAACTCATCCAGTTGTTCCTCACAATTTTGGCCAGTTTTAATTCCATTTGAGTTTTGGCCACACAAATTTTCTCCCTACAGCAGTAAGCAGCATCTCTGAATTCTTCCCATGTCACTTGACCTTGCTTCTACTGGGCATACACCATCTTTTACTGCCCTATTTCCAAGACAAGATTGCTGCAGCCAAGCTACCCTACTGCCTCCTCTGCTTGACTTCTGACATTTGGGAATTGCCTGCTCCTGTGTCCATAGGAGGAGGTGTTTGAAAAGTGACCAGCTCTGATAGACCCCAGCACTTGCAGAAACATTTTCCCAGGGGACCTGATTTACTAAATCCCTGAGCAGCCTGAGGTCTGCTCTCCTCATCTCCGGAGCTGAGGTTTTGCTAGAGCTTTTCCTTCTGTCAACAAAGATTTTAAACTCAATAATTTCATAGTTGCTGTGGCTAAGATGGCCACTAATCTCCACTTCACTCATGAGATCTGCTCTGCTGACTATCAGAAGCTTGAGGGAGGTATATTTCTAAATTGGGTCCCTTAGGGCCTGTTCAATAAAGTTGCCATCCAGGTTTTTCAGGAATTTTCTGGCCCGAGTTGAACCAGCTAGTTAATTTCTAGCAAGTTCAATCCCTCGTAAAGACAAGGGCAGTTGACTTGGAAGTGTCCCTTTGTTCCTCAAAGAACAATGTGTCAGTGTTATAGTCCTGGTTGGGAGGTCTACAGCAGAGTCACACATTGTTATTCACATTATTTGTTTTTCTCTTGATTCTAACTCAGAGGCTCTCTACTGTGCCATTGCCAATTGTGAACTCCATGCGTTCTACCTCTTGTATGCCACACCCTGGCCTCTTCTGCCCTGCCCATTGCTCCTGAAGAACCTGTAACAATTCAACAGGGCACTCCAACAATAGGACCTATCCAACCAAGTTTTATTTATTCCAGTGATGTCAAATCTCTGGGTCTGGGCTGGACCAAAGCTTCAAGCTCCTCATGTTTGTTCCCTATGCTGCGTGCCTTGGTGTAGAAACATTTCAGGTGTGATACGTTGAAGCCAAAACTTTGTGAAGCAGATTGAGGGATCCCATTAGTGCAACTTTTTTCAAGTTTTGGCACACCATCCCAATCCCTGGAACAAAAATTAAAGTCTTCTAATAGGTCAGCCAGTCAAATATTACTGAAGTACTTTTATTAGAAAAGAAATGCATAGTTCTCACTGTTGCCAAAAACTGCTGTAGAGGTTTTGCAGTCTGTCTAGGAAGTAAACTAACTTTACTCTAAAAAGTAAATTTTTAAAGTTATAAGAAACTGAAATTATAAAGCTTGCATGGAAAACACAGAAGTCTTAGACCTGGACAAAATTTTGTTCACACTCTGTTCTGTGTTGTTTATAAAATTCAGATTTTGTCAGTTAATATTTTTAAATAAATCTCCCAATTAAAAAGCTGTGAAGGTTATATTACGTTGTGTTATCTGTTTATTTGTCACAAATCATTCTATTCTGTCTTGAAGATTCAGTTAAAAAGTTCAAATAATTAATATTGGAAAAATATATGTGGACAATTGAGAAACTTATTACATGATGTAATGATCAATATTAAACTCTTGTTTAAAAAAAGAAATCAAGTACAGCATAAAAATGGAATCAGTGCCTCTTTATAATAGTTTAGAAATATGCTATAAGTTTGCAGTCTTGTCTGGTACATCTAAAGTGTTTTTCTGTGGCACTTGAGAGCATGGTAGTGCAGGGTTAACCATTAGACTTGATGTTCTTAGAGGTCTTTTCCAACCTAAATGATCCTATGTTTAATTTTGATCCTTTTATTCAGTCATTAATAATGCATGAAATGCTGTTTTCTTCACAAAATTTAACTTGCTTGTATACACACCAGCCATGCAGTATCAAACCTCTGCCCTTTGGGGTGGTGACTTCAAGGAGTGGATTGTGTGAGTAGTGGCTGTGTTGTGACGTATCAGTAAGAACATGGATGATTATTAATTGACAGCAGAGCACAGGATGAATACTCCTTAATGAAGTGACCACATCTTGGAATCATTTTAGAGGTGATGATTGTGGTATAGTGATATGAGGTGGAATGTCCTCAAATAAAGTATCCTGTGGATGAACAACCTTTTTTGGTGACATGGTAAGATGTTAAATTTGGAAGACTGGGAGTAGAAAGTAGTATACATTGTCAAGGATGAAGATTGATGTATCAAAATTAATTTCAGAAAGTTCTGGCAGTTCAAGCTTTCTCACAAATAAATACATTATTGGAATTATATGAAAGCAATAAGCTTGAGGGGCAAAAAATCTTAAATAAAAATTAATAGTATTTTTTAAAATACACATTCATTGAGACTGTGCTACCTCCCAGTGTGCAATTCCCACTAACCCAAATTCTGCTGTGGACTGAAGGCAGGGCAGTACCTAATCTCTTACTGTTGCTACAGAGTGGTAGTGTTGTTAGGTACTGATTCAGTCAAAGTCCTTCCAACATTTCCTGTGGAATTTATACCTGGTCTCTAAAATACACTTTGCTGCAGGCTGATACACTGTCTAGCTCCTGAGAAGTCATTATTATCTATCACTTTAATGATACCCTAGTAATGGGGATGTATCACTTACATGTTTAATGGGTCTAAAAGAAATAGGTCTATGAAAATTGCACCATGTCTGTGAAAAACATCAGGGCCTCAATGGGAGTACCTGCAGGCTGCCTGAAGTCCTTGGGGAATGCTATTATGCATGAAGAATATTAAAAGTCTTTAAAAGAGAAAGTCTGTTATAATCTCCTTCATTAATCGAAGAAAAATCAAACATGCTAAATCTGAACACTGTATCGTCTAGACAATGGTAGGCACAATTCAAGCTTTTTTTCTAACATTTGCTAAAGGTTGGTTGATTTCAGCACAGCATTAAAGAGCCCTGTGAACTCAACTAGTGTTTTTCCAGTTGGATTTGACTCTCAGTCTTTACTTTTTATCAGCTCTGTAGTGGGCTATTTCTATGCGTGTACGAGAGCTGTGCACAGCATGGGTGAGCTAAGGACAGAGCAACAAACCTCAGCTCTGAGTTTTCTAGCTGCTCTTAAAGCACTAGTGTAGTTTTAACATCCTTTCCTATTTTATGAGCATGCAGCCATAGACAGAAATATAAATATGTCTGTCTTTGATAAATTAAAATCTTAACAGGTGTGTGAATCTTTGCCAAGATAGTTCTGAGCTGGTCAGCATATACTGCTTGCCCTTGAAAGTGGTGCATTAGAGAACACTTGACTGTTTCACTGCTTTATAAATAGATGGATTTGGCATTTCTGCAATCATCTGCAGAGGATAAGAAAGTAATAAATGGATAAAAGTAAGTATAGATCATGTTTCAGAGTCTGGCAGATGAAATTAGTTCATCCCACAACATGTTCATTCCTGTTATTAGTTTTTCTGATCTTTCATGTAATTATTGTTTCAATAGGAGCAGCAGAGAGATGAAAGATGTTCCAGTCTCTGGGTGCTAGTCCTAGACCTCAGGGACTCCAGATCAGTTTCCTTGTCTGCCATAGACTTCCTAAGTGACCTTGTACAAGTTTCCTAGTCTGGTTGACATCCAAAAAAGCACTTAGGACCTAAAGTGTAACTCAAGCTTAATTTAGGCATCTTTGTTCAGAAAAGTGCTCTATGAAAACTCAGTCAGCTTAGGTGCCTGAGAGGATGTGGATGCCAACTTTGTCTACCAAAGAAAAGACAGAAAAAGATCATTTAAAATGTATTCAAAGGCACCACTGTCCTCAGATGGGCTGAGAATAGATGTAGGCTCATTTGGAGTCTATTTAGGAATGACATTATCAGTTATGTCCCTAAAGGTCTTGGTCTTATAGGTGTCCTCTGAGTGTCTGGCATGTATAGAGAGTCTTGAATTCAGCATAAAGTATAGCAGCTTTCGCAACATGTGCGTATATACTTTACAAGCTTGAAAGAAGACTGTCTTGTCATCCACCTCTTGTGCCATTCCAGTGGACATAATGCTTGGAGAAGTGGGAGAAAATGGTCCATGCACCATTTTGGCCACTAAAAAATGAAACATTGTGCTTTGCAATTTTGCTTTCCCTTTCTCTTCCCTTTGTTCTCTAGTAGGAATTATTTTGAATGTCCACAGTTCATGAATAGCCAAGTATCTTAGGATCACACTAATGAGACTAGAGGTTTTTACCTACTTGATTATGTCACAGAGTCACTTGCTTCTCTACTTTGCAGGCTCCTTTCAGCATGTAGCATTTAAAATTTACTACATCTTACTGTGGTCTTCCCTGGGATTAAAGTGCATAATTATTTTCTGTATTGTGGAAGCTGTGTTGTTGTGCAGAAAGAGCAATCGAGGTTCACAAAAGGAGGAGGAATTGTACATATGTATGGATAAGACATATGACAGCAAAGCCAGCAGTTAGAAAGCAGAGCTCTTGGTTCTGCTTTCAGCTTCCACAAAAACGATGTTTATCCATTTTACCCAAAAACTCTACTGCAGCATGTAGAAACTGTCTCTCGGTAAGGACTATTTAATCACAACTCCTCCTGGGTTAGACCTACTTTTGATTGTACTTCTCTGCTCCTCTCTGAGGTGAACTTTGGGAACAGAGGTAATATTTAGGCTACATCTACTACTCATTTATGTACAAGAGCCCTCACCTCTTCCCTCTGATGACCCCAGACTATTAGCCAAACCTTGTTTTAGCTGCTCCCTGCTCTGGTGGATCATCCTCCACTACGTCCTTTTCCCCTTTTCCCTTGCTTTTAGTTTGGCAATTAAGAAATTTTAAGAAGTCTGAGACATGAGTTTAAATTCTTCAGATTTAGGAGGGCTTAAATTCTAGACCTCCAACTTCCCAGGCAGATGTGCCACAAACATTTGCCTGCTGCCACCTTGGTGAGTCCTCTTATACCTTCATAAAATTTCATAGTTCTATATCTGAGTATTTGCTTCAGGTGTCTTGCTTCAGAGATTTGCAGTTCTGAATCTGCAAACATACAAAAGTCACAGATATCTTTAGGTAGAGCAGGTAGGATTTGAGGAAACCTTCAAATTTATGCCTTGTGTTGACATCTGTGAATCCCATTCTAACAGTTGGATCTGCTTTTCATTATATTAAAATCTTGATTCTGGGAGCAGTATGTTGAGGCTTGGTACTGAATTATGATTGATTATTTTCCTCTGTCTCAGAGGCTTTGGTTTGTAAAATGAGGATGGGATAACTTGCACTAACAGTAATTTTGTGACTGTATTTTGAGGTAAGACAGTGGAATTTAAGCAAAATATGCTACTTAGCTATCAAAGTAACAGGGACTCTGTTAGAAGGAAGTCTTGAAACTGAGAGAGTTGCATTTAACTTTAATCATACAATAGAAGCCCTTTCTTTCTCCTTCCAAGGATTTTTTTTCTGTCTAATGTGGAATCAATAGAAATCAATTAAGGTTCTGCTGAGAGCAAAGTGTCTCTTTACTGCATGAGTCTTATAAGTGATCTGAAAGAATGAACTGGTCTGAGCAGATATTTTAAAAGCTCTTCTTTTTGGCCACCACATTTTTTACATGCCCTTGCCTTGCTTATAATATAATTTTTCTCTCATATAGTGTATTTCTTTAGATACATTTATGTTGAAGTTATTGTCATTTATGTTCAGAGACTTGCATGAGCACTCAACTGACGGTCAGGTATCTGCAGCAGTATAGGACTGAGGGTGAGTTTCACCATCTGGGTGCTTATAAAGCTTTCTTGACTGTATTTTGCAGGGGTACTTGAACACTGATTTTCTATAGATGCATTTATGAGGCACATTTATCTCTCTCTGCTTAGCCACTGCGATCACTTGAGACTATTACCCTTTGATGTGGCCATAGTGGGCTTTTTGGGTAGTGTCTCCCAGATTTAGAGTAAACTTTCTTTTCTCCCCAACTCTGAGTAATAAATAGAGTTTTTTGGCTAAAAATTATAGATCCGAAGCATATCACACATGTTTAATAATATGTTTGCTCCTACCAGCATAACATAAACACAGACTTTGAAATTAGACTGGACAAAAGACAAGGAAACATTCTTTGGGGAACTAGTCTGCACTGGCAGGGATGGCTCATCTAATAGATGTTATCCATTTCTAATTCCAAGCCACATACTTTAGACATGAGTATTTCTGAACCACTTGGAAAATATATGCCCAAACTGAAATATATTTCATTCTGAATATCGGTGGATTAAGGTAATTTCAGGATTAAATTACATGAGAGAACCGAAGTTTCCTTACATGTTCTGTTCCAGTCAAAACACTATGATCTTGCATCAAGATAACAGAAGTTTTCAGTCTTATGGGAATTTTGCAATGAAGGTTAGTAAGTGTGGAACATTCTAATACCCTTTATTTTCTAAGAGATTCTTTTTTATGTGAAAATGTGTATGCAATATTATAATCTATTTTTGGTCAATCATTTCTTTTGATTTGGAGGTCAAATGGCTTCAAATCATCATATAAATTTTAGAAATCATATTTCTAATAATTTTGGATCCATAATTTATCTATAATATTAAAGAATGCTTGTGAATTTTGATTTGGAAAAAAAGTGACTGGATTGCTCCATCCATTAATTTTCAGTGTTACAGCTAAAAAAGCTTTGAGCACAACTGCAGAATAGGTATCAGACTCAGTGAAAGTCATTTATGTGTCTTTATGTTCAGTAGAGGGAGAAGAGTATTTGTTGAGCACTTGGATGATCTGACTGATTTTAAGCAATACCCTTACAGCTAATGGCTTGCTGTCCAAAAATTCCCGTTTCTTTCAGTGGAAGTTGTAAAGCAATTCAGGCAACTGGCCATATGCAATATGCAAAATCAGGTAAGATGGGACATCTCCTATTCCCAGAATTTGATGCTTTTGCACAATACTTGCAGCTCATGAATTTATGGAGTGTGGAGGCTTTACATGCTAAGTGTCCTCTGAAGCAAGTGAAAGGTCTAACTGACAAGAGTCCATGCTGCAATGACACCACAAACAAAAGACATAGTTTCTTCTGTAGCTTCCTCTGTGGTGATCTCAGCTTATATTACAGATGAGATTAACCCTTGCCTTTGAATAGAGATCTGGAACAGATCTTCAGCTGCTGAAACCACGGTGAGGCTCCATTTGAAAATGCTGGACTGGTGCTACTTACCTTGGCTGAGGGTCTGCTCCATCTGTTGTTGTTTAACTGTAGACAGAATGACATCTCTTTGTTTGACAGCTACCAGAGAGATAACATAGCAGGCATATCTCTCTCTGGAGATGGAACTGTGCCCAGGTTATCAGTATTCAGATATATCATTACATTAACTTTGAGCTTGGAAGCTTGGAGTTGTATTCTGTAGATTTTCTCTTTCCTAGTACTGTACAAGTTGGGATTTTTTTTCTTCCAAAATTTTAAAATAGATTAATTTTTTCCATCCTTGAAATTTTTGATTCCTGTTTTCAATAATTCACATTTAAAACAAAATGAATCATTAGCCTGATCTCAGCTGTGTTGAGATAGGTTACTTTTTTAGCAGTGATTGCAATTATTTCTGTTGTGTGGTCACAATGGTTCGGTCCTCTGCTCCAAATTATTCATCCAATTGGACCACAATTCCTCTCTGAATTTTCAAAATGGTTTCTCAGTTTTGTATACAGATATTCTACTACCAGCAAAGCTTTTCAAGACTCCTGACGTTTATTTTATTTCAGAGTGGGACAGAATTGCAAACTATTGCTCTCTGTCTGCACCTGCAACACTGAAGGTTGTTACCCGTTAAAAAAAACCTTCTTGCATAGGCAAATGTTTCCTTGCTGTGACGAGAAATATTTTAAATTTTGCTTCTTGAGATGCAGAGTTTTGAGAACTTAAATAGAAGATATAGTAGCAATACCTTCCAGTCTCACTGATGTACATATACACACAAAAAAGCTAAAAATTGTTTCAAGGGCCTTACCTTCCTCATCCCTTGGGCAAAGCTTGCCAGTCTTTCTTCTCCTTTGTCCTTTATCCTTGATAACTGGTCTGAACAAAGGATGTCTAAGTTGAATAAGCTCATATGTTTCAGTAGATCTCTTTTTCATGACACTGATGTACCCCACTTCAGCCTGAACTCTTCACAATCAATGTAGTTCTGATGACCTCATCTGGGAAAGTAAAGAGAGGAGATTTTATCTTTTTCATTTAGCACATATATATTTTTAGTTGGCATGGCACTTTAAAGCCAACTTTAAAAACTCGCTTGTGGTAAAATATAAAGATACAATGTCATAAGGTACGAATAACATACACATAATATTTTTCCTGTGTTAGTACTTAATCCAGCTTCCTTTAATGCAGAATTACAATTAAAAAAAAAGGGCCTAGAACAGAAAAATTAAAGAGATGTTAAGAATGAGGTTAGTTCTGCTTGATTTCTAAACAACTGTTGAAGGAACTGGTTGATGATGGCTCCCATAGTTGCAACTGCTTGATTTCTGTTTAGCACCTTCTCATTTGAAAGCAGATCTGTCTCAGCATCAGGGTAGATCCACAGTTTGAGTTTGGGAAATTGATTAGATAGAAATGAATTCTTGCAAGTCCCATGACTTCCACAGAAATTTCATGGAGAAGGTATGAACTTACTTTTGTTTCTTTTGAGAATATATAGAGATTTGGGATTCTGGAGATATATAGTTACTTCATCTGAGAATGTTTGAAAATGCAATTTTTTTCTTTTTTTTTTTATGTAGTCATTTTGGTACAATTGCTGGCAGCTAAAGTAACCATATTTCTTCTTATTTTATCTTGTCAATGCTTGAGTTTTTTCATGAGTAAAAACTGTGGAAATTTTAGGGGATGGATCTAATCACTGCCTGAAACTTACTTTTCAACTTCAGAGAAAAATATTCTTGATGAATTTCTAATTAAAATGTAAAAATCAATTTTCAAAGAACTTTGAAAAAAAGAAAACACAAGTAGTTTGCCTGTGAAAGCAAAAACACAAAATGGGAAAGTAATATAAAGCTTAAAAACGAAAGGAAAAAGTAGCATTCTTCTGAAAAATAAACAAAAATTCCAATTTCTTTCATTCTCTGTTCCTGACAGATGTGGAGGTGAAACTCTGTCAGGGAAAAAACCCTAAACATGTTGGAGTCTGAAGATATAGAATAATAATACAATGTCTTGCAGAGGTATTCGAACCTTGGGTAAGCCCATATGTCTACCTTTTCCTGGCACTGTACTGCTGTTGTAAGGTCTCTCTGGCTATGCCTACGCTGCAGAAGAAATGTTACTCCAAAAGGGACACCATGATATGTAAGGGAGCCTAGAGAAAAATCCCTCAAACTCCATTCCATTGTCGTTCTTCTACCTCTATCCTCATGCTTCCAGAACAGCTAAGAGGACAACAGAAAGTTTGTTGAGTTTGGATTGTTCTGGGCACAGAGTTGAGATTTAGCCAAGGCTCATTACAGATGGTTTGCACCAGTTCTCCTCTCCACAAAACAGAGATGATTGTGCTGCATTGCTGCATGGAACCTTCAATCATGAATCTAAACAGTGTAATCATTGACAATAATCAGTTAAAATCTCAACCCCAACATTCATTAATAGATTCTTATGGTCAAATAGATAATCAGGTTTGTTGCTGGTTTTTGTTTGTTTGCTTGTTTGGTGGAGTTGGGGTTTTTTTGTTTTGTTTTGTTTTGTTGGGTTTTTCTTTTTTTTTTTTTTTGTCTGCTTCTATTTAGAATTTACTCTTTCAAATCAGTGCCTAGAAACATTATTGAATTTTCTTTTTTCTGATGAAAAAATCATGCCCTTTTTCTAAGTAAGAAGTAAATCAACCACAAGGCATGTCTATTTATTTATAACATTTCCATTTACAAGACTCTTTTTGACACTATGGCCAACTGCCATCCTGCTATGAATGTAGGAAATATTTATAATTCTGCTAAATGAGACTGATTAATCTTGACTTGCTTTTCACCAAATTTTCTATGGTTAGACAATGGACTTTGGAAGCTAAGGATCTCAGAGAAGAGTTGCTGCAGGCTAATTTATAATATTATTTTATCCTTTGCCTGTTGATTTAGATATTAGGATTGAATTTTCTATGTTTTTTCACGTCTTGCAGCAAACATCAGAATTCATGTGACACATATGGAAGGAAATTCAAGACGATCAGTGAGAAGAGGTTCTTACTTTACTTCCACTTGTTTTGTTAGAGGGAAGACATGACTTGTAACTATACCACCCCTCTTCTTCACACTGCAGGGATGATGAGAAGCCTTCAAGACTGAATCATGAGTTGAGGATGTCTGCTAGATTGCCTGTGAATCTCCCCTTCCCTCTCCTGCTTGTGCAGAGCTTGAGTTTGCAAATGCAATGTGCTGTTGCTGAAGAAAACTTTTCCAAGCCTTGATTGGCACCTGAGCAGGACTAGGAGCTGAACACTCCTAGATGTTTGTTGAGATGTTCATGTCCTATTCACAGCTCATACACCTATTTTCATGTCAGGGGGACAAGATGTTTTTATATTCACTCTAGGGTCTGCTCTGTTTGTCAGGTTGCTTTAGCAAATATGGCTTCTTAATATTGTATCATCAATGGCCAGCGGAGTTGATTGAAGAAGTGTTTTAAAAGTTCTCTGTAAGATGCAGAGGAAATGCTGTGGGTTTTTTTTTCATCATTCAGTCAAGAAAAAAAATGCAGTAATTTCCTGTCAATGTATAATAAATGATTAAAATGGAGTAGTTAAATATCCCTTGCAGCCTTTTGATGTACCATGTAGATCTTTGTCTAACAGTGTTATACTTTTATCTTGGCATAAACTAAGACTTCTTTTTCTCTCTGTCACTCAGATTCTGTTCTAAGTAGAGCTAGAAAGGTTTTTATTTGTACAGCACCTGAATCAGCTCAGTTTTTGTTTTACTTGGATCAAGGATGCTAATGATTTTTAACACTGATTCATGTCTGGACTTTGTTAAAGGATATTCTCAGGCTTCAAGAATTTGTTTCTTTTTAAACTCCTCCCAGAAGTTACACAGTATAATTTTGCTAGTGCCATATAGCTCTCAAATCAAATGTATCAAAGTTATGGATACAGAAGCCATATTTTCTTATTAAAAGTATAAATCATGAAAGAATATTTGTTCAACTGATAACATTTGATTTTGTTGAGAAATTATATTTTCCCCATTGACACCATCATCAATATCAAAGTTATTGGAAAAAGAGTTATAAACCAGATTACAATCTGTACACATGTTATCAGAGTTTTCAGTACATGTTGGGTTCCCTCAAAATGCAATAGTAGTTCTGTTCCTGGACTGCATAAAGAAAACATAGCAGCATTTAATAATTTTCTCTACAAGTCTAAAGCTGGCTTATATTTTTGATAACCTTCTGCAAAGGAGATGTAATTATCATTTGTCATCATTCATGATGATTCTCTACCATGGGCAATATTTGATCTAAATTCAGCAGTCAATATCAATAATCTGGCTCAGGGCACCACAGAATTGCCATGTGACAGTTATTGCTGACCATCTAATGGGTTATATTGAAGCAAACTAAGAATAAAATATCTCACTCTTTTGCAAATATTTTGCAGTACCATGTTCTCATAGCAAGTCATAATGTCACCCTAATTCCTCACACCTGTCCTTCCCCCATTACTTAATAAAATGACATGATAATCAATGTCACAGATTCTTTCTTCATGGGTTCTTATTCTAGTTAATTTCACATGTTGCATTGTCAGCAATGTCTGAAAACTGTCTTGCCGTTCACAACAAATGAAAACTTGAGTGTAAGGAAAATATTGACTATTAATCCTATAGACAATCTTTTTTTTTAATTTTTAAAAAGGGAATGAAAGATTTGGAAGAATAAACATATCTCCTAATTATGGTGAGACAAGAGTTGTTGGAAAGACAAATACAAATGCTTATCTCTCTCACTTATGTATTTGTTAAAACTGGTTTTGCAGTAGTCTGTCTTTTTAAGAGGTAAAATCATAGTGGATATGGACTTTTTACTCTGTGCAAAATTCATAGTACTCATGATTGGGCAAAATCTTGAAAATTAATATCAGAAAAACTGAGACTGTGCAAACCACTAGAGACAGCAGAAGCCTCTGAAAGTCAATTGCTGCAAGTGTCTGAAGCCAGAGTGTAAATTCTTTCCATGACATTTTTGCCAGTTGGTGTCAGAGGAGCAGGAAGGTGTTCAACACTTCTCTGCAGTCCTCTGCTAATTGTTTCTGCACTAAATCTGACCTGAGATAGTTTCTACGTTATTGCTTTGTGGTTGAATATAAAATCTGCTGAAGTTTCATTTTTGGCTGTGCAGTACAATGTGTAGGATAGGGGAATTAATGTAATGATCCATGTGACAGTATTTATTAGGTGTTAACTAAGAATGAAAAAAGTCATTTTCCTCAGGACAGGTTGTGTGAGACCCTTTCTTTTTCCAGAGCAAAAAACGCCCCAAACAAACCAATCTGCAGACCTACTGAGGTGTACTTCCAACAGTGCAGTGGTGTTGGGAACTTTAAACATACACGTTTCCCCACATTAATCCCTGCTGAATGACTTGGGAAGTTCCAGTGGATGAAGCAACTGTTTTCAAGAAGAGAACACCATAAATAAAGCACCATAAATAATACAACATAAATATGGTGTTTTTACAATTCAGCTTGAATAGCATCAGGAGCTGATTTTGGTGACAAAAATTCATTTTAAATTGTATAATTGTGTGTGTGTGTGTATATATATATATATATAGTGTATATATATACATATATATGGTGTATATATATATATAATGGTAAGACAGTTAAATGCCTCTCTGACATCTGATCCCATCAGATCTCGTAAGCTAAGCAGGGTCAGCCCCGGTTAGTACTTGGATGGGAGACCTCCTGGGAATACCGGGGGCAGTAGGTTCTAGTCCTGAGGATTTCACTGTCACTGTCCAAGCTTGCTTGGAAGTGGTAAATGAACCTGAGAAGTTAAAGGGTGGGGCCAGTTCTGCACACGCTGTGCCTCACCTGAAAAATCCACTGTGCAGGCTATAAGGACACACCCATGTATGGGTAGAGCCCTTCCCAAATCTTCGCTTGCAGAGCCGAGCCATACATACATATAATGGTATGTTCAGAAAGTGGGAAAATGTTCATTATTATCATGCATTTAAATTTATGAAGTAAGAATGGTCATTTTTGGTACTGTTCTTTCATTTTCTCTAAGGTGCCAGCAACAAAAAAAATATATATGTGCAAAAGTTCTGTGTATTTCTTGTTCAAATCTCATTCATCTATTAGGCCTGATACATCCAGGGCCAAAGAATTTCTCTCTAAAACATGTCTTTATAAGTTACATATATCCTTGTCCCACTTCCAGTTCTTGATGCCTAAAATTGGAAATAATATTCAGGTTCATGTCAGTTTTTTGGGTTTTTGTGGTTGTGGTGGCTGGTTTTTAACTCTATTTCTTCCAGACTCAGCTTTGACTTAGTGCATCAGTAGGTGTACAAAGGTGTGGAGACAATGCTATGCATTGTATGGGAAGTTAAAAATAGCAGTGGTTTGGGTAGATTACCCTCCTCTGGAAATCTATGGAGTTCTGTAAAGGATTTGAAGCTTGGTCATGAACATGTGTAGTTTCATGTTTTTGCTCTAATGGTTGCCTGGTTCAGTTAATGGCAGACACCCTTCTGCCTGGACTGTGAATTTTATACAATGCTCATAGCATAAACAAAGATTTCAGAGAAACTTCCCCTGCATTGATGTTTCATTTGTGAAGCTCTGCTCTTAAATTAACTGCTGATAATGTCACATAGAATTGGGCTGAAGATTAATGTATTCTACAAGGATTAAATTTTCTCATTTTTTGGACTGGAATACTCATGCAGTACTAAGCACACCCTTCCAGAGCCACATTTGAGTTAGTGGTGTAGCACAGGAAGACAGCTTAGTTCTAAAATCCTTCCTATGTGTTTTTTGGTGTTTTGGTAGGTAGGTTGGTTGGATGTTTTGTTTGTTTGTTTGTTTGTTTGTTTGTTTGTTTGTTTTTGGGGGGAGTGGGGAGGGAGTGGTTTTGGGTTTTTTTTTGTTTGTTTTGTTTTGTTTTATTTGGTTTGGGGATTTTTTGTTTCTTTAGTTGGAGCTTTATATAGTAGTTGAAATAATAATTTATTAGAAGCTTGGGACCAAAACACTTCTCTCTTACTCAGGGAACTGTAAACCTTTTAACAATTTCTACTTGAAATATTGGTTGATATCTGCATGAGTTTTCTTCAGTGTTTCTGTCTTGCTGCTTCTTGTAACTTCCCCTTATGTCACACCCTGTCAGTGTGATGAAGCCTCTGTGTTCAAAGCGTCAACCAACACCTGATACACCCAGATCTGGGAAAATCCCTCAAACGGCAGCTGCAAGCCTTGACCTAAACAAAGGCTCAGAACCAAAAAACAGAGAGCCCCGTACCGGAGGCACTCTTCCTTCAAGTCATTCACACATCAAACTGTACTTTATAAGAGGAAGGAGAAATTAATTTCTTTACTATATTTTTGCCTCATGATGATCTATCTTCGAAGCATTTCTTACGGGTGCAATACTAGCTTTCACAATTCACTGGCATTTACATTTGTCAAAATTAATGTCCTATCAATGGTATGAAGCACAGATATTTGTGGTAGAATAGCAGCCAGGAATATACAGAATGCAGTGAAATAATATTTAAAACTCTGCAGTGGCTTGAACATATAAATACATAGAAATATGTCTCTAAAATCACAACATTTGGTAGTTGCTCCCAGTATTATTTATGCATGGACTTTCAAATGATAGCAAACAGGGATAGCATTTTCTAAAAGTAAACAAGTGAACAAAACAGACACCTCTTTACTAAACCTGATCCAAAATGTGACAATTATTGTGATATAGTTTTTATTTATTTTTTTTCTTTTACTAATCACATAATTTTCAGCTTCCCCTTTCACAGGATCTGGCTTTTCAAAACAGCTGTGAAAAAACCCACCTTATTTGACAAATTAATCCTCGTAGGAGAGATGAATATATGGGACAGACTTCTTTTTTTCATCTTTTGGTACAGCTTACAGATGATTATTTATTTGGTATGTATAGAGTAACACACAGAGATTCATTATAATGACTCTAACGGTCTTGTCAAAGACATTGACATGACCATAATTTAGGAGAAAGTGGGAGAGAGAAACAAAAATGTAGGGTAACAGGCATAGTAGCAGTGCAATTGTTTATAATATTTACTGAACATCATTCTTCCTATCCAGGTCTTTATGACTTCCTCTTCCACTGTCACAATGCCTGATCTCCACAGGCACAGTTCTCAATTGAGCCTTTTAGGAGCTTCCAGGGGCTTCAACCCCTGTTGTTAAATAAATCACTTGACTGCATCTAATTTTATGAGGTTTTA
>JAWWLZ010000094.1:909476-924276 GCA_035041345.1 Poliocrania exsul | reverse complement strand
CATGAGGGCACGCAAGCTTCTCCCCCACGACAAGGGGGTGTCCCCGGAGAAGACCACCAATATATAGATTTTCTTTAAATCACCCTCTCCAAAGATCCTGGGCTGAAATCAGTCAGACAGTGAAGATGGTTGTACGCCCTAATGGCTTAATTGTACATGATTTGTTTCCTAATGGAAATCTGAAAACCAGTGTTGAGGTTGTGAATTTGCATAGGTAGACTGAGGTGCCTTAAAAGAAAGCAACATATTATTTTGCATATTGTAAAACATGGACAAAGGGGTATATAAAAACTGGTACCTCTCCCACAGATGGTAGATTTGAAATTGCCTTCAGGGCTGTCTCTGGCACTAGCACATTCACCAAAGAGAGTGAAAACGGTGATGGTCTTAAGGAAGATGCCTGTGCATTACGTGACAGCTTTTAGTGCCTTCCTCAGCAAGCAGGATGCCCTGGCTCACAGCTATATTTCCAGACATCCTGGGAGAGCAGCCAAACAGCAGGCTCAGGAAGATGGGCTAGAACATAAAAGAGGAGTAAAATTCAAGTTTTCAGTTGTTATTTATTTATTTGTTTGTCTGTCTGTTTATTTATTTATATTTTGTGTGGTTTTCTTTAAGAGAGAGAAAGACCTTTCCAACTGGCTCATTGAAATTGCAATGTGCCTTTTTTTTTCTCATATGTTTTATATAGAAAGTAGAAACCTTTATAGCGCTATAGATTTTGTCATGATTGCAAGTTACTTGGTGTAAATAAGCCTTTATTTGATACCTGGGCATATAGCATGCAGGAAATGGTCTGAGACAGTAGGCTACTTGCTCTGGTGTTCCGACCATGAAGTCATGTACCTGTGGGTGGTCCCGTGGTGTAAAGTAGAGCACTCTGGACTCTGAGTTCAAGTCTCAGTGGGGACTGTCCCCTGGCAGTTAAATGTCTCCCTGCCATCCGATCCCATCAGATCTCGGATGCTCAGCAGGGTCAGCACCAGTTAGTACCCGGTGCTGTGACAGTCCCGAGGACTTCACTGTCACTGTCCAAGCTCACTCAGCCATGGCAGATGGACCTTAGGCCTTAAACGGTGAGGCCAGTTCTGCGCACGCTGTGCCTCACCTAAAAATCCACTGTGTAGGCTGGAAGGGCACACCCACGTGGGGAGAGCCCTTCCCACATCTTCGTTTGCAAAGTCTGGACATACATGTGTACATGTACCTGGTGTTTGAAATTATCTTTGACTAAATAGATTTAAAACCAAAGAGAAATAGTTTTGTGAGCCATGCACATGTAAATCAGTGCTTTTTAAAGAAGGAATTATTAGATAGATGTGCTGCTTTACTGCCTATTCCTCATTACAGAATCATATTTCCTAGAGTAAAAAAATTATATGCTTTCACTGCACACCCTGACAGCTCCAGATCTAATAAGAGCAGTTTTTGAAAATTCTTCCTAATAGGTTGACACCCTAAAATGATGTTAAGAGCTTATGAATCAAGGAAATGCAGTGTAGCCCAATTTTGTTGTTTGTTTGAAATAAGTCCTTCTTCTGGAGAAAGAGGACTCATGTCATGGAAAGTATTTGTTGCAGTGTAAGTTTGGTTACTATTCTAAATCATTCTCATGGTCAAATTGACCTGATTCCCACTTTCGACTCCTCCCTCCAGACCCCATCAGGTTTTATATTTGTTTGGTTTTTATAAGTAGCTGATGTAAACTTTGAAAAAGCTGGGATGGGAATTGTACTTTAATATTTCAATATCATTTTCAATATCATACAGTTACTTAAGAAGGTATGTGTTAAATGCCACAGCATATACAAATATGGTTCTTGTGCCTCTGTTTTATTGAAAGTAGAAACATTTTTGAAATTTAGGGAAGGTGTATCTATTAGAGGAAAACTGTGATGTAATTTAAATGTAACCATTGGCATTCTTTGCATAACAATCAGTGACTCATTAATATGTTTTTCCCCGCCTTCCTCCTCCCCCACTGTATTACGAAGTGACACAGAAATGTAGATTAAATTCATCATTGGCTGCTCTGGAGATGTAGTTCTGATCATATCTTTAGTATAGTTTTCTGAAATACGCAATTGTATTTACCCAGTGGAAATGTGATCACTTCTAAATGAATAAGTCTACTCCAGTGTAAAGCATAAATCTTGTTGCTGGGGAGGGAGTTGTAGGTAGGCTTGAGAGAGTATGTGAGCTAGAATTTGCTCCTAACAGGCTGGGGTTGTGAGCCTCTGCATCAACAAGCACTTCAGCTTGCACATAAGTCCCTTTGAAGCCAGCCAGACTGAACTCATACTCAAGTGCTTTGCTAAATAAAGGTGGGAACTAGTATGTTTAGCTTTTAGCACATGCTATAGCAGTCTTCTCTAAGCCAGGACTCGAGTCCCTTAAAAAGGAAAAACAAATTATACACACATGCACTGGCACGACAAGTTAGTTAGCTTATGGAGAGTAAGTTTTTCCACAACAGAATCAGCAGGAATTACTATTAAACACAGTCATGTCAATAATGCATGGTGTGGGGCTCTAAGCCAAGTGGAGAAAAGGTTTTGTGCTTACCAGTCTGCTCAAACGAGAAAGTGGAGCTCCCCAAATCCAAAGCAAAGATAGAGGCTAGAGAATGAAACTGATAAATCAAAACGGATACCAATAAAAGTCCAGATGCTTTCTGTAGCACATGAATATACATGAAACTGGAAAACATGTTGATTATTTAAAAAGAAACAAAAAGGTTTTTATTCTTTTTCCTTGACTTGGTTCTTTCTATTGATCACTATTTGTCAAGGTGTGCAAACAAAATCTGAGAGTGTTTTTGCTAGATCATGATCCTCTGTAAAATGTCCTTGCTTGTCCTTTTCCTTGGTCTTTTATGTGTCAGCAATTATTGACCTCAACGTTCATTTTTGATGAGCTGTATAAAGCATTAATAAATGATGAGCAAAAAAAATGTTGTGGTGCATGATAAGATCACCCATATTGCAAATAAAATGTTCAATTCTGAGATTGCCATCTATTTTTACATTCAGCACTCGAAGTGTTTAAATACAGTAGTGCTTCAAATGACATATATCTGAAAATCCATTAACAACTGGGATTTTGTTGGAAATGGGTGAGAGAGTTGGGTTTTTTACCCAGGACTGGTAAAACACAAGTGAAGAAAATGTAGAGATTTCTTTAGTGAAAACTGTAAACATAGATGTTATGCTCTGATTTTACACAGAGTATTTGAGACATTAAAGTCAAAGTGAGAACTGACTTTCATGTTTTAGTAAAAGTAGCCCATGGGAGGGGAAGAAAAGATTTTACAGAATATTCCCTTCTTGAGACGAAAATGTTTCTTGTATGCAAACGGTGTCATGTGTCTTTTTTTTTTTTTCCTAGTAGAGGTAACAGCATCTCTGTAAGGAATGCACCATTTCCAGAACTGCAAAATCACAGACCCATAGCAGCTGACCATTTTCAAGACCAACAATGTCTTGCTGCAAAATGTGTGTCACAGAGAAAATCATTAGACTGCCAGCAAGGCTATGTCCTGCAAAAATCTGCAGGCTTTGTGCTGTGGTGAGTCTTATGGGATCTGCATAGAGGCAAATAATCCTTGTGTTACGTTTGTTTATGCTTTAGAGATCTGAAAGTTTGGTTTGTTTATCCTGTCTCATCTGACCTCTCTCCACAGCTCAGTCTAGAAGTTTGTTTACAACAAAAGAGATGCATGACTTTATTTACTTTATGACACTAGCAGTGGCCAAGCCAGGGTGCTTTGGTTACCAGACTACAGAGGAACCAGGAGTATATGCCCCTACTGGGATTCACATGCACAGACAGTTGTGATGGTCCCTGGACATCCTGGTACATATTGTTATGCTTTTGTGAGGCAAAGCCCATCTTCCTCCCCAGAATCATTAATTTGCTTCATATCACACTTCTTTCACTTCTCTTCTTGTAAGGCAAGGCTGCCTAGGTACACCTTCCTCCTTAACCCATGACCTCCAACTCAAGAAAGAGACAGACAGCAGTCATGAAACGAAAGGAGCTTTTCTTCCCCCAGCATGAAGGCACCACATATACACTCTGGTCAGAGTTACCTGAGGGAAAGGATTCTTAACTCTGTCCTTTCTCACTAGGAGGGGGAGATAATGCTTGGATCCGCAGATGCTTCTCCATGCTCTTTGCCTGTCTCTTACTGCTCGAGGCAGAGGGACACAGACAGGAGGAGTCTTCTTCACAGAAGAGATGGAAGCAGGTGAGTTAGGCAGGTCTATGAATTTATAACACTCTGCTGTTGCCAGGCAGTGCCTGAGATTCTTCAAAGTGGAAGAGTCTGGGATATTTACTCAATGATCATTTTGTGGAAACGTTTCTATGAGATAATATTATTTAGGTGAATAATTCAAGTATATTTTTTGTTTGGTTTGTTTTGTGGTTTTTGTTTGTTTGGGTTTTAATTTTTTTAAAAAAATTTGTTCAAAAATGAAGGAAGCCTTTCTTAAAAATAGTGAGGGATATAGTGGATCTGGTTGTGTAAAGATAGATCTCTGCATCTGAGACCAATTGCAGACTCCAAGTCCAGCTATGTTCTGCAGCTGAGCCCCTGCTCCATGCCAGGCTGAGACACAGGTCATCCTCCACTGGTCCAAGCTACTCGAAAAATGCTCCAACACATATCTCAGAGAGCAAGGGTGCATTTCATCCCTTGAAGGATGAGTAAAGGACTGGGACCTGGCAAAGAGTCATGCTCAGAGGAGAAGTTAAACACAGACATACACTCTGAAAATCCATATGATTTCGTTATGGATATTTGCTGCCCAAAGTCACTACATTGTTGCTGGTTAAATTTGGGTAAATCAGTCTTTTCCTGAAATCACAGACTGCTCTGAAGACTTTTATGTGGGCAATATGAGCAACACTATAGTTAACAAAATTAAAAAAAAAATTAACGCAAACTAAGTTTAGGCACCTAAATCCATATATAAGGTTCCTAAAAATAAGTCTGAATCTCAGAAGGTCATAATTTTTTTTAAATGAAGCTAGTAATTTGGATAGCTAGACATAAATTGAGGTGTCTGAGTTTAGCTGGTTGGGAAACAACACTTTTGACTTAAAACCAAGCTTTCTTGCCTTTGGAGAATACATCCTTGCTGGAATTGCTAGAAATTTGTATGTACAGTATTTTACAGACATGTTCTGTTCTTAATTATTCCACAAAGAAACAATGATTAAAAAAAATCTGTGAGGTTTTTTAAAGTAGAAGATAATTAATGTAAATCACTCCATAGAAACAATACAGGCTTATTTTCACATTTGTTTGGGATTAAGCTGCTTCCACAAAGTACTTCCACATGTATACTAATTAGTTTTATAACAAAACTAACCATCCCACAATGAAAAGTGAAGACAAAAGTCTTATGAACTTTGCCTTATTCAATCAGCATTTATGTCACTGTTCCAGGCCAGCCGGGTCCCCTTTGGGGTTAGCTCCTGCTGAGTACTGTATACTCCTGTTGCTTAGCACTTGACCAAGCCAGAAGACCTCTGGGTGCTTGGGAATGGATAAGAAATATTCTCTTGGAGTGGGTTGGTTGTGTGCAGAAGGTTGTATGCATCCCTCCAGCACACTGTCAAGACACTAACCTTTGTTTCATGGTCCCAGATGAGCCAGAGCCAGAGTTGCAGTAGATTTACTATTTACCCTCCTGTAAGAGTAGTGGTATGAATTGCTCTGGCTATTGCTTTTTCTTTTTTTTTACATAGTGTCAAAAGCAAATACTTTGATTTCCATTCAAACGAACTAGGCATCACTAGAATGTTGATGTGATTATTGTTAAAAGGAAATTGCAAAAATCACATATTTTACTTATTTTTGCAGTCTCTACTCCATTCACGCTTCTGGCACCTGGTTCTGTGTGGGGTGATGGCTCTCTGTGTCAGCTGTGATACATATATATATGTACTTACAAACACATGAAAGCCTAACCTTCCATTTTTGCTGGATTACTTTGCATATATCACAAAAGAAACCTGATGCAATGTTATTCTAATATCTTGACTGTATATCTGAGTCTAAGGATGAAGCCAAGCAAGAATTTGAGGGTAAGGCATTAGCAGAGCTAGACTAGCCTGGTGTAGCTTGTTCTGCTTGCAGCAGCAGAGAAGACACAGCTATAGTCTTGCTCTCTCTTCCTGCCCAGCTTTGCTCTGCCAATGAAACAACTTATCCCTCTGTACTGTAAACTGGATCTCTAAAATGACTTATGTTAAAGATAGCCTCTTTTCTGGAGGGGTAATGAAAGGGAAATTTCTACTCAGCCTTGCCCAGGAAGTCAGCACATAAACTGATGAAACCCTTGGAAAGATGAGAAGTTCTCACAATCCGGTCTGATCTCATGGTCATGCCTATAAATGCATTTTTTCTTGTGCTCTTTGTCGTCCTCCAAATTTATTGTTCCTTAATAACCTGAACATCCATTTGATATTTTGCAAACAAAGTTTTTTTAACAGAAATCAGAACATGGGGTGAAATGCTGGGTGTGTAGGTGTCATCTACAGCTGGGAGACATACCTACCAGCAGGAAAAAGAGCTAGTCTCATTACTGTAATGTATTTTCTGCTTTCTCAGAGGTTACTGTTGTTCTCTTATAGACACTACATTATTTGAAGGGCCAAAGCAATACTTTGCTACAGTTTTCTCAGAGACAGGATAAGCAAATGGACTATGGAAAAGAAACTATAATGCAGGGGGTTTTTTCATACTGTTTTGTATGTTACAGTCCTTGGCTGCAAATTTAAGCTCATATCTGAGACCTGCAACTGCATTCCAACTAAATGTGTCTGATTTCTGTGTCCAGCATGAGAGACCGTAGTCCTGTTTGGATATTTTGACAAAGGTCAGTAATTATTAAAGATCTGGTTCCAAAATTGCTAGATATACCAACCATATTTTGGATGCAGATCAGGGTATGTGACTTCTTTTAAGAGAGAAAAATGATTCTGCCTTATCAGACATCTGTCGATACTGCTATTTCTGAACTTCAGTGGATGCTGCATCACAGCTACTTTGTTTTTTTTCATCAAAGCAATTTTTTCTGTAGCTCTTCAGCTGTCTCTCTACTTTTGGTCGCTGATAGACTTTTCTGTCAGTGACTGGCTGGACATGCATTATTTCCAGCAGCAAAGCTTTCAGCCATAAGCACCACAAGCTTCTGCACAAGCTATTATGCTCTTTCAGAGGTACATAGTTATAGTCTTAGCATCTCACATAGACCTGTCCCTGAGGGTGGTTACATCTTACCAAAGACAAAATAGGTACCAAATACTAAAGACTGCAGACATAAAGGGAAGATGTTCTCTGGTTTACTTTTGCTAGTTCAACTCTGAAGAAAGTCCCAGGCAAAAGGTATCATAACAGCACACTTAGCTCCTTGAGATTTGGTCTGAAATTAATCCAATGCACATCCAGTTCATGCAGCTTCTCAGATACAAACCCAAGGCAATTTATTAGAAGAATACATGGCTGAGAAAAGTGCGACATGATGAAAACTATGCACTAACATCCATTCGTTTTTGGGTGATAAGAGATTATAGACATGAAGGTTAAATAAAATTTTAAATCACAGTAACTCTGCCTGCATAAAATTTTACAGAGGACTCGTGAAAGGGTCTGAGTGAGATGGAGTAGATTTTCCCATAGCAGCCTTCAATGCACTGTGCTTTGTTTTGGAAGCTGGAAAGGTATTGTAACACACTGGTGTTTAGGATACTGCTGAGCAGTGCTGCCACAACATCATCACTGTCATTCAATATACCCTCCATCAAGGGACTGGGGGCAGGCAGGATCCTGGGATGGGACACAAGTAAGCTGACAAATTAACAACAAATTAACAAATTAAGACACAAATTAACCAAAGGGATATTCCGTATCATATGACATCAGCTCAGATAAGGGAAGGAGGATAGAAAGGAAACATTTGTTATTTACAATGCTTACCTTCCAGAATGACCACTACATGTACTGAAGCCTTGCTTCCCAGGAAGTAGAAGAACATTACTTGTTGATGGGAAGTAGAGAATAAACCTTCTCCCCAGTTCCCCCCTCCCCTCCCCGCCTTTGCTTGTGTGCTTACAAACTTCTGCTTTTGCTTTAGTAAACTGCTTTATCTCAACTGATGAGTTGTTTTCCATCTTACTTTCTCTCCCCTGTCCACCTGTGAAGGGGAGTGATAGAAAACCTTGATAAGTGCCTGATGTCCAGCCAAGGTCAGCCCACCACAAAGGTAAAGGGCAAACCTTTTGAGGCTACAACAGACACCAGCAAGATGTCAGTGGTGGGTGCAGGGTCATATTTAAACAATACACTTACTTGTACACTGCATAACAAATAATGTTCCAGCAATTATATTTTTAACTGCACATACTTCTATATGAAGCCTGTTCTTTTTCTGAAATAAGATCAACATTTTTTTGTGTACCTTGAGCTAATTCCAAAGCAACATAAATCAGGGCAGATGCAACATAAATCTCAAGAAGGTTTAGGGACAGGGGTACACAGCTGCAACCTGTTTCTGTGAAGCTATGAAGATGTGCTTTTTCAAGTTGTGGGGTTAGAGAAGGAGGGCAGAAATCATGAACAGCCCCTACCAAATTTGAGCTTGTTATCTGAAACAGGAAAGACCTCTGCACAAGAGTAGGAGCATTCCTTAGGGTTCTGTGTGTAACCTAACACAATTGTGTAATTTTGAATCTTTTATACTTTGAGTACAACTTCCATCTATAAGTACCTCTCAGGAATGAAAATTTCCTCTCAGCTTCCTTCTGGTAAAACATCCATCTTCTACAGGTAAGATGAAATTATCTCTTCTGCTGGATCAACATAACAAAAATGGGTGAAGGATTTACTTCATTCTGCCCAGAGAGAACTTCACCTGAAATAAACAAATTAAAAAAAAAAGAAAAAGAAGAAAGAGAAAAGACAACTTCATGCTTTCATTTTTGTTTTGTTTCTTTTTTTTTTTTTTTTGGGTGGAGGGGAGGGGTTTGTTTGTTTTTAGGACAGGAAATTTAGTGATTTACTCAAAGTGTAGCATTTTCTAAGATGTCTGGCAGGGACTTTTTTAAATAATTAAATCATCAGTGCAAAGGCTGATGTGATTTCATAGCACAGCAGGAGTCCCATCACAGTTTAGAATAGTTTCTAATCTTCTACTGGGTATCAGAAACAGCTGGATTAGGGTGGACTCAGCCTTGGAGGAGATAAGCCAGCAAGGTCTTAAGGGTGCATTTCAGAGTGGTGCCTAGTGATTCAGCCACATGACTCTCATTACTTTAAATCACTAAATCACTAGGCACCTCTCTAAAATATTATCCCTAGAATCCCTTTCTTAAGGAGCCTCATGGAGCATTTACATGGAAGAAGGTTGAAACCCCTGTATAGTACTAATATTTGCCTTAGCTCACTTGTAAAATAATTTTCTTTGCACTATTGCACTTGATTAATTAATTGAAAAGTCTTGTGTGGCTGTTTTGCACCTTGCCATTTGTACCTAAATTTGCCATCTAAGCTTCAAATAAGACTTCAAAAGAAATGTGGAGTTACATATTTTGTTTCCCTTTATTCAAGAATGTATATGTCTCAGATTTCAGCTATATGTCTTCAAGTGTTACTAACAAGCTAGTGGATACTATCTTTCTGAGTAGAACTAAGGGACCAGATAAGGAAGTATGACTATTTTAATTGAACAACCATTTAAATTCTTTTTCTGTGCTTAATAATTAGAAAACCTAAACCCAAATCTTCCATATCAGTGTAAACTGCTATCCACTTTAAACCAATAATACATTTAACTGCTTGACACATCAGCTTGAACAATTAAATTATGTTGCAGTAGAGATATGTCAAGAAGCAATGACAGGTGGGACAAACCTACCAAAAATAGTTTGAAATGGTGAAGGGGCAGAAGCATTTTTAAATGTCAAGACATCTGCATCAACCTCACCATTGTGAAATACAGTTTCAAGTTTATACACGCTTGCCATTCAACCACCATTTCTTGTCTTTAGCGTACTCCTTCAGAATCTCCTTGGACCAAGATATGTGTGTTTGTAGATGTGAATATGCATATACATATATGAGCACATGGAAGTATCAAGCTCTAGCTTCTCTTGTGCCATCAGAATACTGAGGCGATGTCCTGCATGTCCAGTGCTAGGACCTTGTACCCCACACTGCTGTTGAGGGAGAGCTGAAAGCCAGGATTTTTTCTCAGTGCTTTATGAGTATAGCAACCATTCACTTTTTTGGAACTCACCACTTGCTTTTCTGTTACAGCAAGGCTGAGAAACCCACTCCCACTTAGTTGTTGAGATATTTGTAAGGAACAGAACCCACTCAGGATACATTAGAGTGCAAAGTCACTAAGGGTTAGCCCTGGGTACTGCTGCCGGATCACAGAATCATAGAATCACTGAATCGTTAATGTTGCAAAATACCTTTAAAATCATGGAGTTCAACCACTAAACCAACCTCACCATGTTGACCACTAGACTATATCACCAAGTACCACGTCCATACATTTCTTGAGCACTCCACTACTTCCCTGGACAGCTTTTTCCTGTGCCAGACCACCCTTTCAGGGAAAGCATTTTTCCTTATATATAATCGAAATCTCTTCTGGCACAACTTGCAATTTTCTCTGGGTCTGTCGCCTGTTAGCTGAGCGAAAAAACTGACCTCTACCTCAGCAAACAAATTGGGCTCACAAAAGCCACACAAGAGTCTTATAATTTAGCTCTTAAAAAAGTAAATGATAAGACTTGCAGGTGGTGTTGGATGTCTGATGTTGATGCAGCATGTAAAGTAGGCAACACCCAGCCAGGAAGAGCTGTTGAGGGTCCTGCTGAGGAAGAATCAGAAGGTCCAAACAGTAAGAGAACCTTCCTGCTAAGTAATTGGGTGATTGGTAAAATACTCACGTGTCTAAGTGCTTAAAATAAATTTCTTCTTCCTTCAGAGTCTGACTAACCTTTCTTGGCTGATTCTTTGCTTGTTTCAGAGCCATGAAAGAACATGTCCACTAGAAACCTGGGTGACTAGCTGCTTCAAGATGAACAACTTGAAATATCTAGTACAAAAGTATTGAACTCCAATACTGAATTAATTTCTCCAGGAGATGGGGGTGATCCAAGTTGGGTTTTCCATGCTTAGCATTAAACATTATAGTTCCCTTTTCAATGTGGAACCTATTTTTTAATAATATGGTTTATCCTACCTTGTGAATCACAGGGTTCTGAGGAGACTCCCTGTCCTTGTGGAATTAAAAAGTAATTATTCCATTCCTCTAATGGGACTGGAAGAGACAAATCTGGTAATTCATTTTCTATACTCTTCACCAGTTTTCCTCTTCAGAGGCAAGGGCAGAGCAACTTCTCTTTCCTCTCTGTGAAAGGCTCCACTTCAATCTAACAACCATTCAGTAGCTACAACCTCCTGAAGACATAGTCCCCAAGGGACTTCCATCTTTGCAGGAAGCTCTGATTAAAACACTAGATATGACACATCCTCTGCATTAATTTTCCCAAAGAATCAAATTCAGCATCCATCAAATTTAAAACTATTAATTCTGTAGCCATACATGACTATAAACTCTGTAATTTTTTTATTGATTGCTTATATAGAATCAAAATAAAACAAGAATTACATCAGAAAGAGCCAAGGGATAAGTTACCCATAATTGTCCAAACCTTAACCAACCAAACGGACAAACAAAAAAACCCAAAACAAAACAAAAAACAAGCAACCAACCAAACCAAACAAAATTATTTTGCTCAAGACATAAGAAGAGAAATTGAATAAGCCTTTAAGGAATTTTAAATGACTGGAAAGGTTCCTGTCTACATGATGTGAGAAAATTGTTACTTCTCTGCAGTGCAAGTTATGTATTTAGTGGTTTCTCTACACAGAAAATATAGTTCATTAATCATGTCAGAATACCTCATTTAGTTTAGGTCTTTATGTCTAGCAAGAGATTTAGTTTAAACCAAAGATCCGTGAGTTGTTGTTTGGTTTTTTTTAATGTTTGAGGGAATGTTGTGTTTCAATGTCAGAATAATCTGTGATAATTTTTTTGTAAAAAACTTCACCTTGAATTAAAACAAGAACTACAAATATTTTTTGTTTCCCAAATTGAAATCCATAGTATTCCCTTTAAAAATAGGAAAGAGTAGAAACCATTTGGTGTTTTAGAAAGGGAATATGTTTCTTAGTCTTGCTAGCCTCAGTGTTTTCCCACAGGTTGAGCTCATAAGGCACTGAAGAGCCTGGGATCTGGGAGGCACTGGAAACTTGGTGAATGGCCTTGGGTCTGAGGAGTCAGAACTTCAGACCTCCCTTTCAGGTAGCCTGTTAGGAAGTGCATAAAAGCTATCAGTCTTCAAGGTCTAGGGATTTGTGGGTTGAAAGGAGTCCAGAATCTATGAACTTTTAGAATTACATAATTCAATTAAATGTATCACCGAGAAGTGAGGTAACTGTGTTGGTAGGGAATCCAGGAGGAGGATGTGCATAGTCTCCATAGGTACGAGTGAAGTAAGATCAGGAGGCTGAGTAGATCTACTGAAACCAAAGAAAATTTCAGCACATCTGTAGATAAGGTGTAAATACAGAATGAATTAATTTTGGTGGCAGATATGCCTATCCATCAGAGCAACGAAGATCTGAAAGAGACTTCCAGTTACATACAGAGGGGTACAAAATCTTCTATGAATTTTCAGCATCCTGATTTTACACATTTAAAGAGGCTCTGCTATGGCAGCAGAGGATGGACTTGAACCGCCATGACCTTGTTGAACTTTTGCACCCTATGTTCAACAGACTTCCTCAGTTTCTCTAAACTAGCTTTTTTCTGCGATGATGCTATCAGATTTCCAAGTTGCTCTACTTACATGCCAACAGTGGGGATAAACCTACAGGGTTCTGGCAGCAGTTATTAGAGAGGATTCAGTAGAGAGGCCCCTCTTCTCCATCACAGAAGGAGAACTCCACTTCAGAGTTAGGCAACTTGATGAAATATTTCTGTTAGGAGAACTGTCTTTAAAAAGGCTTCTACATACTGTCAGGAGGAATTTTGTAGGACTTGAGGTCTGAATTTCATTACAAGTAAGTAAGGAGAAGTCAGATTTTACAAAATTCTCCTTCAAAAAGGGCAAAATTTAGCTGTTCCAAAAGTTTCACCAACATGACCTCTCTGCACAAACAGCAGGTGTTACAGTCTTGGGGACAAGATAAAGAGCACTGTTATGCTTTTTGGTTCATGTGTTTTAGTTTGCTTCAATTGGAAGTAGGTGCAAGGAGAAAGAAAGGGTGGAGTCATCCTAACTTGGATTTAAATCAATGGTTTGGAAAAAAACTCCACAAACCCCCTCAGCTTGCATGAATCCAATAGGATATTTGCACTCATTTTAGGAAGACATAGATTTCTTCCTGGTGTTTGTAATATTGTGGTGTACTAAATTAGTTCCCTCCTGGGGAAATTTGAGTAACAATTGTTGTACCTTGAGCCTTTCTTTCAAAATATTACATCAGCAGCAATAGGTTTTGAAGGAGTTTCTAACTCCTGTACCAAAGTAAGATCCTTTCTGTTGATTTCTTACTGGCAAGGACATGTGTCAGCAACAAAATATATCTTATTTAGTCATGATAACACCTGGAGTTTCTTGACATCAGTTTAGGATTTCTAAGATGTCAAAGTCTCTCCTTTTGTGAACATAACAAACAAATATCTGAAATTAGGAGATTTAAAAAAACAAACAAAAACCAAAAACAACCTCCAAAACCAAAAAAAGAAAACCCAAACAAACCCACAACAAAATATCCCAAACCTACTCTGATGACAATTTTCTTTTTCTGAAAGTATTATGCTCTGTCTTAAATTAATTGATATGATATTTTTTGCAAGACCACTGTTTTTGTAAAAATGAGGTGCATCAGAGGATTCAGCAGCTTAAAAAGTTAACAATGAAAGAGTTGAGAAACTGGTTCTCTAAGTCTGTGACATTAATCATGTTAACAAATGTTTGCTTGTACTTGGACTAGACCAAATTCTTATCTGTAGTGTGTATAGCTGGGATGAATGGGAAGGGTAGTGGTAGATTTGATAAATCCATTGGTTGTTTAGCTGAAAATCCAGTCTTTTGAATTATTTAGTGCCAGTTTGAGTGTTTAAACTATACTTTGAAGACATTAGTAAAGCTATCTGACAACCTTCAGTCACTTAGTTCTTCCTCAGAGGCACCTAATGGTGTTCATCTATCAGAGTACAACTGGTCATATTTTTTTTCCTACTAATTATCTTTTTGATGATTTTCTTAGTGAAGGATGCTGTTTTCTCTGTGTTGAAACATTTTAAAAAGAGTGAATTTGAATAAAACTTAGGACAAAAGAAAACTGAGAGACAGATTTGTGATAACAAATTGTTATGCTTTGGCAGTGGCAAACTGAATATTTTGATTTTTTATTTTAAACTGATTTTGTTAAACATTCATTTTAATAAAATGTTTGATATGTGCTGAAACAATGAAAACTACAATGAAATGTTAAAACAAAACAAAACAAAATCTTTTTTTACCCCAAGTACTTTTTAAAATGAGTATTTCAGAAATGTCTCTTAAAAACCTTGGTGGTTAGTTAGGCTGTGTACTGGTTTTAAGGTAACCCAGCAGGAGGAATGAACACAAGAGATATTATAAGTCAGAACTACAATTTAATAATAATAATACAGTAAATACACTGACACAAAGGGAAGTT
>JAWWLZ010000094.1:894213-905862 GCA_035041345.1 Poliocrania exsul | reverse complement strand
TCTTTCTTTCTGTTCTCTCGTTTCTTTCTTTTCTTTCTTTTCTTTCTTTTCTTTTCTTTCTTTCTTTTCTTTGTTTTGAGTGTGTGTCTCTATATTTTGAGTTTTTGTTGTTTTTTGGGTTTTCACCCTGTAAATCGAAGGTACTGTTTTGGCTTTTTGCAAATATTTTAATACAGAAACTTGTCTTTGAGTCATAACAGCCTTTAGTTCCAAAACTACTTAGACATCATGATGAAAGGCACTTTTGATGCAAGATTTTTAAGATAATGCAGTCTACAATTCTTTCCAGAGGATGAACTCGTATTTCCTGTTTCACAACACTGTGGGTTGAAAATTGCCATCTAGAGAGAGAGATTTATGTTGCTATTAGGTGTTTCAGTTTTTTGTGACTTAATGGCTTTTTTTTGTCTTTAGGAAGACACTTTACTGTTTTCTCTTCCATTTTCCATAAATGTGTGTAGAGGTACTGAAAAGAGAAAAAAAAAAAAATCAAGGACTTTGGGTCACGTTTGCCTTAGTGATTTTTATTTTTATTTTGATGTGTGTGGGGGGTGTTGTTGTTTTTGGTTTTGGTTTTGGTTTTTTAAATTGACATTGATAGCTCCTTCTTTATCTTGTCTGTTTTTATTTTCATAACTACTGAAAAATTGCATAAGGACATGTTCTTCGCTTAAGAGCAAATATTCTGGTTTTCAAAATATTAAAAGAATAGCATACAGAGAAAACGTCTTCCCTTCACTTGAGCTCTAAACTCAACTGCCATCAGGACAGAGTGTAGCCAAAAAGCTTATATATTTTACCAAATTATCTTTAAATATAAGGTGCTTAAATGTCTCTCTCTATCATCTTTGTTTTTACCATATTTTATGTAAAGAAGGAAAAGGTGGATTTTTTTAACAATAATTTCCATGAAATTCACAAATTTTGATCTGTCCTTATACACCACTAACATGTGTGGGATTTATACTGTCGGAGAGAGCCTATGCAGCCAGAGGAAGCCACATCTACAGCTCAGGACTATCAAATAAAATCTGCTGGTAAAATGAGTACAAAGACAATAATGCTGAAATGCATAATCTGCACACTTTATACTGTGTTGTAAAAGAATAAATACAGTGCTTGCATATTCATTGGACATGTCAAATTTTTCAGTTTACTCATGTCACTTGAGAGATCAAATTATCACTTGGGAGGTCTTAATATAATGAGAAAGGAGATTACACTCTGTGGATCGCCACATGTCACTGTAGCACTTTGAATACTGCAGATACTTCTGACTGACACTAGTTTTGCAATTAGTGACACAAAGGAGGATACACAAGTGCAATGTCTGCAAGGAAAGATGCTGCAATTTTTCTGAATTCTGGTGGATGCAGAAGAGATGTGTGTGCGAGTGCCATTTGAGGTTTTTCTTTAATTGTCAAATCACACCAAGCTAAACAGCCACATTCTTATTCTGACTGTGCCCCACCAGGAGCTTTGTCCAGCCTTGAATCTGTCAAAGAAGTCAGCAGTATGGTTGGACTGCTCCAGACATCTCTCTTCCCCTTTTTCAATTTTATGTGCCTGATGTGATTAATATTCCAGGCAGCAACTCATGAAATCTTTTTTGCTGCTTTTTTGTGCCTTGTGAGTGACATGTCTTCAAGGGTGATTTTCCTATTGGCAAGTTGAGGATGTGGCTCACCATGTATCACCTTCAGGAACAAGCAATATAAGTACTATAATGAGGTGGGTCTTTGCAGAGCCTGTAATTGGTGACAAGGCATGGCAGCTTCATATCAGACAGAGATGTACAACACAGGGCTGATTAATGAGGATGGAACATCACAGTCAAGAGTCTTCCAGTCACTAGCAGACAGAAAAATGTCATATATTCTGGATGTTGTTACTATGCCCAGAGCCTCCAATTTGCATCACAAAACCTTTAGGTAGGCCAGTTCAAACTAATCCAGGATGGGATCCTGCTTCGTCTTAGATGGATTATCAGCGCTGTTGCCTGCAATCCATCATTCTTGATCCCAGCTCTCATGAACAGCAGCAACAATCATCTCAACTTACAGATCTGCTCACTTTAGTTGGGTTAGTTTAGTAACCCTCCTTGTATTGAAGTCAACTTGTAAAGATATATAATATTTTCAGTTATGAGGACATAGAAATCGACTATGGTAAGATTTGAATATAGGTCAAGAAATAAGATTTTCATCACATTAACAAATCTTCATAGAAATACATGTGGAACAAACAATGAAATAAAATTATTAATGAAGAATTCTGCAAAGATACCAGCAAAGCAATAGGGAATCTGACTGAAAACTGGTTGCATAAGTTGTTTTCTTTGAAAGAAGAGCTTTGATAATTTATTATTATTTTTCTTGGGTTTGTGCATTCTGAATTTGTCATTTGTGCGATTTTTAATATTCCTTGGAAAAACATACTCCTTTTTAAATCAAACCCCACATTCCAATTAATTGAATTTTAATTGGACAGATTTTTCCTATTTTTAAATAATCCTAGATAACTGTTGAAATAATGCATTTGGTCATGTCTTCCTCCTCTCTCCCTCTCCTGCCCCCACTCACTGTGGGACATTTTAAGAAGTATTTCATGTAAACGGTGGGAAGGGCACCCTAAGTATGCTAACACTATAAGATATATTGCATTCCACTTCTAGAAACCCTCCTCCACACATGCCACCTGTCATGAACAAAGTTATGTGGAAACTCTATTAGCATCATGAGGTTTTATAAGAAAAAAATCGTGAAAGAAAGAAAATCTGATTCCAAGACACCTTTTGGTGTCAGTCATGAAAATCTTTGTTAAACATCTGTCCCTGCCTCAGCATAAACATTTCCAGAGAGTGTTTTGAAAGTGTATATCCAGAGTGCTGTCAGTTATATTTAAAACATAAGTTTTGATTGAAAACACTTGAGTTTTTCTTTTGTTTTCATTTGTTCTCAAGCAGTTATGTTGCTGAAGTGACAATGCTATGCCACGAGCACAAGATGAGCCAGCATACCACTACACTGAATTGCTAATAGTGAATAAGGAACACCACAGGCTTAGTCTACTAATTTCTCTTTCTTTGTTGACACAGGCCTTCCAACCAGTGATTCAAAAGAATCACAGCTGAAGCCAATGTTATTTGTTTGTGGACAGTTTCAAGGACAAAGTATTCAATATTTTACTCTATTTAAGACACAGATTCACTCAAAGAAGTAGTAGGTCTGCCTTGTTTTCCAGCTTAGCTTTCACTTACCACTTTCTCTTGAGGTTAACACACTCAGATTTAATATTTTATTTGTGTATGTGTGCTGATAACTAAAATAATGACCAGGGAACTCACAGTTTTTTAAAAGGCCAGATGTGGAAATGCATGTGGTAAATCCACATAAGCAAAATCTCTTAGTTCTTCTATTGGAAGCCAACTTTTTACTTTTTCTGTTAGCATTTTAGAGTTTTGCTTTATTCTTCTGGTCATGACTGCATTCTTGCCATCCAGTTTCTCTTACACCTTTAGCTAAGGCATAATCCTTGTGCCCTGTAAGCTGTTTTTATTATCCAACCAATGGCAGTATAGTGATCTAATGCTGGTTGGAATGTCTTGCAATTTTGTAGAACAAAATCTTGTTATTTTTATTTGAGGTTTTCATGAAATAATTTCTCAATATTTTAATGAATTCTAATAAAATAGCATCATTATCCTTTACAGGGAAGGGGTAATAACTTTTCACATATTAAAAGCAGTAGAAATCTATCCATTGACCATAAAGGACCTTGAGTAAAAAGATGTCTTTTTTTCGGAGCTGAACACACATTGAATGACTTTGAATGAAGTTGAAGAATTCATAGTTGATTTGTGAGTATTTGTTGAAGAAAGGTGTTATGGATAGACTTTTAAATGTGGTCATCACTTTTACCTTTGAGCAGAGGTAGGACCATACTCAGGTACAAACAAGAGGAGAAGGACCACATGATTTTGTAGCAGGCATTGTTGCCAATGCCTTCAAAATTTTAAGCATTTATAAGTGCTTGGTTCTTGCCCTTATTTTAAATTTATTTTTTTTATTATTCCTGGAGGACTTTGAAAGTTGAGTTCTTCTTCAACACGTTGTATAGGTATTGTATGAACAATATGCAGATACATTCCAAAACTGGAAAGAAATGAGCAGAGGGCTGTCGAGTGACCCAGTGTGAAGACCTGCATGCCATGTCACAGAACAAGAAAGTGCCACTGAGCTCCTGAGACAGAACCAGAAAGGAGAACTCCTTCAGGAAAAACAATCCAACTGTTCCTCAGATTGACCTGACAAACACTGACAAAAAAAGGAAAAACTGAACTGTGGTTTTGATCTGAAATTATTGTGGGTTTGCTGGTGGGCTCTAAACTGGCCTATTGTGATATTTTACCATTATGTCTAAAAGGTGCTGTAATGAGAATTTTAAGTTCTTGGCAGCCCAAAGTGGAACTTGATTGGGAACAGCAATGTTAACTTTGTTAAATAAAGACCACATTTACGAAAGTGCTTGTAACTGGGCAGTTTCCATAATGAAGCCACCGGCCAGGCTTTCAAAGCACATTAGCCCCCATGGCATGCCCAACAGTCTTAGTTAGTTTGTGAAAATCCTGCAACCATTGCTGCTCTCCACTGTTTCTGAAAATCAGTGACATGAGTAAACAGCCACCCTTCTTTTTCCTCTCTCTTCAGTTATAATTTGGAAGGGATTTTTCTATTGTCTTGTTCTGTTCTCTTTTTGGTGCATCAAGAACTCTTAACTAAACACTGGCTTTGTTTTAGATAACAATAAAACAGTTGGTGCCTTTTAGCTTTCTGAGTCTGCTAGGACATGATTGTTCACCTATAAAGGCATACAGTTTTCTTTGTGAACAGTTGCTTCATAACTGCTGGTAATTCAAAAATGATGAGATAGGTTTTGATCCCGCGGTCTTTTTTGTAAGTATGGCCCTTTGGATTTCATCTACATCTCACTGAAGGTCAACAGGGTTCTTAAGAGGGTTCAATTGTATGAATTCAAGTATGAAAAAGAAATGAGAGTTTGGATTAGAATTTTGAAAAAAAACTCCCTTATCATGATCCTACTTTTACAGCTCACAATAATGCCTAAAATGCCATACTCTGAATAGGGCGGGGGTGGGTGGATGGGTTGGTTTGTTTGTTTGTTTGGCTTTCCTCATTTTTTTGAGCTACTCAGTAGAATTATGTTGAGATAACCAGAGATTTTACTAGTTGTAGTTGCTTTTAGGTGTCATATAGTTTCCCTGTCTGAGGAGGTGTGTATGTACCACGGGAAACAGCTGTGGTACCATAGCAGAAATTGTTATGTTACCTTCAGCATGAATTTACTTTTGACAATTTTGAAATGGAGAGTTTTATAATACTTAGTCTGTTACAAATTGACACCTGGGTGGGGTTTCAAACAAAGTATCGTACTGGTGTTTTTGGCTCTGGAGTTGGTATTTGTTTCTTATTTGTCTCTGTTCACTTTACAGTTCCACTTCTGAACTTATGAATCCATCAAAAGGGCATTCATAGAGTATTTAACTCACTTCAGTTCTGTCATCAGAAGGTGCTTGGTTGACCCATTTCGATCATAACCTTTTCTGAAGTTCCATCATCCATCAACCAAACATTTGTACATCTTGGAAAACAGGCTGTCCTAGGAGTAAATGTAGACGTGAGCAGAAAACTAACTTATTTAGGAGTATTTGTGAATTTTCTTTTACACCTGCTTCCTCTGCAACAATAGATAGCATACCATGGTAATCTAGAGACAAGAGAAGAAAAATGAGAAGAATCAGATTAAAATTTTTGCAAAAAACATGTCTGGAATACTGGTTTAAATGCCTAGACATATGATCCCCAGGATATTTTCCAGGTTTTTTTATTTAAGTTTTAGATATGTAGGAACAAGGTAAATTATAAAAAGGCCAGGTTTACACCATTGTACTCCTCTGGTCTTGCCAAATTATGACTGTATGATTCTAACCAGTACTGGCAACAGAATAAATGTAAAATACATAGGTTTGACAATTAGGAGAATTAGTTCTACTCTCACTTCCTCACATACAGGATGTTTTTTTACCTGTTTTCTGTCCTGGTAGCAGTGATGACAGACCTGATGGGACATGTCCCTCTCAGAGTGGACTCCTCTGTCTTTCTTCAGGCACTTGTGAAGAGTGGTAGGGCTGGAGACAATAAGCCTAACTCACCTGTGCTGAGAAAAGGTTTTTAACAACTGGATGATTGAATAAAGGGTTTAATTCTCTTGAAAGTAAAATTACTCTTGTTAGATATCCAGTATTGAAATCAGAGAATATTCAATGTGACACATTATCAAATATCATCCTCATGTAGAGAAAGTGAAACAATAGGAAGAGGCTGTCCCTTTCCAGTTCCACTTCTTTCTATGTGATGTGTCTCATTTGGTGGCACCTGAGCCTTTTTGTCTACTTGGAAATTTACCCATACAATATTTAGACTGTGGAGTCCCACTTTGAGGTTATAAGTTGGGTATTACGATACTTAGCACTGAAGCATTTTCATATGGAAAAGAATTATATTTTTTTTTGCTGCTTTTGAAAAAAAAAACCACACAAGGAAACAAAGCTTCAACTCACCTAGCCCCCACTACTTGAAAACAGATGAACTAAATCTTACAAAATTCTTAGCTCTTGACAATTATATTAGGCTCTGAGATTTAATGTAGAGGGCCTTTTGTCAACATATTTAACACATCAATCATGGACTGTATATGGTGGATTAGAACTTTGACATAAAAGTTTCCTACTCCCTGGCCTTCTTCTATGCAGACACATTATTGTGCCTTTTTAGGAATACAAACAAGATCAAGCTAAGAAGTAGAAGGGAAAGTCATGATGGAATTTTGTGCACTTATGCGAGACAAAATTCTGATTGCAGTGATTGGGCTGGCAGGAAGAAGAGAAAACAGAGGAGAGGAGACATAAAAGAAGGAATAAATATCTAATTCTTCCTGCCTGCAGAAAAGGTAGACTGAAAATAGATAAACTTCTGAATTCTTTGCAGGAATTGGAGGTTGGTGGTTAGACCACAGCAATCTCCCTCGACCAAATCTCCTAAAGATCAGTTTTGTGTAAGGCCACTTAACTGCTTTTCCACTTCTTCAGAGTTCTTTTACTTTCTTTGTCTTGGGAAATTCAGATACCATAAAAGCCCCTTTGGAAAGCAACTGGCTCGTATTCTATGTAAAGATGCTAATTTAATTATTATTCTTTCAGAGCCATCCTGGCCTTTTTTATGTGCTACAGTGTTCATGCCGTCGTGCTTAGAGGAGTGCAGACGTTTCATCTAATCATTCTAAAAAGATTGCACTATCTTCAAGGTTTGTTATACCTCTTCTGCTTCTAACTTCCCATGTAATTTTCCTGCAATACTCTAAGCTGTCCCTTTCAAACACAGTTCAAGAGCCTCACTCCATCCAGTTTTGGTGGAGAAAGTGACTTAACCAGTTCCTGGTACCAAGGGAAGTTCACAATTAATGCTGAAAACCACTTCTGCTGTGATCTTTCTTCCTCTCTTAGCCTCCATTTTAATCCTTAATGTAGTTTTCAAACCAAAAGAAATTCATAAATATTTTACAGTTCCCACTCATTAAAAAAAAGTCTCTAGCGAGACCAAATGTCAAATCTACAGTTTGAATGTGCTATACTACTTGAACTAGCACAAATATGGAGATAGAGTTTAGGGTGACATAAACCAGAAGGGACACAGGCTGGAATAAAACCATCACTGCATATTTGTGGAGCAAGTAGGGGAAATGAAGGAGGTGACGAGTCACATGCTCAGGACAAGGAGGCAGAGCCAGAGCAAGCAGTGTAGTCATACCCAGCCTTTACCCAGAGGTATTTTCCAGCATGGGTGAGGGAGCACAGAGCTCAAGCAGGGTAATAGGCAGTAGACATCTTTCTAGTGACTGGAAAGGAGTCCTTGGTCTTAGCTGCTGCCCTGATAGGGTCAATCTCCTCTGGCAACAAGAGGTGCAAAATTATTACCAGCAGTAGATAACTACAGCTTATCTAAAATAATTTTTATGGTTTTTATAACTTTTTGTCTTCAAATATTGCAAGAACATTAATTCCCAAGCATATTCCGCTGCAAAAATAAAATCATATTTGAGCTGAGTAAACATATAGAAACAACATTGGTCAAGAATTTGAAATCATGTTAAATTCTAAGGATCTGCTATTCAGAAAAAAATCTGGCATTCTTTCAGCAGTAAAGAAATATTTCTGGTGATTTGCAGGCCATTTTGGTTTCCCCAGTCAAAGTTTATGGTTCTGGCCTTTGAAACTAAGCTCTCTTAGAAATCTGGTTCACTGTGAACAAGCTGCTGCCTATATATCATCTACTATAACTTTAGAAGTGTAACTACATGAATATTCTGAATATGAAGACACATTTTTTTATGCTTTGCAAAACAGATAATTACTACCATACTCAGGAATGAAAGGCAAAGAAACAGCTATTAATGGTGTAATGATTTACAGACTTGCTTTGCTTCCAGACAAGGAGACTCCAAAATTGCATGACTATTCATTAAAACTTGCAAGTTCATTAAAGCCATGTTAAGATTTCTGTAAGTCTTATGGAAAGCCAGTGATTCCTGAGGTCCAAATTTCAATGGGAACTAGGTATATGAAATTCTTAGACACTTTGGGAAATCCCACAAGGGCCTGCATAGAAAATAGATAAATGCTTTAGATGACTAAATGCATTTAAACAAAAAATCCTAAGGCTCTTAATTGCTTAATTTCCACTGTGAGCTTCCCTGTTTAAACTAAAAATTCTTTCAGGCCCAACATTTCTGTACTGGCATGTCTCTAGATCACCCCAGATTTAGCACCTACCTAAGTGTCGGTTTTCTGAGGGGTCGAAGAGTCTGCCTTGGCAGATTTTTACTATTTTGTAGCAAGTAAGCCTTGGATCAAAAGCACTAAAGAGCATGAGAGAAATGAAAGCAGATTAGAAGAAATTATGTCTTTCATTTTGTCTTCTGTGTAGACAATCCACAACAAGACCTCAAGATTCTTCCATATAACGCAGAAATTGAGGAATTGAGCCCACCAGAAGGGGGGAAAGAGGATGGTCTCACTGTGACTTCTTCACATACAAGGTTTTTATAGCCAGAGTTTCATCTAGGAAGGAGGTAGAATCATCCACTGACTGCTATGTCTTAGAAGAACCACTGATGTTCAGCTCTTCCAGACTGGATGTTCTTGGCCTTTATTTTTATTTGTTTTGTTTGATGGGGTTTTTTTTTGTCTGAGTCTTGTGTCATCTTGATATGTAAATATTTCATACCAGTTTCAAAGGGAGTAAGGGACTTGGTCTCTACTAAAGATCTCCTTCAGTACAGACACTTATTTCTGGCTTGTTTGACCATAGTAGTACCTTAGGTCATGGCTGTAAAGGAGGGTGATATAGTACTGTCCAGCTGTAATCTAGGATCTATCACAGTCCCTATCCTCTTGTTGCACCAGCACAGTTGTGTATCTGAAATTGGAGCTGACTTAGTATACCTGCACAATACTTTGCCACAGCTGCACCCTTCCTCAGTGTTTTGCTCTGAACTCTGTTGTGGACTCTGAACACAGACTCCATCATACCTTAAGTGCCATTAGCTATAGTACTGATTATCTTAACTATTTCTACTGCATATTGCTTTAGAAAGTTACAAAAGATACTTTTTTTAAACTTACACTTTGTAAAAATAGGCATGTGAATGTGTGTGGTTATTGGTTTTGTGGGAAGAGATTGAAAGGTAGGTCAGCCCCAAATCAGACTGGACTTGCAGTATGTTAAAACAACTTCCCTGGATTAATGCAAATTTGATTTCAGAAGAGCTTGTCCAGCTTCCCTGAGCTGGGGTTCTTGGTGCAGCTTGTGTCCCCTAGTTACATCTCTATCACTGCAAAACTACTCTATGGTGTATCATATTTTCAAATCCAGTAGGTTTAAAACTTTCTTTGGAACTTCTATGGGGCTCTCTCATCTTTGATATTCTGTAATTCCCCCTGCCCCCCTTACTTTATATATGTGGTAAACCGGAACTAGTTAGTCCAACACAATTACGTCATAAGCAGAGGATTTGTTTTTTATGGTGAGTGATATCACGTAATTTAATTGCTGGATTTCATAAGTAGGGTTAGTGATATCTTCCCTACTTCAGATCAGTAGAGATACCACAAGGATTCTTATCACATGGTGCACTTAATTATGATAAATAAGCAGGGATAAATTAAGCCTATAAAAGGCCCAGATGGATATTATATTTGCATTGTGAATGCACGCTATGATGAAAATATGGCATTTAGAGGACCCCTTTGAAGCAGAACTCTGGATCCACACTTAATCTGTATTGTAAAAAAAAGATGTGAACAGTAAATTCAGCAGCTTATGACAAGCATATTGGAAGATTTTGGCTTTGACAAAGATCCTCATTTTAATTTGTGTAGAAGAGAATGGGGGGTGAAAAGTGCAGACATGAAAGGTGTGATAGGTTCAGCTGGGTAATTTTTTGGTCAGTTGCAATAGAGACTTGGGACTGAATTAAACCAGACACATTGTTGTTGTTCCAGTGTTCCAGGAAACCTACCTGATTTACAACTGTGTTTGTATTTGGACCAGTTACAGAGTGCAGCCCCTAAAATTGCTCTGCAAGGTCAGAAAAGATATGGTTCATGTTAACAATATGACTCCACTGGGAAACCAGTGGTTTTACTCACTTCTGCTCATGAATAAGTTATATTTTTAAAAAATCCATAGGAGACAACAGAATCATAGGAAAAATAGCTCTTGCATTTAGAAAGACAGCTTACTATTTGGAACTGAACATTGCTGAACTTTTCTAAATCAAGCACAAAAATATCTTTTTACATCACTTTTATTTATATAAGAAAGCAAAAATAGACATGCAGTAAAAAGTTAAATTTAGCTCTTACACAGTGACTCTGAGATAACAGAAGTTAATTTCTTATGTATTTAAGCCAATAGTGTCCATTATTATGGAAAACCTATTGGAACAGAATGGAAAAGTACATGTGACAAGTACAGTTTTAAATAACTAATTCTTTTGTGTTGTATTTCTTAATTTTTCAATTTGCCTTGTAGTATTATGGTATTAGTTATACATTGAGATATGATCATTACTGTTATGTATTACTGCCCTTATCCTGTGGATTCATATGCCCTTAAATTACAAAACAGAAAATTATAATTTTGAAGCATTGTTTAGCTGTATTTCAGAGTGTTTCCTGAAGCACTGATTTTCCTTGCATTGCCTCAGCCTCCTTTTCCCAGGATAGTTCATTTCAGTTTCACCTTTTCTATCTGTTCCATGAACAGGGAATGGAAGGGGGGGAGGTTGAGGGGGAGGGAGTGGGAGAGGAAGCTTTACTAAATTTTGAACATACATGAATTCTGCTTCTGAATGGATTTTCTGAGAAATCCAGTCAGTGCTGAATCTTGAGTCACAAAATAACAGCCAAGATATATAAATGTAGAGCAACTTTTAAAATGTCATTGAAAGGTTTATTTGGCTTGTATATCTCCAAAGGTTATCTGATTGAGAAAAAAACGAAAAAAAGAA
>JAWWLZ010000094.1:824007-851976 GCA_035041345.1 Poliocrania exsul | reverse complement strand
CAGGACAACTCTGAATAAATCCCCATCTAAATATTTTTCATGTTTTAGTTGCTCCTGATTCTCAAGAAAGAGGTGCAAGGGACTTAGTCACAGCTAATTTTCCAGCAGAGGTGATTTCCAGGTCAATTGTTCGGTGCTCTAAGGCAATACAGAGGAGTTCTGGGCTGTTTTCAAATGGAACAAAATTACTATTGCTCTACAGGGTCATCTTCCACTCATAGATAACAGTGGAGAATAGATATGTTCTTTGTTATTCATAACACACCTTGTGTTCCAAAATCCATAGGAGAGGACTAGAAATGGAATATACCAGTCAGGAGTTCTTACTCTCTTGGAAAATCCACACTGGAAATCTCAGACAGATAAGCAATGATTTTACATTTTTAAGATTTATATAGAGAAGCTGAGTGCTTACCTTCTCTTTCCTTCACTACCAGATAATTTTTGTACCTGTCTCACAGTTACTAAAATGAATATCTTTAAGTATTTAGGATTTATTCTGTGAAAGTTCATTTCCTGCTCTAAGGAGTGACTCTATTTCAATTAAAATTAGAAGCCAAATGAAATTATTCCCATCAATGCCAGACAACATTTGGGAGATTATATTGCTGTTCCATCCATTCTGTGGGTGCAGGAGGGTTGAGGACTGTCAAGCTGGCACACTTAATGAGCAATAAAATTCACATACCATTAAAAATAAAAAGTAGTGTAATGTTTCACAGTGAACTAAGCTTTTTTGAAATAAGGCCAGTACAGTTTAACTTTTAATTAAAGGTGGGTTCAGCGGGATGTCTAGAATTCTAGGGATACTGGGAACTTGTGCTCCAATTTAGAATACTGTGGTTGCAGTCCAGTAGGATCCAAACCAGTTGAAAGAAAGTTGTATATTGACCTGGATCACTATATTTGCATCTCCTGTGTTCATGAGCAAGAAACAAAAGTCAGAGTTCAGAAATGAGTGTTACAGACTGTTATAAGTAAGATATTGTCTCATGTTTAAATAAATGTCTGCAAATGCAACAGACATTGCTGCAGTTTTCTACAGGGCAGCGCCTCTATTACAGATTTGATCCAAATAAGCATTGGGTTACTGTTTAACTAGAAAAAGCTGATTCATTTATTTCTTTTCATATGCATAAATCTGGCACTGAAGAAGGGAGAAAAGGCTAAGTTTAAAAGCTGATGGTCTGCAGAGAGAAATCTTCTTTGCTGTTAAGAAGATTTTCTGTAAATCTCCATGAGCAAAGGGAATTTGATGTCTAGATGTCTGAACTACTGATGGGACTTTTAACAATTATAATGTAAATTATACTGGCCTTGGTTTTGATTGCAGCTAAAGTATTTCCTTGTTGGTGGAAGGATGAAAAAGTGTAGGCAGGGTCTTCTTGGAATTAAATGCACAGATAACTTCAGTTTTGACAAATATGAAGTTCAGTACTGGTTATAGTATTAAGTTAATGAGTTGTTTAAATGGATGTTTTACTAATGAGTCAATCTTGTGCTCACATCCAGTAGAGCATAATTTTGGGTGGGTAGATGAAAATAGGTTTCCTGCCCCTTTATGATGGGAAAACACTTCAGTGATATTCCAGATCTGCCTTGAGGAAATATAAGTGAGGTCCTTAAAGCTTCATTACCATTCCCAATTAATGAACACGAGAGTGGGAGGTGTCTGTGGTGGGGGGAAGGGAGTGATTTGTGTTGTTAACTGTGATAAAGGGTCTTCCTTCAAACTTCTGATAATGCAGAATATCCTGGATTGCTGAGGATACATAACGGCACAGCAAAGGAAGTTTGATGAACTGCCGGGGACAACTAAGGGCAGAGAGCTTAAATGGTAGAGACGATTGTCCAGCTTTTAAGGCCAGAGCACATTAAGTAAGTTAATGTGGCTATCTAAGGACACTGAGCATGCCCAGTAAGTGGTGTTAGATTTTTAAGGACTCAGACGATGCTTTTGTGCACAACTCCTTATGCCACATAATCCCTAAAGATGCCATTTTATGCCATCTGGTTTTTGTTGTTATTTCCAGTCAGCACTTCTAGATTGTTTTGTTGGGTTTTTTTTCCCCTCTGAAACATATTTCCCTTTCATTTCAGAGATTGTTTTTTAAATTTTGCTCAAAGCTTATCCTGCATACTAATAGATCAAACCATATTTCAATTATTTCTTTCTTTTATTTTCTCTGTGTTCATAGATCCAACTACCTAGTATTATTAGTCATCTTTTCCCTGTTTCTTTTCACTTTCTTAAATGGTGACTTCTACAGATGTCCAAGGACCACTGACACCAGAGGAAGCTGTTCGTGCAACAGGGAGTGGCCCTGGCATTGTAGTCCATCGTTCACCTTTCTCCCCGTCCCTTTTTTTTTGTTTGTTTTTCTCCCCCTCCCCCCTCCGCCCCAAATTCCTTGTTTTGTTTGCTCACTCATTTCCACTTGTGTTTGTGTGTGATTCTTCCCAACTGCTGGAGCCCAGCCTTGATGGTGATCTGATCTGGAAAGAAGGAGACATTTGGTCTCAACCACCTCTCTTTGGGCTGATGGTCAGCAGATATAGGATAACAGAAAATAGTAGATTTCTATTTTGGTGTGATGTTTCTTTAGCCACATGATTGCCAATTTTCCCTGATTTTAACAATTTTGATGGGATTAGATTTGTTGTATACTAGCAAAACCCACAGTCCAAACTTGAGGCCTCTAGATACTGAAAGAAGGCACATATTAAAATTTGTCATAAATGCTTGGATATTTCAAAGTGTCCCGTGAGTATTCTATTTGCTGTTTTGGGGCTTGTCTGTTTAAACAAGGGGCACAGGGTACAACCAGAGTCTTATGGAGACTATGCCTTTGGGTGCTGCTCATCATGTAATGCAATTGCTCGTAAAAGCATGATTGACAAATAAAGCATTATTTAACGCTATTAATTTACTTCATTTTCATGCTCAGTTATTTTTCTCACATATGTACAACCCCCCCACACATATGAAATCAGAGAATACAGGAGGATGTGAAGGGGGGCTGTATCACAAAGGGAATGAGTGGCAGGAAGAGAGTTGATTTTTCCCTTCACTAGAACTTGTCAGTGTGTCTGGAGGGTGAATAGGGCACTCAGTGCAAATATGGTGATGAGTTTTTCTTGGTGGATTTTTTTTTTAATTGAAATCCACTAATTGGGGCAAGGGACTGCTGTTGCTGAGTAAACTCACAGAAGATGTTTTATTTTATTTAAGTCTAGATATATAAAAAGGGAGGAAGCATCATGTGTACTTTCATGCCCTGCTCCCACTGGAGACTGACAAAACTATTTTTGTCCCCAGGTGAGATGAGTGTGGGAGCATGGGAGCAGACAACATTCCCTGCCACCACCTGCAGACCCTCAGAAGTAGGAGCCATAAATCAGACCACCAACATAACCTCTGACATTCTGCAATCAATGAGGAGGAGGATAGCAAACAGTTTCTGCAGGAGGAGGAAGGCTTTGCTAATGGCTATCAGAAAAGCCCATGCTATCTCATGTGCACTTTTGGTTTTACTGATGGTTAAGACTGCTAGGAACTATCATCAAATGATTCTACTTTCATTTCTATGTATTCATGTTATATGTATTCTTTTAATCTACCAAATATAAAACTAGTGCTGCCAGGAATCAGAATACTACTTGGCCTCAATAGACAATAACTAGGTCATAGAATTACAGAATGGTTTGTGTTATAAGAGACATTAAAGGGCTTCTCGTTCCAACCCCCTGCCATGAGCAGGGCCACCTTCCACTAGACCAACTTGCTTAGAGCCCCATCCAGCCTGGCCTTGAGCACTTCCAGATATGGGATATCCACAGCTTCTCTGTACACTGTTCCAGTGCAATAATATATACATATAATAATAGATAATAGATAGTCCATGTTATTCTGTTGTGTCTTTCTGATGGGGAAGAGTTTTTTGTTTCTATGGTTTTTGTCATCTTCTAGAGTCAGCAATCAGGTTGGTTTAAGGATTGCCAAGCTGCTGGAAAGCACTGACCTGAGTTACTTCTCAGTAATTGCTGTACCAACCCACATCTCTCTGTGGGACAGTCTGAAGGTAAACTCCTTTACAGTGACATTTTCAGAGGTATTCATCAGTTAGTGCATAAAGCTGTGCCAGTCAAAACCAAGTAACCCAGATTTTGTGTATTCCTCACATGCAAAGAATGCAAAAGTGGATCATCTGCTGATCTGAAATTATTTCACAGAGAACAATTTTAATTATTTAATAAACTTCAGAAAGATGCAAGTTTCTTGACAATGTTTTTGCAAACAGAAACAGAAATTAGGCCTAGATTTTCAGCTCTAGTGGGACTCTAAAACTGAGGTCCTATATTCTTATGTAGGTACCTGTTTAAAAAAACTTTGCTCTTCAATGTGCTGTGCACCCAGTATTTCACTTTCATTTGCATTCCAGAAAATCAAGGTCAAAGCTAAGCCTGAATTTTTTTCCTCCTTTGTAGATTATTTATTACAACAGGTGCACAATTGCCTCTTGAGGTGTTAGTTCTCCATACGACAAAGTATCATCATTTAAGATCTGCTTTTTAGTCCTCCCAACTCATTTTAAATATGTACATATATATATATATATATGTAGGCACCTAGCTAATGGGCAATTGTGTGTGACTTACATTTGAAGTTGGCTATGATATATGGGATAACAAGATTACAAATAACACCATTTAAATGTTTTGGATTTGTTGCAATAAAAGCTAAAGCAGTTTGGATTTCTAAGTGTTGCTGACCTTTAGTGTGTAGGTAAGACCTTGCTTACAACTGCTGTCCTGCCTGTGCTGCCTGTGAGGAGTGTTGGGGAGAACAAAGTTCAGACGCGTTCATTTCCAGTTTCTGACTGAGAGGAGGGGAAAGGAAGGAGAATTTGTGTGTAACGCTTCAAGGTTTAAGTTAATGTAAAATAAATCAAACCTGAGATGGTGTTTTAAAAGAGAAATCTGGCAGTAACAGAGAGGAGAAGGTGTTGGGCCTGGAAACATATTTGTCTTTTTTAAATGCTTACTTTCAAGCATGTCTGGTTTCCAGCCCAGTTTGTATCAGAAGGGATCAATTTTTTTCCCTGTTTCCCTGTTCTACTTTTGTGTTGCTATTGTCTGAATCCCAGAGTGAACAGCAATACATCATCCTGCTTCAACATCTGCTAGAGCCCCCTCTCTTTCTAATCTGCCCAGATCCCTAAAGCCTTTCCCACCTGCTATAGCACCAAATGCTCATTATAGCACACAGCTATGCCCTTCACTGTCCTTTCTCCCTGACTCTCAAGGTTAGCATGACACAATGACTATTAAATTGGGGCTTTAACAATGTAAAGGCAGCCCAAGCTGAGGAAGGGGGTGGGGTGCAGAAAGGGAGCTGGGTGGAATTGGGTAACATGCCAACTTTGCTGGCAACAAAGATCTGTGAGAAAGCTCTGGCCAATTTTCCAGTCAAAACATGACTCACTGCACAGAGATGCACCCGAAATAAATAGCTTCCCTGTTCTGTGCCCAGAGAAGCAGGAACCTCACCCTCCTGTGGTTTTGTGTCAGGGTACTGTGGGTACCACTCCAAGCTGCTTGGTGGAGCATCACAGATAAAAATGGCAATTTTGAAGGAGATGGTGGTTCTCGGGGTTTTGTTTACTGCTTGGCAAACTGAAAATCATGAGCATTTGGAAAACCTTTCTCTCTTCTCTCTTTTTTTTTTCCCCTCCATCCCGCAATTTCAAACTTTCAACCTGCCTATTTTGCTTGCATCATCAGATCCATTGCAAGTGGAGCACGTGGCATGGATACATGTGGATTGTGGAAGGAGAAGCAAGTGGACAGTGAGGGAGAGGAACAGGTTCTGTTGCTATGAACAGAGCTTGACTCTTGGTTGCAAGGTGATGGTTGTGCTGGAGCATGGAGGCTCAGCCTGAACACTGCAATCTCTTGCTTTGCTTGTGTTCTATCTTAAGATAACTGGATAACTGCAGGAATATGACCTTTAGAGAGTTTTGAATGGTTTTGGTCTTTTATTGACATGACCTTAAATAAATGAAGAGAAACCTATCATTTTGTGTTTTGGCCCTTGAAGTTTAATGAATGTCTTGGACTGCATCCTACCATAAGAACTTCAGATGCAATCTGTGAAGTCTGAGGAGACTGCATACTTTTGCATTCATCTCTAGGGCATGATCCTGGTCTCTATTGTCACCTGTTCCACTTCTCCAAAGAGGTGACTGCAGTGGTCTTCCTTCATGGACTAAACCATGTAGCACAGTATATTATGTTGAGCAGAGCAAGATTTTGGAACAGGCAGCCTCTACACTAAATGGCTGGGTTGTGTTTGGGCATGTGCAGTGGCAGACAGAGGGGCTTGGAAAGGATGGAGAGAAGAGGATGGATTGTGTTAGTGTTAGTTGTTGCTGTCATATGTTAGTCATCTCCATCGGATGGCAGCTTTCCTGGTCTCTGGGTGGATGGAAATATGCTATGTTTCTTCTTTACAACTGTGCTTTTGAGTCTGTGGCTCTTTAAGCCATTGAAGGTAACTACCTGTTGGATTTAAGCCCTTCATTCATTCACTTCATTGTTCATTCAAACTGAATTGGAACAGTTTCTTACAGAATGACTTAAAAATCCATTTTTAGCTGGACGTTATGTAAATAAACCTGCAGTGAATGCAAATACATAGAGAAAGAATCATACAGGAAGAGGGCAAACTACATTAAATAAAATGCATTTTTTTCAAAGAAATTTCAACAAGCCATGCTTTCTACTTACCATGCTGAAATTCATCAAAGGTGGGATTATAAGTATCTGAAAAGGGCATCTAAGAAGTGTTCTTCAGATGAAATTTAAAGCAGACTAGTTATACGCTTAGCTGTATCATAGCAGTTCACAGAGCAGTTCAGCCCCTGAGCTCCATATCCAGACACCTAAGGATAAGCTTTTAAATAAAACCTACAAAAATAAGCAAGAACAAATGAAGATTTGGCCACAGACTGTAAAAGTGAAATCTGACTTGAACTTGATTGTATTTCTGCTGATGTCAGCTGTGGTTAAGTGATCATTTTCAAGGGACCAAGATAATGACTTCTGTACGAGCCAAACTGACTGTGACTCAACTCCTCCTAGAAGTTTGACCCTGACAGGAGTTCCACTTATGGGATATATTTGGGGACTTTTCATTCCATTTTTGTGTGGATAAATTTTTTTGTGGAACATCTTATTTTAGAATATGGACAGGATAAAGGAGAAAAAGGTACATGTTTTTTCTCTCTCTCTTTATGTATCTATTCACACACATACATGAAGGTTAGAGCTTGTGCTTGCAAGTCAAAGAAGGAGGAAAAACAAAAACCAAAACACTATTAAACCCCTCCCCACTCAGATTGATCTGATGACAGTTGTGGGAGGCTATGCTTCAAAAATCCCATAAAACCCCTTTCAGCTGCATGAGGTTTTGCTGCAGTTGGGTGTGGGTGATGGCATGTTTCCATGTACACTTCCTTTTGGTTAGTGTCTTGTGGTGAGACTTCCTTTATACTGCTAAGACCACCATTTCCACTTTCCACCTGCAAACCTGGCCTGAGTGAGACCAGTGGATTGCAGTCTGCAGCATCTCGTCACACTCTTCACCACCTGACAAATATGGGGACCACCATGGCAGGCACACATGAAGGATGCTGAGTGCTGCTTAGAGACCTCAATGCCAAGAAAGAAAAAGCTACCAGTACCTAACAAACAAAAGCTGTAAAACCTATTTTCCATAAGGAGCAGTGTGAGATATTCAGACTGTAGGTATGTCTGCTTATAGCTCATGTCAAGGCTTACAGTAGTTGTTGCACATTTTAACATGAATTAAAGTACAAAACGGAGAATGTGTAGAAAGACCAAGCCCTGGAAAACAACTAGCTTGCATTTAAGGGTTAGTGTTGTTTCACTCAGTTGGTTCAAAAGAGAAAGAAAGAGAGAAAAACCCTATCCACTATTCATGCTTATGTGAGAGAAACAAGAAAAGAATGTATAGAGCCAAAGCAAAGCCTGGGTTCAGAGTCTGCCTACCTTACTAGCCCTATGTCTTCAGAGGCTGACTCCCAGCTAGAGGTCTCAAGTCCTTTGAATACTGCAGGAATTTAGATATATTTCTTAAATTTACAATTTTATCTCTTTTCTAAAATAAACAACAATAGACAAGTGTCCTTTAAATAATATTATGACACAAACTAAAATACCTCAAGAAATGCAAAATGAATGGTAATTATGGATGGCCTTGACACTGACTGCCCTTTAATCACCATTTGGCCTCCTCCCTCTATGAAACCAGGAGTTAAGATTAGAGTCACCCTTCATTTTCAGAGTCTTGGTTCCAAACCTCCAGTGGCTCCACCATACTTTCATGTCTCTGAAACATCCTGGGGCAAATATCTCATGAATTGCCATGAAAGCTGAAGGTCCTTGTTGTACAGACCCTACTTGCAGTGACTGCAGAACCCCAGTACAATGGCATGCACATACATGCCAATAAGTGTGTGTATCTAAACCATGTTTGTTCACTCCATTTTATTTCTGCAGACACAGGATCAGTGAGCCCTGAGGTTTGAACTAGATCTGTTGAGCCAGTGGATCAGCACTCAGAAGTCCCTCTATATCTCTAAGGGAATCTTACTTTACACTTAACTACACATGCATGCAAATGTGTAAGAAAAGAACAATATTGACAATACTGAATGATCATCAACAAGGTACTGGAAGAGTTTGGACACTTTGTGCACAGTGAATTCAATTTTCATGGATGTATGCAGACATACTATGGAACTGACATAATGGCACGACCACTTTTCTTTTTTTCATATGACTCCAGCTCATATAGCAGACTAGAAGAAGGATGCTTATTTAATGATGAGTCTCTTGACGTTTTGTTTTTCCCTTGATCTGCATGTGTCCTTATGTCTTCCTCACTTCCCACAACTCAGAATTGTGCCTTCTGCAGTACATGCTTTCTAGCTGTGCCACCAGTGTAACAGAGCTCCTACACGTAGCAGTTTCCTGAAGTTTACTGTAGCGTTGCAGACTCTACCCCAGGCTTACTCCTCTGTCTCTGAGCTATTGCAGTCCGGTGCCTTCCCACTCTCTTTTCCCAAATGCTTTTATTTCATCACCCAGTCAGCCACAATTTCCATCGTTAAAGCCCGATCACTCTTCTTCTCACCACCATCTGGCCATGCACTAAAGCAAAAGCTTCTAAAATTCCACTTGCACTAGCTCCATAAACCTTGTTAGACTCATTTCTTACTGGAAATGTGAGCAGAAATCCTCATTATCTATCCCCACAAAGCTTTATAAAGTGTTAATCCTACTAAGTCTACTTTTAGGCACAGAGTTAGAACTCTGAATGAAACAGGACTTTGCTGTCATGGCCATTGTTCCTGTGGGACAACCTTATGGCATTTTCCCCAACTTTGTAGATGGGGTATGTTCGACAAGTGTCTAGGTAGAGGGCTTGTTGCATTGACAATATCCCAGTAACAGCGGAGCCAACCATAAAGCTAAACCTTGCACTGTCCAAGTAAGGTTGAAGAAACACACTCTTACGCAATACAGTACAATTTGTGTCTGAAAAGGAATCATATTATATTTATCCACTTCAGTTCTGTGGGATTTTTGTCAGACTCACAACCAGGCCTTTTGGCACTCTCTGTTATTGGAAATTTCCCAAGCACATGTAACAAAAAAGCAGTCAGTTTAATACAATTATCAGCTTTTTCTCAGTCTGCGTTGAGTCTGTGTTTGTCTAGTGTCCGGGTAGATATTTTCTGCTTATTAAAGTCAATAAATCTGCCACTTTGAAGATAAAGGCACATTTCTTATGAAGCTACTGTATGTTGCTCTCTAATGCTGCATCTTGTCCACTGTGTTCATCAGCAGAGCAGCAAACAAAAGTGATAGTATGCCTTCATCAATCTGTTTCCAAAGTCATGTTCTAAGAAAACATCCAGGAGACCTATGTATCCTCCTATTTTCTGCCAGGATAAAGCATGCATCTAGGAGCTTTATTATATTCTTTTCTTAGGTATAAAAAGTCTCCTCACAAGTAGCATCAACAGTACTTTCACATTCCAGGCTTTGCAGGAGATTAATTTAGACTTCTTAGGCAGAATGCTGACTCCTGTAATTTTATGTTAGTCATTTAAAATTGTCAGTTCTCTGTTTTAGTCTGAGCACATTGCCATTGATCCAACAAAATCCACTTTTCTAGGAAAATACCTCTTCAGACTTTTGAGTGTCTGTGGTTCTAGTAGGTTTTTTTCAACTTGTGTCCATGCTGCAAGTCAGAGTCAAGGCATGCTAAGATTTGTCTCTGGTTATAAACACCATAGTATTAGTAATGACATGAAAGTGACACAAATGGCTGCTTTGCTTTCAAGCATACTGGGATAAGCAGATTATAATATGTTCTGTTCATTCTAACCCAGTTCTCATTTTTACCTACAGAAGTACTTGGATATGTTGAAAACACAAGGAGATAAAATTTTTAACTTTTGAGAGAATTATCCTGCTTCCTATTCAGCAGGCTCTCTGTTAACACACTGTACTTCTTTCTTCTCCCTGACTTTATCTTTGCCCTTTCTTCCCCTCTGGTTTTCAGCTTGTCCTTTTCCTTCTTTTTGATTTTCTGCTCAAACCTTTTTCTTTCTCTTCCCTCTGAATGCAGACGTGGCCTTTCCCCCTTCTTAGCTTAAGGCTTAGTCTTTTTCTTCCCTTTGCCACAAGGTATAACCTTCTGTTTCTCTCTTTTCTTATGTTGTTTGACTTTCTTTCCCTGACTACCCACATCTAACTGAGGTTTTTCCTGAGGGTGGCAGTGGGAGAGGCATGGGGTGGTGTTCAAATGCCTGCCTTTCTTGAAGACAAGGGTCATCATCTCCTGCATCACCTTATCTGTCAGATACTTTCTGCAGCTCTGGTGACAGACCTTGCTAGCCAGGCTTTCTCTCTGACCTGTCTTGCATCTGTATGTGCAGCTATAGAGCCTTGACTGCAGCTACAGCATCTCCTTGTGAAGCATAGAGGGAGTATGGCTCTCTCTCCAGATTCTGATCCTCACACACTAGAGGTATCCTGTATTTCTTGGTCAAGCTTTGGTAAGGAACATCCAATTTCTTAGTGTCTTGTTAAAGCCCTTCTGATCTGTTAAGTCATCTCTACCTCATATCCATTAGCATACACCTCAGAGTATTTACTCAATACCTCTTTGTCCTACCTAACAAATATGACAGCTGCACACAGAAAAAATAACTATTTCTCATATATCAGTAAAGTTATAGCCTTCAGAGTGATTGTTGAAAGTACTCATTTTCCCTAAGAAATAACATTTTTTCATTTTCATTTTTTTAAAAATATATTCCTATGTGCCGCCATGACTTTAGAAAAGCTTTCTCATTTTCCCTCTGTAGGATGTGGCTTTGTCTCTGGCACCTGAGAGACATCTTCGCCTCCTCAATGCATGTCTGCATTTCTGACCTCAAGTCTTGCCACTCTGATGTCTCCAACCAGCACTGGCTGCTTCCTTTTGAAAAGTTTGTTTGTCCAATCCATGCCTATCCTTTGTGTGAAGAACACCCTGACAGCTCTATCCAGAGACCTGGGTGTCTCTTTATTCTCTGCCCCTTTAATTTTTGATGGTATAGCATAGACAGCTGTGAGTCTTGCATAGAGGGCTGTGGGTCTTCTCCTGTGTTTTGCAGGAGGGGAAGTAACTTGCTGCTGGGCTGTGCAGAAAGTTTCACTTGTTCTTTTCTCATTTCTTCCCCTTTCCTTTTGTCTCCTCTGGAGCAGATTCACACAGCTCCCTAGCTGTGGCTTGTTCAACGGACATCTGCCTGAAGCTGAGAGGCAGGCAATATTTATTGAGGATATAATACAATCAAAGTGTGCCATATATGATAAAGGAAGTGCAAATAACATAGGGAACTCCAGATTTTGTGAAGGGCTCTGATCCTGAGTTCTGACTCAATAGAAATTATGAGTTCATTAGAGAGCAATGGTCAGACATGGAGCCATGGCTGTGTTGAAGGGAAGTTGCAGCTGAAAAGAAAATAAGAAAAAAAAAAAGAAAACAACAAAAAAAGTGTCTGGCTGGAAATACAATGTACAAAGGAATGGAAAAACACTTACTAGTCTGTGAGAACTAATGCTATGCAAATTAATTCAATTCAGCATTAACTTCATGCAGATCCATCTGCATAGCATGTTGCAGGCTCTTTAGAGGTGCTGTAGCTGTTCCAGATTGCCGAATGAAACCCCACCATTTCAGAAATGTTGACCAAAGTCAGGATTTCAAATGCCTGGTGTTGCTGATCTTGACAATGTCCTCATGCTGCTCCTGTTCCACCAGTTGTGGCAGTCACAGTGTCCTGCAACGGCTCTGTTTATCCTGTGTCTTCACTGGGTTTTTTCTGCATCTCTTCTGTGGATATTTAACTCAATTTCTTGAGTTTAGTGTGTCTATAAAATTTTCCTTTACAGATACAAACTTATTCCATGTGATTTTGCATGATTGGTGCCAAAATAGATTGTCAATGAAAACTTCAGCCTATTTCTCCCCTGAGTATATAATTTTTCACATGCAAATAGAGCTGCTTGTGTTCATTTTAAAATATACTTTATAATTATTGTTACTTTATTTCCCCCCTCCCTAAAATAGAAAGCAATCAAAGTGAAAGCAGCCAGTCAGGAAAATGTTTAATTGAGTGTAATAGCAATTCTTACCAGCATCAGAATAAAATCTGCACAAAAAACTTTTGAAGCACCAGCACTTCTACTGGATAGATTGACAATTGTCTCAATCTTCATTCACCTTATGTGCATGGGCTGTCAGTATCTGAGAAGTACCAGTTTAGTGCAGTGGGAAGTGAACAAGGAATCAATGCCAGAATTTTCAAGCTTAGGGAAAAATTGAGAAATAATATCACTTTGCATAAATGTCATTCACTCTGCCGTGATGCCTAAATTCAGTATCTAAACAAGAAAGTTAAAAGAAAAAGCTCCAACCCTTCATGAGACACAGCTGAGCTCTCTTTCACAAAGGAGTCAGACAGGGAAGGTCACTGTTCAGGTTACTGCCTCCACCTTGAGGCTGCCCTAAGTTATGCTTGCCAAAACAGTCCTGCTGACCTAGGCAGGCTGAATAAGTGAATAAAGACAACTAGAATGGTTCTTTACCATCATCCGCCTCCACGGACAAAGAAAGATCTAAGGCCATTTCAATAGAGTTGCTGCAACTTTGCACCAATGGAATGAAAACAGTCACTATCAGGTCCTGCTCCACCCAGGTTGCTCCCAGTCAAGAAGAGGTTAAACGTCAGCTGTCTCCCACAGCCAGACATTCAAAAAACCTGACAGAAAGGCTGAAAACTTTCAGAGACTGCAGTCAGACAAAAGGCAATGTCACTCCAGCAAAAGGCATTTCGTCTTCATCTTTTGTGGTCATACCAGGGCACCTCAAGGTCTTCAACTGGAACTCTTCCTCCCTTACCACCTGTAAATTAAGCAGAATTCCTTTGCTGTGAACTTTTCTTGCAAAATTACAACAACAGTCTTTTTCCAGCTGCCTACACATCTTAACATAGTCCAGACAGTGGATACGATTTTGCATGAGAACACTGCCACTGATTGCATCTAAAATGAAAAACCTTGCAGTAAACCCACAGGTCTCACAAAGGAAAAATAAAAGAAAAAATAGCTGTGCATTTTATAGTGGATAAAGTTTGTCAAGAATTTATTACTTATAGCAAAACTGCCTACCAAGGTGAGGCAAGATGTATGGACCCACGCTGATGGAAACCAAAATACTGTGCTTCAGAGTGTCCCTTCCAAGGTCCCTAAAATAGCTTGGAAAATTACTTTGTTTTTCAAAACAAAGACAAAGTAAATAGCTTAACGTACTGTGAGTATTGCACACAAGCTAGATAAAATTATCATGTAAAATATACCATGAATGCAGGTTTGTAAAGATTTCTTAAACGTTTTATTTTTTAAATGATGACAAATCAATACTGCTGTAGTAAGTTTATAACAGCTGTTCTAGCTGATATTAACAAAATGTGACATGCTTTTAAGAACCTTTTCTTGTGAATTATGTCTCTTTTGCCATCATATGGATGAGAGAAAGCAAAAAAAAGGAAAAAAACCTTTGAAAATGGTATTCAAAGCTTCCTCCTGTAAGCTGCATTGAAAACATGACAGAACAGCTGCAGAAAACTACCTGAATTAAATCCCAGCTATCCTGCATATCATTGTTTTGATTTTGTGTGTTTTGTATGTTTTCTTTGTGTTTTGTTTTTTTTGGTTGTGTTTTTTTTTTAATCATTGCATATGGTCAAAGTCCTGAAGCTGTGGTTTTTTGCACCTGTTAACATGAAATCAAAAGGAAAAAAAAAGAGTCCTGCTGAGTTGGAATGAGACTTGTGAAATTTACTCCTTTATGAAATAGAAAATGATCTCTAATTTACATTTTGGAGTGTTCTAAAGCTCCAATCACCTTTATTTCTGAGTTACAGTAAAGTCTGGCAGAGAGATCAGGCCTTTACAATAAATTTAACATAACTCATTCCCAATTAGAGTCATGAAAAGACATGTACTGGAAGGATAAAACTGTAGAAGAAATACTGACTTTCCTCCTCTACCTAAGTGAAGCACTTTCTATAATTCTATGTCCTCTGTCACTTTATCCTTTCTGTCTTGCTGCATTTCAGATAAACCATTTTAGAGTTACTGGTAACCCAGAGAAGGTTTCAGCTTAAACCTATTGAATGTGTGGAACAAGAGTGAAATAACTCATACTACATGTACCATAAAATTAACAGTGAGAGATAGAGAGAAAATGCTCTTTTCATTGCAGCTGGCATCTTTTTTATCAGGTGTTCTATATAAGCAAATATGGTGTTGAGCCGTCAAGCCTGAGGTCACGGCTGCTCCTGAACTGAAGGGGTTTAGAATATTTTAGTCTGCATTCATTACAAGGTACAGCAGTTAAGAAATGCTCTTGTGGCGCCAGCATGTGATTATGGCAAGACGGGCTGACCACTGGGAAATTGCTAAGCTAACACAGAGAGGAGCCGTGCTGAGCGGTGCTGGAGCCAAGTTTTCAGACAGCCATCACACCAGCACACCTTGTAATGACAAATCTGCAGCGCTCTGTGCTTGGGATGCTGCTCAAAGAGATGGTGTGTTTTCCTGAGGAAAAAGGAGTTTGTGTTTTCAAGGGGCTGTTTATGAATCCTCTCTGCTAGCCTATTTTTGAAATCTTTGGTGTACCTGTATGGGTTGTCTGTGTTTGAAAATTGCCCTTCTAACTTTCTATCTCTCCACATCTCTTTGGGTTACTTCTTTTTTTCTCTCTCTCTCTGTCTTTTTTTCAGCTCCTGAGTAAAGGTCTGAAAACTTAACCACAATGTAAAACAAATAAAAATAATACAAAAAATCAACTTCATACTTAGTGGTCAACCAGCTGCCAAAATTCTTTTCAGAGTGACCATTATGTGAGGCAGGTATAAGCCAGACACCTTAAAAATAGTGACATTTTGGTCACAGCACACAGCCTATTAGTCTGTGGAGGGTTTTTTGTGGGTCAAGAATGTCTTTCAGCCCCTTGTGAACATTTTTGTCTTCACACAAATGTTCACTTACCCCTCCTCTCCTTCCAGTCCCAAGTAGCCTATTTATTCATGATGAAAAAGGAGAGTACAAGAGTTGTTAAAGAGGAAAAGAACTTAGATTCAGATGATAACCATGACAACTTTGGAAGCAATAATGAAGAAAAGAAGCCTAAACCCTGAGAACCTAATGCTTATCTCTCAAACCTTGCAAAGAAAAACCCATCTAATGAAGTGGACAGTGCTCTTCTGCAGGCACTTGGCCATGAGACATTTATAGAGACACAGGGGCCTGTTTTTATAACAAAGTTTTGCAGTAGCAGAGTGCTGTACATTGACTATAGGATGCTTTGGTAGAGATAGAGAAGTGATACAAAGATTTACCTGAAACCTTGGGCAAAAATCTTCACCTAATTTGCTGCTCTCATTGTAGCAAATGAGAATATTTTACATACAATGAAGTGCAAAAAAGCAACAGTAAAGCCTAGCACAATTATTTAGATATTGTTTCTTCGAACAATAAGAAACTTTGAGGTTGTTTCCCCCCGCCCCTACATGATTCAAAATGTTTTTCTTAAAACTGGTGGGCTGCAGTCAGAGCCACATTTAAGCTGACCACAAGCTCCTTGCCCCCCATCCTTTTAGGATAGAGCTTTCCTCAGTCCAATTATACCTTTTAAACACCTTTCTAAAGTCTTTCTTCATGTTACTAAACCAGTAGTCCCTGCCTTGTTAAGGTGACTCTCCTGAGCTTACCACCACCTCATTTTGAATTGATGTGTTCCCTTAGCTTGGATAAAGCAGCAACTGAGACAGAAACATGTAAGAAAGAAAAAAAAAATATAGATGAAGCCATTGGGGGAGGGGGGTGAGGGGGAGAATTAAAGCCTAATTATCCATACCTCTAAGAAATCTGTCAGAATAACCTGGCTGGAAGAGAATAGTGCAATGATAGGGACCTCCTGCTTACTAATTCATCCCAGAGTGAGTGACCTCTAATAAGATCATGATCTTATTTTGGGCTTATTTCTGCATATGTAAATGACAACATACTTTATTTAACATGCATTTTTGAGGACGGTGTTGGTGTGGCGTTTTGTATCTGTGAGGTACTGGAGGGACAGTGTCCCAACTGTACAATTGCCCTCTGGGTGATCTGGGAGGAGTCAAGATCAAAAATATATAACTGTGTTCCCATTTGCAATCTGTTAGAAGCCAGCGTCACAGAGCATTGTTTAGAAAGCCTGGAGATCTTTGCATGAAAGATGTTCAACAAGAGGCTGTTAACAAAAATGAGATTTGGGAACTTAGATTATTGAACTAGGGCTGTGTAAAATTCACACTGAATTTGATACATGCAAATTTATTCTTCATTTTCAGTGCACAAAGGGCTAAACAACCCTCAAATGCTATTGAAATATCCTCATGTCACCGACTGTCACCCACGTCTGCAGGCTTCTTAACAGCCTCGTTAGAAGTTTCCTCTGCCAAGAGCAGGTCCTCTTGTCCTCCCCCACAAAGTCCTTTTGATGCCCTTCTCCCCTTGCGCTCTTCATATATTAAAGAGTTTCTTCTGATACACAGTTAAAGGTTTTACAATGAGGAGATTTGCAGGATCCGAAAGTGTTGTTGAAAAGCACAGGTCTTGAAAATGATTTAGTTGTTCCACATTTATCCGAATTATGCTACTTTAAAGGGTACTCTAAAAGGTGTTTTGATACTTTAGGGAATCCAGGCCTTGGTGCGTAGCTCCTATAGGCTTCAACAGCAGCTAGACACTTAATTTTTAACTTCATGTTGCAGGTGTATGTAAAGATAATTCTAATGGACTACAAAGAGTCCTCCAATTCATACCAATTTCAGGATTATTCTGAAATTTCTATGTTAGTTTTTTTTTAAGCTGCTGCCATGCTGACTATTCTAGACTTTATTTTAAATAACAAGAATTATATTTTTAATAGTGGAATTCTTAGTTATTTAAATTGGAAGTCACAATCTCTTTATTTTTCACAACAGATGCTCTGTGAATTGTATGAACTTGTGAATTTTGAAGCTTCTCTGAAGAATTCAGAAGCGCAGTTAAAACTTGTAAAGTTTAACGGGATAAAAGTGAAAATATCCTTGGGTCCTGACATCTATTTGCTCTAAATCTTACTTATGTAAAAAATGCTAGACATATTTTTTTCCCATGTGCTTTTAAAAGCTGTAGGATTTTATTAGTAGAGCAAACATAAGCAATTTTTGTTATACAAAGAATGTAACTTAAAGATGATAACTTAAGAGCCCTGTACAAAATGCAATAATTCAAAATACCTTCACAAGAACTTGTCATTGATTAGTGTACTTTAGGAATGACAGTTTATAATACAAGAATATCAATATTTGACCCAGTACCTGCTGCTGGGAACACCTGTCAAAGTTCTGGTATTGTTTTTGTGCACAGCCACTTCCCCTCCTGTGTGTTCTGTGCACTGAAAATCATCCCTCACCTGAACACAACTCAGTTGTTTTGAAACCTTTTCTTAATGAAACAACTTCCATGCAGTTTTATGTTCCCTTTGCATCATTTGTGTCCTTTGACTGCTTCTGCTCTTAACTCTGTACTGTACTTCTCCAGGGAAGAGATATGAAGTCTTTGCTTTACCTTCTGCCCCAGGAGGGATTGCAAATGCTAGTTCTCCTTGCAGGATCTGAGAGTGAGATGGAAAGTAGGTGGAGATACAGCCATGGTGAGGCAGAAATGCAATGTAGGAGTCAATGTGGGACCTGTGTTTTACCAAACCGGCCTGAAGTGAGAAATGGGGCTGAGCAACACTTGCTTTTAAGCTTTGTGTTGCTACCTTTTGACACCCAAGTTGTTCCATGGACCCTTGATGAATCCCTTTATTTATAATTTATTTACTTACTTACTTACTTACTTATTTATTTATTTATTTATTTATTTATTTATTTATTTATTTTTAAGTGGGCTTCACTCCCTGCTCTATTCTATCTGAATTCCTCAGTCTGTTGGCTCACTTTTTACTTGCTGCAGTAAGTAAAGAAGCAAATAACTGCTTAACTGCTGCCACTGCCATGCACACAGCTGCCACGGTGACAAATACCAGGAGGACCACATCTCCTGTTACGCCAAGCCATAGAAGGGATGCACTGGAACAAATGCTGGGTTTGACTGTCAGATTCTCAGATATGTTACATATTTCTTTGGAGCTTGGGGCTGTTGCAACAGCTGTTTGTAAACACTGTGAATCCAGCATTAGAAGTGTTGAAAAAGAATAATTTTTTTCAACTTCTAGCTTTCTGAACCATCCTTAAAAATGTTGCAAATACACTGGCATTTATGCTCCTGATGTAAATAGCAATCAGTATTGGTTTTCAGCTACGGGCCAGTGGGCAGGCTCAGACTGTGTCCCAGCATCCTCCTGTGTCAGGTGACTCATCAGCAAGTCTGAGAATGTGTATCAGACTGTGGCTCCAGCAGGAAAACACAGCAAGTAGCTAGAGGAGCATTTGGGAGCTGGAGGGGATTTGATCATATTGAGTCTGATGCTAAGAACAAAGTTAAAAAATATATTGCTAAAATTGGTGAGCAGCATTCCAATGGGGTATGCTAGGTGGTGAAAGACAGGCTGCCTCTGATTCACAGAGGATCATTTGGTAAAGCATAAGCATGTAAACACAGCTCAGATGATGTAATTTAAAAAATACATTGGCAGTAGTGTTGTAGGGGCATATATCAACTCACAACCCTGTGCTAGCTGTTCTGCAGGCTGGAGGTTTCTCCTCTGCTCTCTAGTCAGGAAAAACTATGCAAAAGTGGATTGCCAAGGTATCACAGGATTACTTGGAATGTGTTCTTCTCCCACTGTGTAAATGAGAGAGTGCAAGTATGAGTAAAAAATGCCACCTTTTGCTGTTTCCAGACGTACTTCAACTAATGGAAAATTATGTTGTTTAACTCACACTCTAGAGGTAAAATCGGCTTAAAAGATAGACCTCTGGTATTGTACTTGAAAGAAATGTTTTAATGTTTAGCAGGAGTTCCTCAATTATAAGGTTGCAATTCCTGTCCAGTCTGACTGGTGAAAAATTTGAAACCATAAGCAGGAAGGCCAGCAGCCATGATAACATTATTTTGCCCCAATGAGGTAAGAAGGTCTCAGCTTCATATTTTAAATTTAAAAAATTTCCTTTGGTTATTTTCTTGGGTCTACTACTAATGTAGAAAAACTACTTTAACATCACTAGTTGCAAGACAATATATTTCACCATGGCAAATCTGAAAACAGACATTAAAATCTGCTGTTATATAGAGAAAAAGTAAAGAAGAAATGGAGGGTCAACATCTCAGACATATAGCAACACAGATTGTTATTTCTGTCAAATATATTGCATTGGAGCTCATAAAATGCTCTCAAGAACCTGTGTAAGTCCATACAACATTAGACCAATAACAGAAGGAGGGACAGGACCTGAAAGCCTTAGCTCATGGGATTTAGATTATAACCTGTTTATAAAGAAAATGCTGTTAATGACTGCCTACAACAAATGAAACTTTAAAGAAAACTCTGATTGGCTAGTGAGCATGGTTCAGTTTGGTTTACTGTGACCTAGCATCTTTTGGGATGAAAAGCTTGAGCATCTTTTGGGATGAAAAAGCCTGTGGAAATTTTGTGCTCTCTGGCAATTACTCCTTGGATGATAAGTTTATTTTTTGGGAAACTTAAGGTGTTATGGCTTCTTATTTAAAATTTAAAATTTGTGGAAAATGAGTCACATAGGTTTCATCAGAATTACCACATGAAGGAGAAAAGGTCTACATTTAAAAGCAAGGAGTTTCGTGCTTGCCAGTATGTCACTTCTCTCCATTATTGCACTTTTTTTCTAAGGGACTCCACTGAGAAAGGAAAAAACAATCTGTAAAGCAGTAAAATTATTACCTTCGTAGCATTCAACTACCCTTTATCACCAATGTATAAGCCAGACATCTATTGCAGAGCATGTCAGTCGAAGTTCTTCCCACTTTTTTTCCTGTGTTAATTCTCTTGTCAGGGACCTAAAAACCAACCAGTTATCCCCATGCTTCCCATAAAGCCAAACAGCTTTTCTCTTGTTCTTAGTAGCATCAACAGGGGTTTTGCTGTTAACAACAGGAGCACTCCATCAGCAAGAGGAAAATAACCAGAGAAACTGAACATTGCATAAAGCATGAACTCAGTTAAAAGCATTATTTTTGTGTGAGTGTGTCTTTTCTTACATACAATTACTATAAATGTATAGCAATTTAGGTTTATACACAGCACGGATCCCAAAACAATACTGAAGTTAGAAATAGAGACTGTGACCCCACACAGTCCACTTAAGCTCAACAGAACCCCCTATACAGTAAATACTTTGTCTCCACTTTGTCAGTAGCAAAACTAATATGCATCAAGGCTGCCACTCTTCAGCAAATAAAATCATTAATGAAAATATAAGACTATTGATGTTTTGCTGTGCCTTAATAACACTGTAAATCCTATTGTTGATTCTTTTTTTGAATGAAGTCAATACCATCATATTGCCCTTACTGATACGAAAATTAAAAAAGAAATAAAAATGTTGGGAAATACTGTTAACTTTACTAGACTTTGGACCAGAGTATCTTTAATCACAACTAGACTCTTCTGAGAAAGGTAAGGGATCATAGCAGAGAAAAAAATAACCTTCTCAACATCAGTCACAATTTCTTGATTTGTAGGGAACTAACTTGACTGCTTATTTAATTTCCATACATCCTTCCTTTCTCACTTATTTACTTTTTTTTTTTGAGTCATGATACAACATGCAACGTGTCAAAGGATTGGAAACATCCACACAGGCAAAATTAAACAAGTGCATTTTTAATTCAGATGACAGCCCTGGTCCTAGTATGTGCTTTACAACTAACGCCTTGTGGATCAGCTCCAGGTGTTGCATCAGAGACCAGAGGTTTCTTGGCCTTTATTCTGGTCTAGCAGGGATGGCAACAGTGACCCATGATTAGGACATTTCACATTTAATAACACTGTTCTGTGAAACACTAGGCTGACATTATGGGATACCATTCCAGAAGTCAAACTGGTAGCAATGGTTAGCTAGCGAGGATGCTGCCTGATCACCCATGCTTGCTCCTAACTAATGGAGTCCTGTAAATTTCAGGAGTAGTTGTGTTCTGTATGATTGTGATAACTTGAAATCTACAAAATCCTGAAACAATTTTGCCCAAGATGCTGTAGGTTCCACAGCTCAAGAAGACACCCACGACAGCTTCCCTGTCTTAAATTCTCCAGATAGTTGAGGCAGCCTCTCCATCTGCCAAGCAGACAGGGTCCAAATAAACAAAGGGCATGTTGAGCATTTAGAAAATGCAGACGCTGCTCTTCAGCGTTAGCCAAATGCAGACATCTTGGCGAGGTTGATGGAATGAATGGAAGACCACATGTATATGGTTTGGTGGGTGCTTAAAAGCTTATGACTGGCTTTCAGGAATTACTTTCAACACTGGTGGTTTAATTTATTTAATAAAATTCTGTGTGTATGCACACACACACACACAGAGGTATACACATATAAGTAAATATGGGGAATTGTTTCAATTTTTTTGCATACAATTTCTGGTTCATTAGTATTTCCCAGCAGATTGGATATCTATATTGGTAGAACAATATTTATGCAAATTATTTGCAAAAAAAAAAAAAAAATACAAGCAAATTATTTATGACCAACAGAAGCTTTTTGAAAAGGCAGAGTTGACCTATTATGTTTAGTGAATTTTAGATTTTTCAAAATTGGTAGGTCATCCTGCATAATGTCATCTGGTGGTAAAGTTAGCTGTAAATTGAGAAACTGGAGTCCAAGCATACTCCAAAATTACCTTAATGATTTGCTTTATCAAAGGTATAAAAATGCTAAGTCCATCCTTTCTTCTCACTGCTATTTTTCTTCCTTGACCTTTCAGCTGTGAATCTTGAACTTTTCTGATATTCTTAAGTTTTAACTTTTGAGTGACAATAAATTCCTTCACTGAGGAGTAACTTTTTCCTTTTCACTACGTTGTGAGAGGATTGAAAAGACCTAACATTATTCTAAACATATTTCATAAACCTGTGATAATTTGATGATTTTTTCTTCCTTTAAAGTTGATAGTAGTTTAGCTTTGATAATGCCAGGTGGTAATCCAATGTGACTTAAGATTTCCTATAGCAATAAGATTTGGCAGATTCTCTCCTTGATGAAAGGGAATCATTTCTATTTTTAGCCACATTTTTTGAAAAAAACCATAAATATAGAAAGCCTTTCTGCTGGAATTCTTTAAAAAGTATTGCATAGTATAATGAACCCCTTTTTCTATGTTTACTTAAGTTTGTTGTTGTGAATAGGAACAGAAAGTGGGAATGAAAAGATACTGAGAACAATTATATTCTGCATATAACGCTTATTTGAGGCTTGAAGAGAACATGACATTCTGCTGTGTACTTAACTCTGAAATTATTTATAATTGACTTCATCTGTTTTAGAAAACATGAATTTATCTTGATGTCTGAAGTTTGCTTCTTGCAGTCACAAATGCCAAATTGGTCCTTACTGGAATTTCACTGGCATTAGTCGAGTTCCCCTAGACCTGAATATAGCTCTCTATCCTTGTCCAGCTGATGCATGATCCCCTCATTTGCTGGAACCAGAGCAGCCTTAGCTGCTCCCACAGCATGCCAGAAGTAAATGTAGATCAACAGCACTCTTGCTGCTTGATGAAAAAAAAAGGAAAAAAAACGTTCGAATGCACAAGACTACATAGTGTCAGGGGAAGGAGAGAACAGTGAACTAAAGCGAGAGTGAGCTAAATGTTAACTCTTATGGAAGATAAGATTGTATTACTCAATGCTGTTGGATTTTTTTCTCTGTGGCCTGCAAAGGGACAAACCCTATTTCTTTTTACATGCTGAAGGGAACTTAAAGGTTGCAGTCATGGCAATCCAAAGGTGACCTGAAAGAGCCCTCATCATGAATAATACTAATTTCATACTGAATAACCTTAAGGGGAGTGTGGCAGCAGGTTGATTAAAGAATATTCTATCTGGTTTTGTGTCCCAACTTCAAGAAGGTTGTGGAGAAGCTGTAACACTCCAGTGCAGGGACACCAAAAGAGCCATCACACAAGAGGAGAGGATGAGGGGTCTGACCTTGGTCGGTTTGGGGGAGAGGAGGGAAATGGACAGTCTAAATACAGTTGTCAACTATATGAAGAGCTATTACAAGGACAACATAGCCAAATTCTTCTAGGTACTGCCAGGCTATATAAGAGAGGGCAATGGCCATGGGCTGTGGGTCAGAGGCTTCATATTGGACATTGGGAAAACTTCTTCACCAGGAGGTATGTGCAGGTTAGCACTGTCTCAGAGATGCTGAAGAATCTTTGTCCTTGCTGATTTTCAAGACTCAGCTAGACAAATCCATCACTGACTGGATCTGGTTGGCAATACTCCCATTTCAAGTGGGAGGCTGAGTGACCTTGAGAAGTTCCGTGCAACTAACACTTCTGTGATTCTCTTTGCCTTAGAAATGAAAAAAAAACCAAACCAAACCAAACCAAACCAAACCAACAAAACCATAGCATAACTCAGATTCTTTTAATTTACTATCTCACAGCATTGAAGAGTCCTTTGGATTTATTCTTAACAGCTAGGTAATATGTGAGCAACCTAGTATGATCTGAAGCTGTAGTTTGTGATCTCCATTCACAAAAAAAAATGAAATTCAGGAGTTAGCACACTTTCCACTGAACATACTAAGCTTTTCAAGTGTTTTATTGCTTTTCAGATGCCTGATGAAAATATTGGGAAGAAGGGATTGTTTACCTTCCATGAGATCTGGCACATGAAAGACAGCATGATATGCCTTGTTTAGCTTCAGATAATGCCATTCTGTAAGGACCATGCAAGCACAGTCAGCAAAAAGTAAAGCAGGACTTGTTCTCTTCCCAGCATGTCTCTCCTGAGCAGAAAAGCTATCCAGTTCTGTTTCTTGAGGTAACCTTTTTTCACATCTGATTCCTTCTTTCATAAACTATTTCATAACTATTCAGAAGTGGATCCATAAACAGCCTTTGAATGTGGGAAGTAGTTTGGAAATCTTTAAATTTGTTACAGTATCAAATAGGAAAAGCCACAGACCAGTGTTGCAAATATTCTTGTAACATACTGTCCTATTGTCTCTCTAAGAAAGAGAATAGCTATTGCCTGTTTCAGCACATGTTATCTGTGCCTCCATCAAGGGCAGAGACCAGTTGTAAGAAAAGCCCTAGAGATGATTTTTGATAGTAAAATATGCATTTTTCTGTTTGTTACGATAACACTTCAGTTAGCATCCAGGAATTACACAATATGGAAACAGTTCAGGAATCACCACAGAAAGCAATGCAGGGAGGGATAGGTCATCTCTTACCCTAGAGAAGAAAATACATGTCAGCTCCAGAGCTATTTTTGTAACAGTTTGCTCTATAAATAGCAACATGAACAACTGTCTGAAAATATTCCTGCTTATGGTACCTCTGGAAAGTCTCTGTCAGTTACTGGGTGGGGGAGTGTAGAGGCACAGCAATAGCTGGGTCAAGGTGCTCAGACATCTTACTCTGTCCATATTGGTGTGATGTGGTATGACAGATGAAAAGTATGAGGTATGATGGGGCACCAAAAGATCAAATATCAGCTCAACTATTCTCATTATCCTGGCAACAGAATGAGCATTCTTGCCCATACATGCCTCCCTGTAACCTTCTTACAGCAAAGATCATAACTGGAATGAATGCCCATATAGACTGGAAAGACATGACCTCGCTTTCTTACATTTACAAAAAAATCGCCCCAAAACAAACAACAAACAACCACAACAACATAAAAAAACAAAAACCAGAGAGAGAGAATAGCAGTGAATGGCCTTTTTTCTTCTCGTTTTCAAAATGTTTGTCATTATGGAGAGTGACATGTCAGTTTCTTTATAGTCTTTAAGGGTTGGCTCAAATGTTTTATATGTTTTTGCCAGTTTTCAAACAAGGAGAAGAAGAGAAAAATCATATGAAAAGGTTTGAAAACACTTAAAGGAGTAAGAATAATATGAACCTAATGAAACTACCATATTTGTTCAAGAAACAAGTAATTGTCTAAATACATGAATCTTAGCTCTTTTGCTAATAACCTAAGTGCTTTGGGCTTTGAATTCGATCTTTTGCTAGTGCTATTGTAAAAGCATATCAAGATACATCTATATACATTCAGGTGAGGTTAACCTGCAACAGGTGTTTCCATTTTTCCTTTTTTTTTTTCCTTTCCTTTTTTATATCTCCCTGTGGGGTTGCTACTGTTTTATTGTGATAACTACCAAGATGTATAATACACATGGACCTGATCACCAACCTTTGTCCAAAATATTAGCAATTGTGAAAGAAAATGTTTTCCTGCTTTTTAAAATCTGAAAACTTTTTTCTGAAAATAACAGGCAGTTTGAAGAGTAACAACACTGACATAGCTGAAAACACTGACTTAGAAGTTACTGTATCCTAATGTTTCTCACTGCACTGGAATATTTCTTAGTTATTTTTCTTTTCCAAAAAAAATTAGTGGCAGTGGTGTTTTCTAGGGAAAACAAATTTTCCTGTGTCATTTTTCAGGTGAAATTTCAAAATTCCTGCCTGTACATATAGCCCTGTCTCTTTCTTAAAGAGATTTTTTTCCACTGAAAACTCCAAGACAAAATCATCATGAAGGTTGTTCTTGAGTGGCTGGAGAAACCACAGCTCAAACCTAGGCAGGAAAAGACAGTGATGAAGTGCAGGGTCTTGGATTGTGCTTGGTAGAGCTGGGTTCCTTTCACACCTGCATCACAGCCATCTTAATCTTTGGCAAGCAACAAGCTTGCAAAACAAAGTTGGTCTAGATGGCAGGTGGAAACTGCTGCAGTGGAACAGGTGCTTTTGACAGAAGAGGTGCCTAGGAACAGGTTTTAGCAAAATGAACATGTCAAGTAGAGATACTTGTTAAAGATTGCGAATGTGTTCCTTTTGGACTATGAGGAAGTAGTAGTTTTCCATGAAGATTTTGATTCTGATCCTTCTCCTCAAAATACATGGTAGAGCCATCCCTTTCTTGTAATAAAATGTCCAGAAGAGGAATAATTATTTTTTAAAAATTTTTGTTATTCTTCTCCCCAGTTCATGCAGGTGAATGTTCTTACAACTATCATGCTTCAGAAAAGGAGATTTCTTCACCTTTTAATTGGTCAGGACCATGGAAGATAATCAGACAGAATGCAAACAGATGTCTTGTTGAGGCATGAGTTGGCTCTTCAGTTGCTGAATAACATTATGATTTGGACAGTTCTGAATATGCCCAGATTTTTACTGAGAGAAAAGATTGTGTTCCCTGTGGGTTGGTTGCAGATGAGTGGGACGTTTGTGAATCTAAGTTGTGATGTTAAGAATGAGATGATTAGTTAATTTTTACTGCCTTTTGTTTATTTGCTTCTTTTAGTTACTCAGTGCTTCAGTACACTCAGTGAATTGTAAGAAAATATGGACTTTGGCTGCTATAGTCATGAGTTTCAGGAGGGTCTTTAACTAGGAGCTTTTGGAATACATTGCAGATGTATATCACATCAGATAATTTAGAGCTGGGAACTGCAGTGGATTCTCAAGCATTGCTATCACACAAGCACATCTTACTTTTCCTCACTACTTCCCTCTGTGCTCCTGGGTGCATTAATCTTCTAGACAATTTCTTCCTAAATCTACTCCTCTCTATGGATATTTATCATTTCTTCAGGCCCTGTCAACTTAACCAGTTGCCCATCTGTAGTAAACACCCAGGGTGCTCTGGGCAAGGATATATCACTAAAGTAATAGCCACATAATGAAAAAAAGAAAAAAAAAAAGAAAAAAGAAAAAAAAAGAAAAAAATTACAGTACAAAAATATCAGATTGCCTACATATTTTTATTTTGGCTTTCTTTGCTCTGGATGCAGCATTGAAAGCTGAAATCAAACAACAGGTGCATTAAAATCTGGGTCTAATTTTTGCAAGGAGGGCCAGATTGCTCCTCTTGGTAAATTGAAGGCCACTCAGGAGGGAAAGATGACAATATGAGCTAATGGCACACAAGACCTGCTGATCTTTGCTCACAAACCTTTCCTTGCAACTTCTCTGGTGACCCATACTGAACTTAACTTTAGGCTGAGGGAGCTGGGAAGAAACCAGCACTCATGTCAGTTGCCTTTTTTTTTTTTTTTTTTACTA
>JAWWLZ010000094.1:810342-821724 GCA_035041345.1 Poliocrania exsul | reverse complement strand
TTTCATTTTCATTTTTTTTTTTTTTTTTACTATGTCTTGCTTGCCATAAGAAAAATGATCATTTGAAAGAGGGCTAAGGAGTAACGTAGCAGCAGAGGAAAAAAAAAAGAAACCATAAAAATAGAAGAGATGAATAAAATACATCAATAACTTCACATAACCTCAATACTTCACTCTGTAAAATGAGTAAATGAAAGCTCTTTCCATTTTACCACTTACTAGTGGGTGTCATTTCCCACCATATCTCCATCTTCACAAATGAGTTTAGCACCAAGGAATGATGGAGCTACGTGGGAGTGACAAATGACAAGCAGACAATACGCCTGAATAGCCTGGGCTCAGATGGGTCTGCTTCTTTGGGGCCACCCTTATGCTGAAGGAAAGTGTACACAGGAAGCTTTATGCAGCTGTCTGCATACTTGTCCTTGCAGAGTGTGAAGAAATAGAGAGCACTAAGCTAGAGCTGACTTATCTGGTTGACACGTTTGTAATCCTTTGGGTTCTTGGTACATGATCCTGCAAGCATACTGAATCTCTCATCACCATTCTTCAATGCAACCAAGAGCTCCAGCATCCAGCTACCTCTGGGCACCCTTTCAATGCAAGGAAACGCAGAGTGTCTCCTTGTTTATGTAATGACATTGCACAACTAAGGGCACTTGCAACAGCATTCAATTAAACATTTTAGGGAGGAAGGAAACTGACAATTTGTTGAAATAAACTTGTTTTCAGACAGGCAACATTTCCTGTTTAAAATGCTATAGAGGAACCATTAAAAATGTCACAAAAACGAGTCAGATTTTTTTTTTCAAACAAGTGTTACTTTCTTAGCAATTAGAGCAACTCTTTTAGCAACGGAAGTTACTATAGAATGATAATGTACAAAAATAGGCTCAAGATGAGTGACTTCATTGTGCACAATCCACTTTTCACCTCTTTCCACTGATTCTCTATTTGCCAGAGTTTTCTACTCTTTAATATGATTAATTATGATCCAGTTTTCCAAATGCCAGTGATTTCTGTAAAAGTGTAAAACATTTACATCCAGCTGAGAAAGATACTGCATCTGTGCTTTGAAAATAGGTGACATAGGAAAATAAGGCAATCTACTTTTGCCAGGGTGACTGTAAAAACCACTTGAAACAGAGTGCATTTAAAGAGAAGGGTTGTATTAGAGACCTGACATGAAATTTTACCTCAGCAAAATGCATGTCAGATCCCTTACTTTAAAGAAGAAGAATATTAAGGCTTTTGGAGAGGTGTTCTACATCCTTCTTGAACGCAATCACACTGAAAAATGCAATTAAATCTGCATAAAAGGTAAATGTCCAGTGTATTAGCAATGAAGCCTTGTTAATTGCAATGCTGCAAATTAAATGCTCTACTTCAGAAGGAACAACACACAATGGCTCTTCCTGATTACAATTCTGTGATGAATACATCTGAGGAAAAAGTCAATCAGAATAGATGCTTTTCAGCCTGCTAAAACCCCACTGTTTCACCAGGAGAGAAACTGGAGTGTGACTGAAAATGAAAGCCAGTGTCTCAGAAGCTCAGATGCTGTATTGCACTGGTCATGAGAGTCATGCATATCTGAATATGTGATCTAGTCTCATATTCAAGGTGGATTTACAGACATTTTTTACACTATTGTAAACATAATTTGAAGAAAATGGTCTTGAATGTTGTATGTATAGTTCTTCACTATGCTGGTTGTAAGACATACTGAGTAAATATTCTGAACATAGAAACTTGATTGCATGATACTTTAATTCTAAAAGTAGAATATTTTTCAGCATTTTTTTAGCTATTCTTTGTCCCATAAATATAGGAATTTCAAAAGGATTAATGAGAAACTTGTTAAAAATGCAGAAAAAGAGACGGTATGCAGAAACTTTAAGACTGTGAAAAAGGTATAAATCAGACAATCTTTTCCCCAGCACATTACTTTCACTGCATTATTTGGACAATACAAAGCCTGTTTTATCTGGGCAAAATCAGTATGAAGGCAAGGTTGTCTGGATAAGTATGACAGTGCAATGTGACTGGTAAGGTTACAAGAAAGACTAAATTAGCTGTGTTTTCCCAACATGAGACTTCAGAATGTTTTCTGTGTTTGACCAGTGAAGGCAGTTCTCTTGCATAAAATTTTAAAGGAGGTCAGATTGCCCTTATTAAAAAACCTGAGACAAAAGAACTTATGAATTTAAGCATTTGATTCACACTAAATTCATGGGATTAACCACAGGATTAGACACATATACATTTAATTTTTGGAACTCTATAGTCTAGGCAGACAAGGCAGATATGAGTTGCATGGTGCAACCTATATAAATAATGTCATTACAGAATATGCCATCTAACTGGTTGATGCAGGAATGCTAGGAATATTTAAGTTAGAAAGGGGGTAGGAATTGGAAAGAAAAATTTTAGAGTAATATTACTAAAAGAGCAAAGCAAGCTGAGGAAGAGAATAAGAAGTTAGTTGTAGAATGAGTTTCAAGTGTAGCAAGCTTGGGAAGAAAGCACTGAAGTGATAAAAGATATTTTTCAGCGCCTTATTTGAGTAGTATGATTATGCAAGTTGAAAATGAGTGAAGCTATTTTGTTTCAAATTTCACATTGTGCAATATAATGGTATCATGCAGTGATATGAAGAAGTACTGGGTGGTATTGCAGCACAAGTAATTGTTGAATTCATAGAATGAAGAAAAGAGAAGACAGAATATGAGACCTGCATATTTTCAAAATTAAATATATCAGGTTTTTGTTTTGAACTTTCATAAAAGTAGTTAAAGTGCATTTTCAGTGACTTTATCTTTAAAAATTAATGAGGCATCCTGTTGGTCAAAAGATGTGCTTTGTTTAATCCTAAAAAAATATTTCCCATTTTTTAAATGTAATTTGCAGAAAACTGAACTTATAAAAAGGTCATATCAAAATTAAAACTTTCCCAGAAAAAAGAAAAAAATCCTCTTCCTAAACCTCAAAAGCCAAATATTTGTGCAGTCCTCCTCTGAATGTCCAAAATTCCATTCTTGGCTGCTTCTGCAGCTGCTGCTACTGAATGAAGTCACACTGCATTGTGCTGATGAGTGTTTCATTCACAAACAGGAAGGAGATCTAGCCTTGTAAGGGCAAAACGAACAAGTTTAGTTCACTGGGTAAAATGAACCAATGGACAACAGATTTAATTTTTTTTCTTCCTTGAAGCAGCAGGAAAAGGGCTGCTGACAAGATATTTTGGAACAACTTGCTATAAGGAAGGAAGTATGAGTGGGTGTAGATGAGAAGTAGCTCACACTCATAAGACACACACATTTTTGTTAGCATGTCGAAGTCTTGGTCTAAAACAACGGGTGGGACTGTCAGTTTAGTGATGCAGAACAGAGGGAGCTGTTTGACTGTTTCATTTGCAAAGATTTCAGGCATTTGCCAGCTGGGCTGACAGAGCATGACCCCTCTGGGGAAACCATGGCCTTTACTAGCTGACCAGTAGTTCACCTGAGAGTCATCATTCTTCCGATGAGCCATGTGCCCATCTTTCAGTTTTTGTTAGGTTTATAAAATAGAATATCAAGAATATCAAAGACAGTTTCAGATATGGGAGATTTTGATTGAAGAGGCTGTCAGGGTTAGATCTCTTTGTCAACCATGTCTTAGGTCTTTAATCAAGGTAAAACATGAAACTCTCAAGAAACTTAGGAGCTCATCAGGAAATCCAATGGAATCTCAGCCTAATACCATAGGTATTTCATGTTTTGACCAAACTTTGAAGTCAAGACTTTTTAATTCAATATGAGAATTTTATGATATCATAGTATATTTGTAGTGGAATCTCTGAACTGTCTTTTCAAAATCCAAACTCCAGTAAAAATCCAGAGAAATGGTTAAAAGGAAAAATAATGTTTTAAATTGTAGTTGTTAAGAATAAAAGAATATCTTAGTTATTATGTCAGTGAATGAGATCTATGCATGTTGCAATTTGCATGATTTAAATAATAAACAGAAAAATGAGATTCAGTTCCAAATTAAAATGCATTTTCATGAAATGAATCAAGAGAATAAGAGGCAACTAGTCAAGGCACCAAATGAGGTACGTTAGAAGTAGTCAAAATTGTCAGTGTTTTGCTCAGATAAGGTAGGGTTATTGTATCCTTGCTTACTCTGTAGGAAATCTGAGGCCTAAGAAAATCAGTTCTATATAAAGTGGGTAGGTAGATAGATAGACAGACAGATATAGATAAAATTATATTTCTGTTAATAGCTAAAATGTTGAGTTATTAAACATTTTTCTTTGCTTTGTTTTGGTTGCGGGATTTTTTGGTTTTTGGGGGGTTTTTTGCCTTTTTTTTTAATGAAAAATATGCTCTAAAATTACTAACTCACTGTCCTGGCTTTAATCAGCTATATTTATACAATTAAAAAGAACTCCCTTCTTTGCCTTACACATACCCACACATTTTCTATCAGAGGAATTTTCAACTTTCTTGTAATCAAGTACTTTAGACATTCAGGAATTCTGTCCAAATGCTTGCAAGAGTGTAAAACTTTTATAAATGCTTGGAAAAAAAGGTTTTACACACTCATACTCTCTCTCTCTCTCTCTCTCTCTCTCTCTCTCTCACACACACACACACACACACACACACACGAGAGAAACTGAGAAATATTTACAAGTAGAAAATGTTCAGAGAATTGTGTCCATTATTGCTTATAGACAGGCTTTTAAGCAAATGAGAGAGAGGTTGGACTGCTGTTGCAAGACATATATTAAGTAAACTAATGAACTACTACTAGAGAAAAAAATAGTATTCCTTTACATTTAAGTTAATTTGGACTTAAAAAAGAAAATAAAAGGATAAAAAGAACAGCCTGAAGAGAGAGTCTTCCTCTTCCTCTTCCTCCTTCTCCTCCATCCTTATTCTTTTCTGTGGTCATGAAGTAAAAAATGCAAACCATCTCTCCATACATACTTCATACTGTTGTCAAACCTGTCACAAAAAGAAAAAAAAATCAAATACACTCCAATGTAGGTAGATCTTTCTACTCATTCCTCGAAAAACATTTATATATTTTAGACACAGACAGAATTCTCCTGGGCCCATGGCATCAGGTACCCTTAATATCATCTATCAGGATAATATCAGGATTCTACCAATACAGCTTGGGTAAGTCTTTCAAGTATTTATTCTTTTTAATATCAAAGACTCACAAGCTTACTCATGTGTGCTTAAACATGAATAGCTTGAACAACTTAAACATTCAACAAAAGATGAATGCAATTCCATCCTAACCAGCCTACAGGACTGAGGAGCTCACTGGAAAGGCTGAATGCCACCAGGTCCCATAGGTCCCAAGGCTCAGACTACTCAGGTGCTCAGGTAGTGAAACACTCCTCCCACTCATTAATCAACACCAAGCTCGAGATTAATATGTTGTCTGCAAATGTTTTCTTCATCAACATAGGCTCTGAAAACTCTCTCTTCTTTGAAAGTGATTAGTTTATTTTAGTTATAACATTTTGTCACTTTCATTTGCCTGTGATGTTTCAGGATCTTTAAAAGCTTTTCTGGAGACATCTCCAGTTACAGGTAGCTAGCTGCTTTTTCTCCTTTGAAAGAATCATACACACATGGGGAAATTCCTAACGTGCTTTTGTACATAGGAAAAATTCAATCTAATTCTCCCAATGAGAGGGTCTCTTCTAGACACTTCAGCAAAAGCACAGTACCTAATGCAGAATTTCTGTGCACTAACCAACTGTGTAGAAGACGTAATAGTGATAGCATAGCCTTACACAGGAGTGGAGGCAAGTTAATAGTGTGCTGTGGTTTGCAGTGGGAGTAAGTAACAAATATATATGATCTTGGAGTTCATGCTTTAGAAACCACAAGGACTCATCTCTCTTTACAACAAACTCAATACCATGTATCTGCAGAGCTTTTTTTCTCCTAAAACAGTTTTTCTTGCCTTTCTTTTGGCCATATGCTGATTATTAAGTCATGAAAAATAACTCTGTGCTAGCTTCAGATTATGAGTGTTTATTTTGGCTATAATCTTTAATAAAACAATAATAGCAGTCATCATCATGGCTAGGCTTCATGAACGAAGATTTGGGAAGGGCTCTCCCCATGTGGGTGTGTCCTTTGAGCCTGCACAGTGGATTTTTTAGGTAAGGCACAGCGTGCACAGAACTGGCTCCACCCTTTACTCCTAAGGTTCATCTGCCACAGCTGAGTGAGCTTGGACAAGTGACAGTGAAGTTCTCATGACTAGAACCTACAGTACCTGATATGGTATTCCCCAGGAGGTCTCCCATCCAAGTACTAACCAGGCCTGACCCTGCTTAGCTTCTGAAATCTGACGTGAATGGGCATCAGGGAGGTAAAAAAATAATAGCAATAAAGCAATAATAACAGGAATATTTTTCTGGGTTCCTATGTTTTCTTTTATCCATGACCCTCAAAGAGTTCTCTAATCAGTTACTACTCAGAGGAGTAGGATGAGTAGAATTATTCCCTTTGCATATGAAATGCATAGATTTGCAAAGAAAAAACTTATATATGGTTCTATAAACCCTAAGTGCCTGAAGTTCTAGGTGTCCCAGCTAAGGTACTATCTGCTTTTCAGGGAGTTATATTCCCCTTTATTTCTTAAGATGTTTAGTGAAATTTATCTCAGTTGAATTTTAGTGAATCATCTGCTGATAATACCACTGTGCTCTGTGGGGGAAAAAAGAGCTCTGAAGTGCTGATGGTAATGCATTTGAAAAATAAAGGAGTTCCATCATATGCCATATATGAAAATTTCGGTTGACGGGACAGTTTGAATGTGGCTGAGGTTGGCTGATTCCTGTCTTGCAACTCAGTAAACACCATGCAGATGAAACATAGCAAAATAACACAAGACGTAGTCTATTTCTTGGTACTATCTGAATTGTTATTCAAGAAGTGAACAGAAATAAAGCCCCAGAACCACTATTTGACTGTTTCCTTGCTACCTGCAACTTCTCTCCAAAGTAGTCCAGGACTTGGATTCACACAAACAGTCTTTACTGCTATTTATTTCAGTGATTGCATAATCCTCCATTCCTCAGTGGCAGTGCAGGAATATTTCTTACTTCATAAGAACATTTCTGACTATGTTTTCAAAGTTCTTTCACATCAGCCAACGGAAAACAATGTATGAAAATTGTTTTATATTTCCACACACACAAAAGCAATGAAAAGAAGGTCCAGGGACAAAGTCCGAACGCATGATCTTCAGACTTAAACTCTATGTGACAAATGTTAAATGCCTGATCTTTCCTTGCACAGAGTGCATCCAGCTACTAGGCTGCTTGTCTTAGAGTTATCTATGTGCTATACCTAAGGACTGCGTAGGAGTTTGAGCTTTCTATTTCTCATTCATATTGAAACACATTTTCTTCAGGTATCATGTTAGAAATTACATAAACAACTAGAACTATCAATCTTTTCAAAAGCTTAGGCTCTATGTGAGCTGCATAGAAAATATATATAGAGAGATACTTAAAAAATCCTATCCTGATTATGAACACCTTTCACAGGTACATAGGAAAGTAAGGTTCCTGAACCTTAAAGTTGGACTTTTTGTGCAATTACATGTCTTGCATGTGAAAAGGGAAAAGATTGATGCCAATGGAAGGTCGTCCTAGAAGTTGTATTTACTACATATTTTTCCTTCTGCACTCTCTTTGTGGTTATTGATTCATTCTCAACCAGGGGAAGGTAAATTTCATCTCCAGTCCTTGAGGTGCTTATGAAGTAAAAACCACTGTGTATCTACATTCTCTCCCCATTACAACTCACAGTGCAGTGACGGAGAGAGCATGAAATAACTGTGTTATGCCCTGACAGTCAGAGCAGTGGCTGTCTTTCCTGCTGAACTGTTTCTGTAAATAGCTGAAGTAAAAAAATGACTAAAAAAAGAAACCCAGGTAAATTCAGGTCTTTCCTGATGTAATACCTGACAGCCAGAAGAAAACATCCCAGTCTTGTCATACCACACCACACTGCTTCAAATTGAGGCAGTAGGAACTCTGGGTGCCATCAAACAGAAATAAGAAAACAAAATATTTTGAAAATGGAAATCTTGTTTAGATATCTAAATGTATGCAATTCAGGCTTCCTGCACTTCACTTGTCATTTCCCGTTTGGGTTAACATATTGCACTTGAATACCAGATCTGAAATTTGTCATAGGCATGACATAGCCATTCACCTCCGGCTGAACATCTCCTAGTATTGAGAGCTCTTCAGTAAAGTTATTGAGTAGCTCTGTCTTAGGGTGGGTTGCCTTCTTTTTTCCACTACAATAATTTTCACAGTGACATTTTTAACCACTGGACAAAGAAGCATATTTCACCCTGAATTTTTAGCAACAAGTATGATGCTATTTTTCTGGAAGAGCTGTGTCTGAAGCATGAAGATTTAGAAAAGTCTTGCCATAGGAAAAAAAAGGTCATTTTATTTCCTTCCTCTGAGGACAGAAAGGGAAGATCATGACCTTTGCCTGCAGGTGATTTGGTTGAACTATGACAGCAGAGTATCAAAAACAACTTTAGTATCAACTGTTGGGCTAAAGGTATGTCCCGTAAATATTTAATTGTACTGGCTAGTCTGAATGACATAATAGTTTGCCTGTGGAAGAAAAGATATCAGAATATCCTGACAGAAAGTTGGTCTATTAAGCCAAGTGCACCTAACCAATAAACAAGAACAATTTATTGCCGTGTTTGGAAACCTTAAATTTCTCTGAGTTAACTGGGCATCAGGCAAATAATTAGGACTCAAGGTAGTCCTATTTTGTCAGAATAATTAGCATTCTATCTTCTTTAAACTACACTTACATTTTCCCTCTTCTATATTGCAGAACATGCCTGTGCAGCTGTGCTGATTTAAAGGTAAACCAGCAGAAGAAATGAACCCAACACAAAAGAGATTATAAATTAGAGTTACAATTCAATAACAATATTACAATAAATCCAATGGCACAAAGAGAAATTGGTTTTAACCCATAAACCCCAGAAATATGACCCAGCACCCTGGAGCACAAACACAAAGGGGTTTGTTAGCCCCTATGCTGACCCCCACATGGTTCCTCCAAAGTCCAAAGTAAAAGGAAGTGAAAAACCTGTTGGGGCAGCTGACGGTTGCAGTCTGGTCAAGAGTGTGGTCACAGTCTAGTTGAAAGTTGTGGTCCTGTTGAGGTTCTGGTCCTCCTCTGGATCCAACAAGTGGTTCCCCAGGGTCTTCCAATTCCAAGATTATGTACCCTCAGGTCCAGGTGGGGACCCCCCCCGTACCTCCCCCAGGTCAGGGAGTCACACAATGGGTGATCTCACTCTGTGAGTCATGGGGTATTTGGAATCATTGATGACCCATTAGCAGACATGCCCCCTCAGGCTGGGTGTAAAGGTGCTAACAACTTCCTGGAGGGGAGTTATCACAGTCTGTATCTCACAGGAGTCTTTCACATCCAGCTTCCACCCTGAGGAGTCGTGTGTGCCCTGGGCAGCTGCTGCAAATGGTCCATTGTTAACAGTTCTTGTGAAATTAATAGAGGGTGTAGGATACATAGCTTTGGTCACCCCCACACAGTGATAAATTGGTCCCACCTGCTGAGCTAGGACAGCAGCTAACTGGCATTTATTAAATCCAGGAGATGCAGAAAATCAGGTCTGAATATTGGGACCTATTACCAAACCAATTACTAGTGATCACAGAATAATTTAGGCAAGAAAAGACCTCTAAGATCATTGAGTCTATATGTTGACCAGACATTGTCAAGTCCATCATAAAACCACCATATCTCTAAGCACCACATCTACTCATTTTTGAACTCCCTCCAGCAATGGTGACTCTACTACTGCCCTGGACAGCCTGTTCCAATGCTCAATAAACCTTTCAGTTAAGAAATTTTTTTATAATATCCAATCTAAACCAGGCACAACTTGAGGTCATTTCATCTTGTCCTGTCACTTTTTACTTGAGAGAAGAGACCAATCCCCACATGGCTACACCATCCTTTCAAGCTGTTATAAAGAGCTAGAACATCACTACTGAACCTCCTTTCCTCCAGGGTAAACCACCCCAGTTCCTTCAGCAGTTCAACATAAGACTTGTACTTCAGACCCTTCACCAGCTCTGTTGCCTTTCTCTGGACACTCTCCAGCACTTGAGTGTCTTTCTTGCAGTGAGGGGCCCAAAACTGAACCCAAGATGATACAAAGTGCAGCCTCACCTGTGCCAGTTTTAGAGGGACAGTCACTGCACTGGTCCAGCTGGCCACAATGTTGCTGATACACTGGCCTTGTTGGTCACCTGGGCATATGCTGGTTCATGTTCAGCTGCCCTCAACCAACATTCCTGGGCCCTTTCCCAATGGGCAGCTCTCCAGCCACTCTTACCCCAGCCTGCAGTGCTGCATAGGGTTGTTGTGAATCAAGTGCGGGAACCATCACTTGGCCTTGTGAAATCTCATACTATTAGCTTCTACCTATTGATCCAGCTTGTTCAGATCCCTCTGCAGATCCTTTCTGCCCTCCAGTAGATCAACAACTGGGTATCATTCACAAGCTGACGGATGGTACACTTGATCCCCTAGTCCCAATTATTAATAAAAACCCTGCACAACTGGCCTTGGTACTGAGCCGTGGGGAATGTCACTTGTGACCCACTGCCCACTGGATTGAACTCCATTCACCACCACCAGGCCCTTAGTACCCTTGGGAGCATCCTATCTGGCCACATGGACTTCTGTGGATCTTAGTAGTGTAGCAGGTTATTGACTATTCCTCCTTCGATTATGGGGGCTTCATGTTGCTCCCCATCCCTATATTTTCACACAGAGGACTTAGTACCCCCAGAGCAACTGGCTTTACTGTAAGACTGAGGCACAGAAGCCTTTAAGTATCTCAGCCTTTTCCCCATCCTTTGTCACTATGTTTCTCACATATTCAATAAAGAATGGAAATTCCACTTAGCCATCCTTTTGTTGCTAATATATTTATAGAAATATTTTATTGTCTTTTATGGCAGTACCTAGATTAAATTCTAGCTGGACTTTGACCCTTCTAATTTGCTCCCTGCATAATCTCACAATATCCTTATTCTCCTGAGCTGTCTGTCCCTTCTTGCAAAGGTCGTAAATTCTCTTTTTCTCCCTGAGTTTCAGCCAAAACTCTCTGTTCAGCCAAGCCTGACTGGTCTTCTTTCCTACTGGCTCATCTTTTGGCACATGGGAATAACCTGTATCTGTGCCTCACAATTTCCTTAATGCATGTGCAGCCTTCCTGGACTCCTTTGCCCTTCAGGACTGCCTCCTGAGGGACCATGTTGTCTAGGTTTTGATTTGGCTT
>JAWWLZ010000094.1:784555-798202 GCA_035041345.1 Poliocrania exsul | reverse complement strand
TTCAGTTTCATGGAGTGTCAAACTTCTGGTGTAAAGGTGCTTTTCCATCACTTCAGATTCAAACGAATCTTAATATGAAAGATGAGAATGAGAGGACTGCCAGGTTGTGCAGCAGCTGTGTAAGTGAGGGAAATATTTTTACTGGCAATAACAATTTGTTGTTAAAAAAAAAGGGGGGAGAGGGGGAAAAAAAAAAACAAAATCAGAAACAGTACCCCCAAAGATCACTATTTTGTGGGTTTTTTTTTAAAAAAATCAAGTGGATATCCTTTCTGTAAGGTCACAGAGATGTTTACAGATCACAGGCTAATGCTGGGAGCCCTAATGACATTTTTGAAGTGCAGAGAAAGTGAACTAGAACTGCTACAAAGCTGCCTGGGCAATGCACGATCCCAGATGGTAAAAAAAGAAAGGTCTACTACAAATGGATCTTGGATTGCTTTCTCTTGTTCACTCCATGTTCTGGCTGCCTTAAATAGTTTATAGTATTATCATCTTGTTTTTTCTAAAGATGTATTTGACTAGTGTACTATGCACAAAGTAAAAACACTCAGAGAGCATGACAAGGGAAGAATTAGAATGCTGAGACTAACAACAAAATGAAAAAGCTAATTTTAAGGAATGCACTTGAGATTTATATAGATGACATACACGTAAGGAGTTAAAACCTAACTTCTGTTTCATTTTCTTTGTTTTTTTCTAGAGTTTGATCCAATTACCAGAGTTTATAAGTGGATCTGAAGACTATAGAGCTATATTCCTGCTGTGCCACTGATTCATTGTCTGACTAGAGAGAAGTCTAATCAACTTCCGTCTAGGTTGCCTGTTTTGTAAAAAGGATGATATAATGATTTCACTAAGGCTTAAATTCTAGAAGACAGTCTGATATGCTCTGATTTAAAACTGTATATTAGTTCAGAGAATATTATTTTCTTCTTCCCATTCTACAGGCTAAACAGCAGGCTTATTTTTCCCTGAATAATTCTTAGTCATTCCCCTCTTGTTGCCCCAAATGAATACATAAGTAAAGAATACCAAATTTGCATGATAATACTGTGTCATAGGCTAACAACAGAAGTGTCTACAGATATTTGCATAGGTGTGATAAATTTAATTTTTTTGGTACCATCTTAAAAATCTTTTTCCCTTCCTCCCCGCCTCCTCATATCTATTATGTGTGGATGTTAGCTCCTGTTTCTTCCCACTTCATTACAGCATGGCATTAAGTCTGTAGCATCTGAGACCGAAGGAAGGTTGCAATCATGAGCCATATTTCCTAGCTGCAGGGAAACTTTCTCTCTCTGATCCTTTCTATGTCCTCTGTAATTCAAGTTCACAACTGCAGGACTGTGTTTTGATGTTTTGTCTACTCCTACATAGAAAGGAATCCTGACCAAAATTTGCTTTGGCAAATAAGGCTTGGATCTGTTCTTTTTACTGAGTCAAAGGGAAAGGCTTACTGAAAATCATATTATTGAAGTAACTGGGGGAAGTGAACAAACACACTATACTGAAATGCAAAAAGAAGAGCCATGTCTGAGTACTGAAACAAAAATATAGGAGAAAATAGCATTTCATTAAATAGAAATATCAGAGCATATGTTAAGATAACATTGGATAAAAATACTGATTTGAAAAATTTTGGAAAAAAAATTACCTTTAGTATTCTGAGAACAGTGAGCTTTTCTGTATTTCTCCTCTGGCAAACTTGCCTGGCATATTGGTGCTGCCTGTAAGGTTGTCTGATCTCTGTTAGACGACAAATTTGTAGCCAGAGAAACCAGGAAGAGCCAAGAATTGAAAATACTCTGTCTCTTTTTCCTTTTTCCTAATAAAATAGGACATGGATTGTGATGGATCAGACTGCAGGACAGAAGAGGGTTAATGTGGAATATCAGGGCTAAATTTAACTCCAATAGGGAAGTAATGGTGTATATGTTTGACCTGGAGCTGGACAATATTAATCATCTGTAAGAACCAAAATCCAAACAAATCATATAGTCCTGTCCTCAATGGAAACCTATTCCTGAAAGATATCCAAAGGGTCCATGTGTTTTTACACATTGGAAACACTTGTAAAGTGTATCATGCCAAGTATAATTGAACTAAACCCAACTGAATTTGTAATAGCAAAACCAGTAACAGGAGAGGTAATTTGTAATTTCTTTAAAACATTTGTAATTTATAATTTTTTAAACAACCTCTAAATATATACTATCAAGGGGTTCCATGTCTGCTTCACGCACTAAGATTTTTGCAGCCTGTTTTTTGTTACATTCATCTTACATCATGGACAAGAAGAGTCTTGATACACTTAATATGAAGAACAAGCAGACAATCCAAACATGAGGACCTGATCATAAATATATTGAATGACATTCATAGATCTGCAAATCACTTCCACGGCTATTTCTTTCATTCCCATCACTTTGAGTATTCCTATTATCCAAGTACAGGAAGAACAAGGAAATTCCTGAACTTCAAAATGCATCTTCAGGGGAGTCTACATGTGGGGCATGAGATGAGCTACCACATTCACATGGTGCTTACATGTCGCAAAATTTAGTCTATGCTTAAACAAATCTTCCTGGTGCAGGGCTATACTGACAAATTTATATCTCTTTTTAATTAACTTAGTGCATGATATAGTAAGATTATAGTGTGTAACTCTATTATCACCAGACATTGTTCATCACATGGGCTTATGCAAACAGTTGCTATGGCCTTATATCCTTTTTATGAACCTTGTTATTATTTTCACATAATTATAAAAAAAAATTCTTTTTTTCCTATGCAATCTGTGTATTTATTTTTGTGTTTAATTTTAGTCTGCAAGTATTCTCTTTTCAAGGGCTAAGGAGCTGAATCACAATTTTCTTCAAAGAGCCTTGCATGAAATAGAGTAAAACATCTTTCCATTTTTGATACTGCTTTCCTGAAATTTCTAGCAAGCATAACTATTCAAGGTACACCTTGTATTTGCCTGATTAGCATCGGCATTTTCAAAAGATATTCACAAAGGTTATCTTTAGCTTGGAGGAGGCGCATTTCTCTCCAGGCAGGGAAGAGAGAGACAGTCTTCTCCCAGGCAGGAGTGTGTTGAGCCCTTAGTGCCCCAGGAAAGAACCAATGACTGTAAAGGGAAATCTGAAGGGTCCTTTAGGGCTGAAGTTGTCTTTTGTGAATAGCTTTAGCTAGCATCAAGCTTAAAGATACAATTTTGATGTTTAGGCCCAGAAAAGATTGGACCAGGTGTAGATGCAATAAAACTGGGGGGACTTAACTGCCAACACCACTAGGGTTACTGGTTGTGGAAAATCCATTCCTCCTATTTCTATAGGGTGAATGAAGAAGATATGATAAACACAACTGCAGGAAAGAAACTGTGTCTGAAATATGACATTTGACAGATTAGGTGAATCTCAATCACATTGTTGACCATGATAACTGTTCTTCACTCAGAAGAAATGTAAGAGGCAAATAGATGTCTTTCAGAAATATGACAGGTGAAACAGTAAAAGCTATCACTGCATATCATCTCTGACGAACCTCATTGACTTGTGCATCTAGAGATAAAAGTGTATTATATTTTTGTTATAGCATATGCATGCTGTTATATACAAAGTTCACATGGAATTATTAAACAAAAAATTAAAATTATATATCCATTTTCATGGTTGCTTGATAGGGTTTGAAAGGTGAAGTGGATGAATTCAGTTGAAAATATATTTCAGGAACTACTATATTTTATGCACTGATGATTATCAAAATGTTTTATTTAAATATAGACCTAACTTCCATCTCTAGGATATAGCTTGATTGGAAAATTGTTTTAAATAGCTTGCACTGATACATTCCAGAAACTTATGCTTATATGAATGAAAAATCATAAGCATGATAACACAGAGAAGAAAGAAATCAGTAAGGCTTTCTGCTATTTATACATGACAAAAAACAACCTACAGGATTTCACATTTAAAAATTTGTCTTTCTCCATCTTTTCACCACAACTTCTATCTTTTCCAAGTTTGCCCCAAACTCTGCCCTGTTTCAGGCCCAATTCCGGATATGTTCTGTAGGCTGCGTTTTTTCACACTCATTACTCTACATTGTTACAACACATTCCCACTTTGTTAATCCTGGCAACTTTTATTTAAACATGTCTGGCATGGCCAGACTAGAAACGCAGTTGTAAATAGGTGTATGGAAAAACCAGTGTGGCTCTCCAGTCTGTTGCTGTATGCATTGAATCATGAAAGTGCATAGTTAAACTGCAGGAGCAGAGTCTCTCCTTTCATGCCTGGGGATTCTGCAAATCCAGTCATTTCACCTCTCAGTGAAGGAGGTTTAAATGGAGTGAGGCCAGAGTAGGAGAGCAAATGTGTTTATATTGACCCTAGAGTACTTTAAAAAGTTAATAAATGAATAGAAAACACTGCTGAATTCAATCATAAGTTAGCAGTGGTGTAAGTTACACATCATTTATTTGTCGGTCAGGAAACAGGTGTATGTGGGTGTAAGTGCCAGAGCTGTTTGACTTGCAGCAACTTGGCATTTAGTAGGAGTGCAGTATGAGTGTCACTTATACTCACAGACATGGAAGAATGAAAGGGGAAGGGTGCAGTGAAACAATCATATAACTGAAGGGTTAACAAGTTTGTAGCATTCACTGAAACACAAATTTCTCCAAGATACTTGAATTTTTCCTTTTTATTTATTTAATTTTGTTTTCTACTTCCGTGGGTTCAAATCTTCTGCAGATTTCAAGGGGGCTACCATGGTGCTCAGTTTTAATCCTGTGGAATTGACAGAGTATCCATGAAGTATTTTGCAAGCAGACTTGAGTTTGCTATTCCTGTGCTCTGAGCGAGCCAGATGCAAACTGTCCTCAAAGCAGTAGCCATGTAGCTGCAGCTAGCAGGCACGTAGCCCAGGCTAATAAGCCTTGCTGAGAAGGCAGGATGTATTTGCTCAGGCTCAGCACTGTGCTACTGCAGTTACACAGTCTCCACTTAGCTCTGGGTGAAGGCTGAGTGTGCTCAAGGTTGACCAGACTGCAGGCAAAATGCTGCCAGGATAGACACCACTCACACCACAGACCAACCTGATTCTTGGTTTTGTATATATAGTCTGAATCACATATAATCAATTATTTTAAATAATTTTGAAATTCTACCTATGACTGGTGATATCACTATGGGAAAAAGATGAATTGCATGAAATCTCTAGAATTCAGCAGAATAAATCACGTCTTTTGTCCAAGCATACAGTGGATCCCTGACACATTGATTTTGAAGACAGACATTTTTTCAATGATTTGTTGTATATATATATATTTTTTTTTTTTTACGTGACAGGAAGATCTTAGAGGAATGGTCTTACAGGATCCCCTCATAGCATGAGGCCAAGAAAAAGTCATGGAGGCTCCCTTCCCATTTTGTTTATATGGCTTTTGTGCCTCTTGAATAATTTCAGCAGTCTTTTGAATGCACTCTGGAATAAATAATCATGTGTAATCAGGGATGCTGTGGGTGTACAAAGAGCAGAAAAAAACTCCACCTGAAAATTCCCATACTGCCTCTAAGAAAGAGGAGGGAAATTGAGGGAAACTCTAAAGATTTGAAAATGCATGTAATATACACTTATATTTCACAGATTTGCCCATCACTAGTCAAAGGTCTTATTCATGTATCACATGAATCTTCCCTGAGTAAAATTTTCTTTCCTTCTGGAAGATTCATCTCATTTTAAATTGCTGCCAACTCTAATCAAAACCACCTACACAGCAATACCAACCTTTTTTTTTTTTTTCCTTATTTCCACCTCAGTCTTAGTTTTTCTTTAGGATTGCTGAAAATTGCATACAAAGAATTCAATAGACAGGGATAAAGGATTTAAAATTTTTGTTTCTGTGCTCCAGAACCAGAGACCCAAATATTTATCCAAGGGCTAAACTGTTCTGCTGTCACATGGCTATTTCACAGCTGCACAGAAAACTTCTCACTGCTAATGTTATATCAGGTTTAATCAATTTTTCTGCATGGAGTATTGTGAACATCAGCAAGTTATTTCTGAAATTCCCACAAGAAGATATTGAGGTCTTGATGAAGTGTATCACATTGCTATTGTTATAAATTCGTATTGTAATAAAGCTCTTGAAGTGTTTTAAAGTGAGGAAGGAAAGATGAAATTTAAAGGAGCCTGTCTGTCTTGCCTCGTCTAACTGATGGGACAGGGTAGTCATCCTGGCTTTCCAGCCATAAGATGCAGCAGGGAATACTTCTGCTACTAAGGACTGGCTTTCTGCTGAAAGTCATGGTGTTCTCTTGGTTCATGTAAGAGTAAGACATCAATTTCACACACTGCTTGAGGATTCAGACATCTTGGTTTGTGCACTTCCTTTTTTAATTTTTTCCTGAAGTTTCCAATTCCCTGAGATCCCTCTAGGCTGGTGCTACAAGTAATGTTTTCAAGACTTGAATCTGTTTTGCCCTTTTGCAATTAAGCTCCAAGTGGCATTTAATGTCTTATACTGTACAGATGACTTGGGTCCTCCACATAATTTTCACCATGAGAGATGGGAGCATTCATATCCAGTCTGCTCATGCTCTAGCATTCACTCAGCATGGGCTAGAGACGGTTGAAATTTGACAGTGACTGTGGATTTCTAAGACATCAGCCCTACCTGAGTGCTGAAGTCTCTAATTTAATTTGGTCACAGAGAACTACTTTGCTGAAAAAACAGTTTCTGAAAGGCCATGAACAACTTTTCTGTGACTGATGCTAAGGTTAGGCTCATTTATTGCAGAGTAAGTAGAACTGCATGACACATTCAGTAGCAGAGCTGATTAGTGGTCTCCTGATTTGAAAACAATTACTTACTTTTATTCTCATGTATTCTGCTTTTATGTTGGCATAACTGTTGATGAGGGGGTTAATCCTGATTTATACCAAGAAAACAAAGGATCAGAGCTCACTATATCAGCTGCTCAAAAAATGTTCCAGGGTAAGTTATCTAAACCAATTTCCTCCCCACTACTTTCTCTCCTTTAGATTAAAAATAATGATTGCAGAAACTTTATTTTTGCTGGATTGTTCTTTCAATGGTGCCTGCAATTAAGACCCATCTCATTAAACAAACAAACTGTAATTACTACAAATTGTAGTAAGCAGGGTAATTGAAATGCTTCAGTAAAGCTGACTAGTTTTAAGATAGCCTTTAAGGACATTAAATAGTGAATTCACAACTTTAAAACATGTTGTTTCAGATTTGGGAGTAATTGAAACATGGAGCAGAGCTATTTCTTGTAGAGTAGAAAGTGGCACTAGTAATAAAGTGATTTATGGGAATACTCAAATAGGTTACCATGCTGCTTGTGTGCAGTCAACCCCTGTGGAAAGCCGCTATATCTATAATGTGCTCTTGAAGAGTGTTTGTCTTTAGCTGTGTGTTTCTGCAGCTTACTAGGAGGCAAAGTAGATTGACGTAGCACCAGCATTTGCAAAGAAAGGCTGAGGTAGGCCAGTTAGATGGTTTTGCCATTTATTACTCATAATTTTTTTTTCGGAACTCAAGAACTTAGAAGTTGTACTCTCAGGAAGGTGCATTAATTTTAAAGAGAGATGTTAGTAACTATGCTCCCAGAAACATTATATAAACACTCTAAAATATTTCCAAATTATTTCTCAGGAAGAACATCAATCAATGACAAGCAGCTCAACAGCTGTATGAACTGGGTCACCTAACCACTGTACATCACATGTGAGCTGCCTCAGGGCTCCTCAGCAGAGCCCTAAATTATCTCTGATTTTCTCATGGCGATAGTCTCTGTCCATACCCACATGGACCAAAAGAATTCTGATGTTGCAGCACATCCCTTCAGTAAGCAGACTTATATGCTTGTGTAACATGATACATACATGCACATGTATATATGAGTATGTATATATATGTGTGTATATATATGATAGACATAAACACAGCATTAAAACATCTGTGGAGCTGTGCATAAAGGCCAGTAAGACAGAGCTAGGAAGTGCCAGAAGGTAGGCTATTTTGTGACCTACAGCCAATTCCCATGTGTGTAACACAACTGTTTAATATGCAGCTGTTTAAAAATACTGGTTCTTTTTGGTTTTTTTTTCCACTCTGACATTTTTGTTACATTCCTCTAAGCAGTTCTGCATAGTGTAAAAATGTTCACAACTACAAAAGATGGCCAGTGTAAGACACTTATACTGGGTGTTCAGAGTCCTTAATCTTATTTAACTCATTATTTTGCAGCTCGCCTACAGTGATTTCTAAAAAATTGTGGCTCATTATAGCAGCCCTAATACAGATAGGCCATTAAGTCTGTGATTTCTGAATAAATTTCTAAATAAATAATTTCTTGCAATGAATATTCATTCAATAGACAAAAAATAAGGAAGCAGTTTAATCTTTCTGGATTAATGAAGTCAAAAAATCATTCAAGATGAGGAAATGACTGTCTAAACTCATGTGTGCTGTCTGGGACTCTACTCAGTGATGAGAGATGTTTCAGTTCTGAGAACATACCAACACAATCCAGGTGGGAACAGCAATCCTTGATTTCTTAACTCTTCCCTGATCTTGGCTCAATATTTCACCGTAATTATGAGTTCTGTGACAGAGACTAAACATAAGACAATTTTCTCATTTTACCATTTACTTTACTGGGGCAGTCTTGGAATCATATTCCTTTTGTTGTAATAATTAGCTTTTTCTTAATTTTCTCTTGGCATACAAACCAAACTGAGGATACTTAAAGCATCATGCACTTTCTCTTCCAATCTAATCTTCTGTTTCAAAGGTTTTTCCCTTGCATAGGCTATCTTCTGCCTATTCCATCCTAGCTCCTTGAATAATACATTTTTGTAGTACAATTAGGGCTCAGAAGGAATTTTTAACAGAGCCTCCAGGGAGTTGTGCTCAAATAGTGAAGTTCCCTTAGTCATCACATCTACAATGCTTGAAAGATCTTCATGCTTTTGAGAGTTCTATAGGAAAAGACTGGGTGCTCTTTAGTTTGACAAAATGAAAATCTTCTTCTACTGGACTTTTTTCTAGTAGGAACTTTTTTGCCTAAATATGATTGAATCTGGGCTTTTGTGTGGTACCTGGCAAAATACTAAAGTGAGCAGCTCAATACTGTTGCACATACATAGGCAGAATATGTAAAGCATAAGGTATAAAATGTAAGAAAAATAGGAGAAAATTTAGAAGAAACACTGTTTATAATACATTATGCAATGTGTATCTATAAATAAAGCGTTCATCCTGTTCGTGGCTTTAAATATACTGAGTTACTTGAAATGAAGATATAATGTCAAAGGTATGAAGATTTTAGGTGGACATTCACCACTCTAATATAGCTTTGTAACATTTGTATTTATTTCACTTATTGATTAGAAATGCTTATTGAGTTGTGCAAGTTCCAAGAGAGCTTCATTACACAAGTGCTGGCTGGAAAATGTCAGTACTGATATACCTCAAATCTTTTCATGTCATTCTAATCCTCTTCCAAATGCTTTCATAAGCTTCATCGCACTCTGTGTTATTTAACTGCAAATCTTTTTTTATAAGGCATTTTATCATCAGCAATTCAGTGAAGGATTTTGGCCAGAATAAAGCATAGTTTTATTCACTCCTCAAGTACCTGAAATGCCATATTTGCATGGTTTTAGTAAAATCTTCAGTGTAGTTGTGCCGTTAATCAGCTTACGAGTAGACATGAGAAATTGAGGGGAGACCTTAGCTTCTGAGCCCTGAAGAAATTAAAACTGTACCTGTTCTCTAGTAGTGTTAGGCATGATTTAGGAGGGAATAAGACTAAAATTTATGGAGTAAATTGTAAGTATTGAGTAAGGATTTGGGGTTTTTCCCCTTATGTCAGAGCAATAAATAGGCAATTAAATTAAATAAGCAAAATCAGGTTAAAAATAGTAATAAAAGAGTTACTACTTAGTTGATTGCATTTCATAACCCGTATCACACATAGGAAAAAAGCTCTTTAGAAATAAACAAAATCTGGAAGTTTGTTGATAGAGCTTATAGTTTATAAAAAGGGGAAAAGGATTGATTTCTGAGCTCCCACAAACTTTATCATAGAGGACTAGAAGGTCTAGACTTACCTGAAGAAAAGGGCACAACTGACAATGTCTGCTTCTAGGTATATGAAAACTGATACAAAAACTGCGTGAAGTTGCAGATAGTAATTTTCAACCATTTTTTGATGTTTTTGGATGCCTAAAGGTGTAGATTCTTAGTCCTAAATCATATATTCTTTTTTATAGCTAGAAAAGTTGTCATGCAGCCTCCTTTTACAAAGGAGGATTAACAGAGTTAGGTATTTTCTGATAAAGTAACATTTTATTAGAAAATGCCATACTACATTATTAAAAATATTGAAATAAACTTTGCCTTAACTGATGTAGCATTTTCATTAAATTGTGCTCATACACTTGGAGAATTACTTCAGCAGCAGCAGCTTTGTACATTTTCACTCCTGAGATGTGTTTGGTGGACTTTTCCTAAATCAAGAATTCAGTGCTCTCAGAAAGTCACCACAGATAAGCCAAAAAACATTTGATCATCAGCTTGTGCTTGGTCCTCTTGGACAATCTGGCTTGTAGTCCCAGAACTTGTGAGGTGGGTATCCACTTTTAGCACTAGCGAAAAAGATAACACTATTGAAGCAGCTGCAGGGAAGCTATTTTACTTCAGTCACTTTGTTCCATTGCTGAAATTGATAAAATTGTTTTAGTGTGATTTATACGAAATGGTATTTCAAAAAGAAACAGCTTTTCTTGCAAATTGGAAACCCAGATTTCTATGCAGGTCTGCCTAGCACCAGGTGGTCTCTACATACTATTGTAAAGCAATAATATGCTCAACTTGACCCAAAGTCACATTGCCTCACTACTTATAGTATTTCACAGAATAATACTAAAGAACTATTTCTACTTATTAGAATGTGCAAAGATGGATGCAGCATTGTTTAATTACCTAGAGTAATTGACAAGTTTAGTAGAACCATTACATTTACTATGGCTTTATCATTAGTGTTAATATGATTCACAGAAAGACACTAGCTCATCGGAAATTAGAGGTCCAAATCTATTTCAGTAGAACACATCATCATCATCATGTTATAGTTTACAATGGTTTGTCCTGTAGTACTGCAGTGTACCCTGATAGACATCTGCAAGGTAACAAATCTAATTAGATTGTAAGTATGCAGATAAAGAAAACTTGGGATTGTTTGCCAAGATGAAATACTTTAGATTTTTTAGATGAATGAAGGAAACAGTCTTGGCAAGAGGCATTCTTGCTTCCACTTAGTTGAATAAAACTTCTGCATGCTATCTACGATGTTTAATCACAGTCTGGCTGTGATTAAATTTGTCACACAAAGTATGTTATCTACAGTTTATTGTACATTGGAAATAATGTAATCAGTGTAAGGATGTTGATTCAGGTACTCCACCATGAAGAATCTACAAATGAAAGGACAGAAGTTTGAGCACTTGGAATAAAGGCTTGAAATTCTTAAGTACAATTTTGCTGAAGGACCACTCTTCCTGACAGCTAAAGAATGAGCCACAAAAAAGGGAAACCACTTAAATTGCTTGGGTACCTCCAAACTGTAATAGATTTTTTTACTGAATCTAACATATAAGCCCATAAGCCTTCTGTATATACTGTCATCTATACTATGTAAAAATAAATATAAATACATATGTATGCATATAAATATTTATGTATATATGTATGTATACATGCAAATATAAATTTACAGTAGTCAGCACTGGAGAGACAGCACTATGTCTAGTTCCAGGGCTCTCACTTCAAAAAAGACATTGAGGTGTGGGAGCGATCTGGAGAGGACAACAAGGCTGCCAAAGAGTCTAGAGAGTAAATCATAAGAGGAGCAGTTGAAGGAGCTGGGAGTGTTAAGCCTGGAGAAGAAGGAGGTTCAATGGAGGTTCAATCTCCACAACTCTATCATTATCACTCTTTACAGCTACCTGAAAGGAGGCTGTAGTCAGACAGGGGTCAGCCTCTTCTGCCAGGCAGCTAGAGACAGAATGACAGGACATAGCCTCAAGCTGTGTCAGAGGAGGTTGGCACTGGAAATCACAAAGAATTTCTTCACTAGAAGGGTTGTTAAGCAGTAGAATGGAAGTGATGGAGTCACTATCCCTGTAGGTGTTCAATAAACAACTGGATGTGTCACTTAGTGCTATTGCCTAGTTTACAAGGTGTTGATCAGTCAAAAGTTGGACTGGATGATATCAGACATCCTTTCCAATCCAAATGATTCTGTGATCTATGAAGATTCCTCCATGTCACCAAACCATGAAAACAAATACATTAAACTGAGATATGTTTAACTATTATGTTATAATATATAGAGAGTGGAGTATCCCAATACTCAATCATACGTGAATAGATGATCCTGTTTCAGATAGCTGTGCTATTACTGGTGTTTCTCCAGTAACCACACTGCAAAATGACCCATTGCCTAACTGTTTAGTTATGCTTGGCTTATGTTATCCTGTTTCACATTTAGAGCATAGATTTTCCTGTTATCATTCCTTGCTCCAATGAGCTAAGCATACAAAAGCTTGCATAGTCCATCCCTAGACTTCTCAAATGAATGTCATATCTGTAAGCAAATATCCCTAATTTCAATAAATTTTATGCTTTTATTCCTATTATAGAAGACTGAGCATTATGAAAACTATTTTGGATTTTTCTTCACATATTTTGCCATAGTCTCAGCATTTAAAAAAAAAAGTTGTAATCATCAAAAGCTGTGTGAGGACAAAAAGACTGTAAGAAGTTGAACAATCCTGTAATAATCATCATAAGAAGACGATCTGCAGAAATAATGTCTCCTAAACACAGTTTCACTGATTCTCCCTTGATTTCTCCATTGCAGAAAAGGAGCAAGATTTTACCTTTTTTTCAACAGGTTGTGGGTCTCTCACACAAACATTGACCCACAGAAATATAAATTAGGCTGAAGAATAAGTTTTTTAAGCAACTCCATTCATCCCTGAGATGGCAGATTCAGCAAAATGGCTCTGTAATTACCAGATTTGTTGTCCATCACATTACTGGAGTTTGTCCAAATTTCAGTACTTTTAGGTATCTGAATTGTCTGTGCCTTGTGAGATTGTCAAGGAAATAGGATTAAATATGTTTAAGAAAACCTAAACCATGCTGTTGAAACTAACTTCACACTAGACCTGATTTTTGACTGCCCAAGAGGTACAAACCCGAGTTCAAAAACATGCAGACTTCCTGACAGCTGTGTTGCCAGCTTTCACTTCCATGAACTAACACTCTTCAAGGTGTTGCCGTAAAGTCCGCAAAAAGACTCTCAAGCCAAGTTTTGTATGAGATAAGATAATGGGCAGGCACTTTAATGAGCAAACCTTGCTCATCCAGGAATACAAAGACGCGCGCGTAAGCAAGCTTTAATTTCTATAGCTTTTATACTATAATTTATCCAATCACTACTGTCCACATGTCCAGTTCTACCTCTGTCCCCTCCCAGTTCCCACCTCCTGTTGAAATGGGGCTGGGGTCGTTGGGACCCTCTGTCTTCATCCTCTTCC